>JASVEL010012961.1:0-452638 GCA_032618575.1 Nicotiana noctiflora
TGATGATGTCAGTGTAATCTTCTTCCACCCGCTTTAGGTGAAGTGCATGTTGATGTGCCTCCTTTTTCCAGCTAGCACGGATCCTCGTTATTTGGGCTTTTGACTCGTCCCATTCTCTTTGGATGTCGGTGACTTGGCTTCTCAAACCCCTTATCAATTTTTCGTCGGCCCGACTCCTCGCCTGTCCGTCCACATCTCTTTTCATTTGCTGGATTTGAGCTCTCAAGGAGTCATTTTCTTGTGCCAACTTCTTTTTGTCTCCTTCGTCGGTGGCAGCTTGCATGTTCTTCTCGAATTGGAGGTCCCGGACCTGCTGTTCTATCCTGCCAATCTTCGTCCCTGTATCCCTCCTCCTTTGCTAACCAATCCCATTGTTCCCGTGAATCTTCCGTGAACTGTTGGACATGGGCTCTTTTAGAACATTTCCGACGAATCTGAAATCTTTTCCCGAACCACACGTTGTACTTTGGGTCCACCTCTCCCTTAGATAGCTCCCGGACCATGGTTTTAGGCTCAAGGAACCGACATTCGTGCCACAGCCTTCTAACCTTCTCTTCGGGGAAGACAACTCCCGGGCTCAACTCAATGGCGTACTTCCTTAGGTCTTGATCGGTAGGAATAACCTGAAACCTTCCTAGTTGACGTAATACACGGTGAGGGACATATGGTTGGACATTGTGGATCCCCATCAGAAGGATGTAACACTCCTCGGCTGCCATATATATTACTTCAGTATCGGGTAACCACCCGAATGCCCATTCAATCTGATCGGCTTCTATTGAGCTTAGTCGTGCAAGCCATGCCTCGACGCCTTCAGGGAATACAGCACCCATCATCCGTTCTTCGAAACCCCTGATACAGTTTTTCCCGGTCAACCCATGGTTCATGTATTGTGTTCGGTGATGGAGGTGTTCTTGCATCCATAGTTGGAGTAACAGATTGCATCCTTGGAAGAAATTGCCCCCTTCTCGGCATACAATCAAGGCTCGATAGATTTCGGACAAAACCAAAGGGACCACCGTGCTGGTAGCCTTTTTGATTGCAACATCGGCTATTCCTACCAGACTTGTCTCTATTTTCTTATCTTCACGCGGACAAATCACAACCCCCAAGAATGTCGTTAGGAATGCTAGAATTCGTCTGGCCTCCCACTTGGTTCTATTCCCTGCGTGAGTCAGTCCAAGGTTTGACTCTTCAAAACCCCGAGGAGTACCGTACCGTTGATATAAGAATTGAAGATCGCAATACCCTTTCAACAGATCATCATTTTTCACCTTCCGACTAATGCTCAGTAAATCCAGAAACCCATGTGGAGATACCGGCCTTGGTGAGAGAAGGTATTGTCCTCTTAATTTCCCATTTAGTCCTGCATAGCCCGCAATTTCCTCTAATGTGGGCGTCAGTTCGAAGTCAACAAAACGGAACACATTGCGGGTCGGATCCCAGAAAGATACCAGTGCCTTGATGATGTCTTCCCTTGGCTCGATATTCAACAGATCAACCAAACCTCCCAAAATTCTCCCTACGACCTTTTTGCTACTGTCTTCCAAATCGTTCCACCATATACGGAGCTGCTGAGGGACCTCACTAAAGATCGAAAATGATTTATTCTGATTCGTGCTCATCCTGCACATTTATTAAGGTGATTTGAATAAGAAAACAACTTTGTTTTGCTAAAAATAAAAAAAAAATCAGTTTTCAATCACGGCCTTTCAACGTCTCGGGGACGAAGGCTTTTAAGGCTGTGGGGTAAATTGATCGAAATCAAAATTGACCCAAAGGTGGCCGTTTATACGAAATTAGCCTTCCGGCATCCCTTTCGGGAACATTCGGCTATTTTTAAAAACAGCGTCACCGACTTATTTAGTACAAAAGTTAGTTTTGATTTTTCGGCCATTTTTTCAAAAGGTGAAGTTGGACCTGATGGAGGTTGCCTACGTATCTCACATCCAATGAGAATCAAACCCACGTAGTTCGGTTTTGACGAGACAAACGACATTATTTATTCATTTTACTAAAGGGAAACAAATAAGCTATTTCTATCTTAAGAACAAAAACACATTTTTTCTTTTTTTTTTTTTTTTTTTTTTTTTTTTTTTTTTTTTTTCGGTCAGCATGCAAGTCTATAAGCAAATATATACATAAAACAGACAGGATGCAGCAGGATGGTCTTTTCATTTCAGGTCACCTGTCCTAGACGGACCCAACCCCTGTGTTGAGTTCCCTAAGCCAAATGCGACATGATGCAAATAAACGTTTCCTACTAGGGATCCGGCATGAAGCTTTGTTATTCTAGGTTTAAAAACCTGGGTTTATCTGTTCTAGACTTGGCTTACCCGAGCGGACAGCTCGAGCCGAGGAGGAGGCAGCAATCCGGGAATACAGAAGCTTCACCGGTTTTGCAACTTATCCAAACCTCGTTCTAAAATGGGAATTAGACACTATACGGAAAAGAAGTCACACGAAGTGCACCCTTCTTCATGATTTAGAAGACTCAGAGAGGAGATTGGTTCCGGCACAATTTATATGTACAGTTCACAAAATATCAAAGCAGTAAAGCAACATTTTGCACATTGATGCCAACATGTAAAAGAATCAGATAATAAAATATGCCAACTACAACAGTTATTCCGAGCTCGAATTCTAAAGATACAATCCCCAGCAGAGTCGCCAGAGCTGTCACACCTCTTTTTTACGCACCCGCGAGGATGCAAAGGAGTTTTTCCAATTAAAGGACAATCGAGACGGGATTTATTTTAATTATTTCAGAGTCGCCACTTGGGAGATTTATGGTGTCCCAAGTCACCGGTTAAATCCCGAATCGAGGAAAAGAATGACTCTATTTAACAGTCCGCGAACCCAGAAATCCGGATAAGGAATTCTATTAACCCGGGAGAAGGTATTAGGCATTCCCGAATTCCGTGGTTCTAGCACGGTCGCTCAACTGTCGTGTTTGGCTTATCTATCCGCTTTTTACAATTATGTACTTAGTGCAAGTTAATACCCCTTTACCGCTTTTATTATTGGTTGTGATTTACGAAAGAGAAAGTTGCTTAAAAATATGCTTTCGAATCACGTCACATGAAATGCACCCGGATCCTCAACATATTCTTATTCAACATTTCGGGGTTTGGATTTGGGTCACATGAAATGCACACCCGTATTTAAAAAGGTAAGACTAAAATATGCGCCCGGATCGACTACTTATTTACACTGTTGAGAAAGGCGTGATATTCGTTAAGAAACGACGCATCTCGGAATCTAAGTATTTATATGTACATTTATGACGGCTATGTGATTAGTGTAACTATTGGGCGAGGCGTACCTTTGATTCAAATCTAAAGCGAACTACATCCCACTGTATCTTACTTAAGAGTTGATTCCAAATTACTTAAAACTTGCTACGAACCACACCACATGAAATGCGCCTGTGGTTCCTAACACGCTTTGTTTACTCTTGCCCAAAATTGGGGTCGGGTCGCATGAAATACACCCCCGACTCTTTTTAATCTAATTACGTCATTCCGTTGAGTAACAATTCCCTAACTAATCTTGCTTGTAACATAAGGTCTATCATTTAACAGGTTTGGAGATTACACACATGAGTAGGGAAGATTGAACAGAGACACAACAGACTAATTCGGGTTTACGTGCATATCTAATGATAGTGTATCTTTGGCCTAGCTACATTTTCCGTAACAAAACTAGCAATACAAATTTAATTAGACAGTAACAGAACGTAATCAATCATAGACTTTGGACGACTACATGATTCAACAGACTTCAAACATAAACTTCAGGCTTCATTCTTTTTGAACCAAGGAATTACAATAACAGAGATGTGTACCTGGAATGCGAAAGAACAAAGAAGAGTGAGCAATGGCGATGCCGCAACAGTAACAGGAACAGTAACAACAACAACTCCACACCAAAACAAATGGTGAACCAGCTAATAACCCCAACAACCCAACAATGATCAAATTCTTCAAACTCTACCAACTAATGGACTAATGGAACAGTAATGGCCAGGCAGCAATCAAATGGCAATCACAGCCAAGTAGCACAGCAACAAGCAACCAAGAAGAACAAACTGGACCAACCTCAACAACACTGAACCAGCACAATGTTGGACCAAGCAGCAACAAACAGACCCAACAGCAACAAAATAATGAAACAACAGCAACAACCAACCCAGGCAGCAAACTATAGACCAACCAGCAACCAAAACGACCAAGAACAACAACACTACTGACCAAACAGCCCCAAATGAGCACCACAGCAACAACAATGAACCAAACCAGCACAGTCAATCACTGGAACTACCACAGCCCTCAACCACTGAACCAACTGGAATGCGAAAGAACAAAGAAGAGTGAGCAATGGCGATGCCGCAGCAGTAACAGGAACAGTAACAGCAACAACTCCACACCAAAACAAATGGTGAACCAGCTAATAACCCCAACAACCCAACAATGATCAAATTCTTCAAACTCTACCAACTAATGGACTAATGGAACAGTAATGGCCAGGCAGCAATCAAATGGCAATCACAGCCAAGTAGCACAGCAACAAGCAACCAAGAAGAACAAACTGGACCAACCTCAACAACACTGAACCAGCACAATGTTGGACCAAGCAGCAACAAACAGACCCAACAGCAACAAAATAATGAAACAATAGCAACAACCAACCCAGGCAGCAAACTATAGACCAGCCAGCAACCAAAACGACCAAGAACAACAACACTACTGACCAAACAGCCCCAAATGAGCACCACAGCAACAACAATGAACCAAACCAGCACGGTCAATCACTGGAACTACCACAGCCCTCAACCACTGAACCAACTACAACAATGGCACAGCACCACCAACACAAGAACAACAAGCAATCAAATGGCCAAAACAACTCAGCTATTGAATCAAAGCAACGAGACAGTAGCCAAGAAACTCGATGAAACAGTGACTCCAAAACCAATGACACAGTAGCCTTTCTCTGTATCTTTCTATATGTGTATCGAAATGTAGCTTGCTGTCTATTTTCTCTCCAGGTTCTACTGTTCTTTTCTCTCTGCTTCTATATGTATCCTTGTATCTATTTTTCTTCAAGTGCTTTAGTTACTCTCAGGTATCTATAATCTCTGTATGAATCTCCTAGTTACTAAGGTATTCCTCTTCTTATAGCTGACCAACAGCCCCTAAGGTTACCCCCTACCCTGACTCCCCAACCCATCATATTCCCTGCGCAAACCCCACTATCTACTGTCCAAAGGTATGGCCTCCAGCATTAAACAATAAGGCTGGTGGCAGGGCATCAGTGGGATACCCTGCTGTGCAGGTTCCACTAGCCCTTGTATGGGTGTGTGATTTAAAAATTAAACTGTTAACTACAACCAACTAATTCCCTTTAATCTGAATCAAACAGTAACCAACCCCTACACTGATGAATTGCATACAGGCAGCTTCAGGGATCAATGTTGCGAACTAATTCCTTGACGACTTTAATCACATTGAACCTATGATTCATTTTAACTACTGAAAACAGAGGGAATTGGCCAAATAAAAGGCCTCAAATGAGGAGAACAGACCAACGGATATGAGAAATTAAAAGCATGAGAACCGAAGCAATGAATAAAACAAACACACATATTCACAAAATCGAATTAAATCGACCAAAGAAGAAATGAATACCTCGTAAGAAATCTGCCGACCAAGCTTCGAACTAAGATGTGGCATTATTGAAGCCAAACGGGCTTTAATCAAGATGTTCTCGATTGAGAACACCTAGACTAAAGTCCCTTGGACTTCAATTACGGTTAACCCGGCTTGAATTGAGTTTCTTCAAAATTAGGGTTCTTGGGCTCGGATTTGGGGCTTTTGCATTTTTGGTTAGATTCGAAGCAAACCAATGTCAATGGGAGTGTGGGGGCGGTGTGAGGAGACTGTGGTGTGAATTTGGGGTGATTTGGCATTGGTTCGAGTTTGACTCGAATCTTCAAATGAAGATTCGAGGAGCTCCGGCATGATTCGAGGTTAGTGGAGGCTGGGTTCGTGATGGGGGAGGTGAGGGGAAGGTTTTGGCATTGGTTTGGTGGTGATTGGCCTACCGGAACCGCCGTGAGGCGATTTCCGGCGGGCGGTGTGCGGCGGAGGCACGGCGGGGATTAATCGTCTCTGTGAGAGGAGATGAAGGGAGAGGGGGTCTGGCTTGGGGGGGGGGGGGGTATGGAATGAGTTTATATATGTTTTGGAGAAGTTAAATCCTGATCGTTGGATCAAACTTGATCAACGATCGGGATCTCCTCACTTAAACCAAACGGCGTCGTTTGGTTAAGTCATAGGCTGAGTGTATGTTGGAATTAAAGGATTAATCTGGGCCGTTGGATAACAAAATCCAACGGTCCAGATCGAATGCCACAATGATAGATGCTGGACGGATTGGGATTCGTTTGGGCCTGGTTTTCCTGGACTAAACTATGGCCCAATTTGATCTCATTACTACACATACATATATGTACATGTATATATATATATATATATATATATATATATATATATGCATACAATTATCCCACACAATTATATATCACTTAAAAATGTAAATCACATGACTTCGATATCAAACACTAAAAATGCAAAACTTAGCATATATTTTTTTGTATTTTTAATTTAAATAAATAAACGTGCACACAAAAGATAAAATAACACAAAATCACAAAAATCATACCCAACACGAAACTATTTTTATTTTTGAATTTTCTGGGAGTACTTCTCAAGTAAGGCAAAAATCACGTGCTCACAGCCCCAAGTTTCAAGAAGTAACAAAATCAGTAGGCCAATTCATTAGGTATTTACTATTTCGCATAATATCTATTGTCTATTCTGTTTATGCTCATTTAGGTATCCTGCATATCAGACTCTTAAAACTTTAAATTTTTTGTTTGAGACGTGCAATTGTTTGTCTATTTGTGGAGGTAAATATGAGCCTTTAATTGTATCTTTATATGATAGTCATACTTGACCTTTTGTTTGTCGTTTAGTTTTTTCCTTTTTAAAACAACGTAGGTGAGTCTAGAACTTCCTTAAATAGAGGTCCTAAACACCTCTAGGGCCACATGCAAGGGACGGGTAACGCATGCATAAGGAACGCACTGGATACTATTAGAGTGCTTAGGTAATAACAATTAAAGGGAGGGTAATCGGGTAGTAAAGGATATGATGACCTGTGCGCTAATGCTATGTGTAGCACCCTAACTTGGGGATGGTTACCAAGTATTGCACAGAAGTGATCCTATAGGCAAAAAAACCTAGGACCCCTTTTACTCCTTATTTTAAACGTAATATCTATTTGTCTAAATTGCTTTATTTGATTACAAGACTACGTCATCTAATTCGAGTTTGGCCGGGACACACTGCTGTGGACCTCGAGGGGTGCCTAACACCTTTCCCTCAAGGTTATTTCGAGCCCTTACCTAATCTCTGGTAATGCAAATCACTTTATGAGTTATTTTCTTTAGGTTCCCTAAAACACCTTAAATCTGTTAGATGGAAACTCTTCAAATCCCTTATCCCATTGCAAAAGGAAAGGAGTTGTCCTAGAAATGTCAAAACCTGATTTCGCGAGAAAAAGAGGGCACAATAGCATGGCGACTTCACTGGGGATAATTTAGACTCTTACCATAACGAACTTGTTTTTGTGACATGCTTTATTCCGTTAATACATGTTTACCCTTTCCCTTTCCCCCTTATTTGGATTTAGTTGCCTATTTTCAAGCATTTACGATTTTCTTTATTTCAGAAACTGACTTGTTTTCTTATTTTCTTTCTTAATGCATTTATTAAATACTGCATTTATCATTTTTAACGTGAAAATACATGAAAAAATTCTATTGATTGTTGCATAAATCATGCCCAACATCATATTCCACTTGTGCGTAATCAATCCTATAGCAACACTTGATGAGTGTTTGCGCTCTTCCAATATATCCCTTTAAATTCAGAAAGGCGTATTTATGGTAAAACTAGTCAATCAGCAGTGTAATCTACGGTTCCATACCAGTCTAGACCTCTATAGAAACCTTACTCTTATTAATTGTACATGCATCATGGTCAAACCTAGGCGGGTTAATATGTTATCCACATAATAACCTTTTAAGTCAAGCCTCATCCAAAAGTCCACCGGGTCTTGCATAATCCCAACAGATGCAACCACGATTGCGTGCATTAATTTGAAAAAATAAGTGCCAATATACTAATCATTGTTGTATAAATAGTCGGATCAGGAAGGGGAAGGGCCTAATCATATTTCTTTTGCAGAAAAATAGGGCACGAGGTCTCCAGGTTCGGCATAGTCCATAATATACCACCATTGTTGCTAGATTGGTGGGAGGATCTTCCGTCAAGTGATAAGAATCATGTGAAAAGGGTCTTGGCAAATTTACCTTCTTTGTTGAGCCTTCAGCCAAACAACATGTTAATCGAAGCTGCTACAATGTTTCGGGACAAAGAAAGAGTCGTGTTCTACTTTGGAGACATAGAAATGACCCTCTCTTGGAAGAAATAAGGGGATTCGCTGGGCTGCCCTGGGATAGTCCTGGTTTGTTGGTGCTATAAAATCGCTATACTAGGGAATCCTGAATATGATGGGATTAACAACGAATGATGATTTGGAGTGCTTGAAAAATTCCTACATACCCTTCGACTTCCTCTATAAACGATACAGTCACATAAGATCTTATCGTATTTTTTATGATGAATCTCCATCACTTTCTTGGGTTGGATGCACCATAGGGTTTTTGTGTTAATTGTCTATTTCTTGGGTATGTTAGTGTTCCGAATCGAATGGGATAGAATCTACACCAGATTGGCCATAGTAGCCAAAACCTTGATGGAGGGGATCGAAGGACATACATATACTATTGTCTCTTTGATCATAGTAGACATATACCGGTCCTTAGAGTTAGAAGGGGTACAAATACTTCTACGGTTGCAATTTGCTGCTGCAAGTTTGGTTGTTAGAACATCTCCAAAAGGATCAATACTGTCAAGAATTTCCGGGAAGGTCGTGGAATGATCATATAGCCTACTATCATCCCAAGAAAATGACATATATCCCAGACATGTTTGCTCAACCACAGGATGTTGTAGGATGGGTGCAATTTTTCAACAATTTGACCAAGGACCAGGTTTAATGGATGTTTAAGTGGTTCTTTACCAACGAGTTGATCACTAGATCTAGGGATGTTCCATACTTGGTACTGATAGGGTTAAGGGGCATAGACCCTTATGCTCCCCTCAAGGTCATACTGCGAGTTGCTAAAATGACTCACTTCATAACTAATTTTCAAGGTGATGCCATTCCATATAAAAATGAAGCACAACACATGTGGCACTTGAAGATTATCACGAAAAAGGATACCATTGAGCCGGATCGGTATCACACCGGTCATGTTCACTTTTACCCCTCATGGTTGGATGATAACATAAGAGGAATATTCAAGCCAAGGGTTGGTCCAGGAAACAAGGTCATAGATGAAGTTGCCAAAGCACATGTGAAGTATAACAAACTGCGCAAAAGAGTTCACAAGTCCAAAGCCGAGCACATGGAACGCCATAAGACCGATATGGAATTAATCAATGAATGGAGATAGGGCTGTAAAATCAAGCGAAAGGTTAGAGTATCTAGTGTACAGTCTGTTGGAATTAGAGGGAAAAATAACGAAGAGAGTCATCAATTGCCAAAACGTTGAAGGAAGTGAAGGAGGACATTTAGTAAGGGAATACTTACTGCTGAACGTGCGCGAACTTGGGGATTTGATCGACAAGAGCATCCATCCTAGAGAAAGTCCTTCTGGGACCAATTAGATTAGGTTTATTTGTGTTTTCAAATGTAATAAAGCCAAGTGCCATTAGTGTCTTATCTTATTTAGTGTCATTTTGGATTCATCTATTTTTACACTAATGAAATGAGGAAATTATTGGCACTAAAATTCTCCAAATCTAATTGTCGCTAGGCCTACCTCGGGCACAATAAGGCTCCTAAATTAGGACGAGAATGTACATTCCCTCAATATGTGTTTAAATACCGCAAATATTTCAGAATCCTTACTGACTTGTTTACCTTTTATTTTTCTTTATCTTTTATTATTTCCATCCTCTAAGGTTGGTTTCACATACGGGCATCATCAGCATATCACACCAGATCTAGAGGCCCTCCACTATAACAGCCCAGACCGTTAGTGATGTTCTCTGCTCCGGGCCTAAGCCCTCACGAGTTTAAAACATGTCATTAGGGTCTTAGAATTGTTAACTTATATACCCAATATCCATCTTGTGTTTTGCCGATGTGGGACTCTGTCTAAAGTTTCGGGTGTTACATACACCCCCTCTATGGACTCAGTGTCCTCGTTGAGGTTTTCCCCACCGTTGAAAGTGCAACTTGGACAAATTTCACAATCTTTAAATACTCGCCCAAAGGGTGCGCTACCTAGTGACACGGTAGTAAATATTAAGGGTGGGCACACCAACCATGTGATGGCGGTGACCATACGGAGTGGACGAGGCAGTGATGTGCATGCCTCAAGAGAGAAGCAAACTTTGGTGGATGAAGATGATTTGCCTAATGATGATATGCCTATGGGGGTTGGTGATGTTGTGGAACCAAGTGCAAGAAATGAAGTGATAATTGACATTCATGAGATTGAGGAGGAGACTCAAGAGAACGTGAACCCGTCTAGGGAATATATAATTAATATGCCTGAGCCGGAGGTGCCCAAAGCCAAGGCACCCTTGCCTAGGCCTCCTCCACCCTACCCTCCATGTTTGGCCAACAAAAGAGTGATAACCAATTTAAGAAATTCATTGAGATGATGAAGAGTTTGAATATCAATGTGCCTTTGGTGAAGGCACTCGAGCAAATGCCGGGATATGCAAAATTCATGAAATATTTGGTTTCGAAGAAGAGATCAATGGAGTGTGAGACAATCAAAATGACTCATCAAGTGAGCGCAATTGTACACTCCATGGCTCCTAAACTTGAGGACCCCGGTGCATTCACTATCCCATGAACTATTGGAAGCGCCGACATTGCAAAAGCCCTTTGTGACTTAGGGGCAATCATCAACTTAATTCCATATTCGATGTTCAAAACTTTGGAAATTGGGCAACCTCGCCTGACTTTAGTGAGGCTCCAAATGGCGTATAGGTCTATGAAGTGGCCTTTGGGTATAATCGACGATGTCCTTCTTCAAGTTGATAAGTTTATCTTGCCGGCCGACATCATGATTCTTGATTGTGAAGTGGACTTTGAAGTCCCAATTATCCTTGGAAGGACTTTCCTAGCAATAGGGAAGGATTTGGTTGATGTCGAGGCGGGAGAGTTGACCTTCCAAGTGGGTGATGAAAAGGTAGTGTTCCATGTGTGTAAATCTATGAGGCAACTGAATAGTATCGAAGTTTGCTCATTTATTGACATTGTCATGACGGTGATAGTGGATGACACAAGTGCAATGATTAATGTTGAAGACCCACTTGAAATGGTGCTTTTAAACATGGAAGCTAATGATGATGCTGGGAGAACTTAATGTGTAAATGCTTTGCATGGTATGGGCTTATACTCTTATGAGCCTAGGAAGTTATCATTGGACCTTGAAAATCGTAAAACCCCTCCAACGAAGCCATCTATTGAGGAGCCGCCGGTGTTGGAGTTGAAACCACTTCCTCCTCACCTCAGGTACTTGGGTCCTAATTTCACTTTGCATATTATTCTTTCATCTTATTTAACTAACTTGCAGGTGGACGCCACTTTAAAGGTTCTACAAAAGCGCAAGCGGGCGATCGGATGGACGTTGGTGGATATTCGGGATATAAGCCCCATTTTTTGCATGCATAAGATCATTTTGGAGGAAGATGCAAGTTCCTCACTTGAACACCAAATAAGACTAAATGAAGCTATACAAGAGGTAGTCAAGAAGGAGATTATCAAGTGGTTAGATGCTGGTGTAGTCTATCCAATATCGGATAGTTCATGGACCTCCCTATTCCAATATATTCCAAAGAAGGGGGGTATGACGGTTGTCACAAATGCAAACAATGAACTGATTTTGAACCGCACGGTCACGGGTTGGAGGGTGTGCATGGATTATAGAAAGCTCAGTAAGGTCACTAGGCTACTCAAGGTATAACCAAATTCTCATTGCCCCGGAGGATCAGGAAAAGACAACATTTACTTGTCCATATGGCACATTCGCCTTCTCTAGGATGCCTTTTGGACTTTGTAATGCTCCAGCGACCTTCCAAAGATGCATGATGGCGATCTTCACCGACATGGTGGAGGACATTCTGGAGGTTTTCATGGACGATTTTAGTGTGGTGGGGGACTCATTTGAAGAATGACTTGTGAATTTGGACAAGGTGTTGAAAAGATGTGAGGAGACCAATCTTGTACAAAATTGGGAAAAATGTCACTTCATGGTGCAAGAGGGAATTGTCTTGGGGCACAAAATTTCAAAGAATGGTATTGAAGTCGACAAGGCGAAGATAGAGGTTATCTCAAGGGTTTCTCCCATTACATATGTCAAGGAGGTGAGAAGTTTCTTAGGCCACGCCGGGTTCTACTGGCGCTTCATCAAGGATTTTTCAAAAGTTGTGAACCCATTGTGCAAACTATTGGAAAAAGATGTGAAGTTCATGTTTGATGAGAGGTGTATGGAGTCCTTTGAATTGTTGAAACATAAATTGACTACCACTCCCATTATCACTGCACCTAACTGGGAATTGCCTTTTGAGTTGATGTATGATGCGAGTGATGTAGCGGTTGGTGTGGTGCTTGGCCAAAGAATTAACAAAATGTTCCATCTGGTGTACTACGCAAGCAAGACGATGAATGAGGCTCAAAAGAACTATACATTCATGTAGAAGGAGTTGCTAGCTATTGTGTTCGCCATGGAAAAGTTCCGACCATACCTTATGGGGGCCTTTTCTATATCCTTTCTGATGTTTGTTTTTGTTGAGCTTATTTTGCTAAGTTGGCATTGGGGACAATACCAGCTTTTATTTGTGGGGTTGCACCCTACTATTTTGATCTTGATACAATGGATGACTTTATATATTTTATTTACTTTTGCCACATTCGTAGTTGATATATGGTTTGTATATAACTTTTCATTTCGGGTGCTTTTCAACTTTATGTAGATGTATATTCTACTTCCCCTTTGTACATATTTATCGGTTTGTAATTTTTTACTTTCTTGGTTTTCTATTTTCGTTAAAATTTTTCATTTTTAGTTGCAAAGTTAGGCTCGCAGCTTTTGTGCTTTGTTTTGATGTTTGAAATAAGCTCTTGGTTTTTTTAATTCCACGATTCTTTCCAAGGGTAGAGTGTTGTGTGAACCGGATGGATCTTCCCAATAATAGATGGCGTGACAACCTTCTTAAGGGTTTGAATCCATTTTTTTATTTTTCTTTTTGGTTTTCAAGATTTGGTAGTAAAGGGTACCTTAGGCAAAGCTTCACTTGGGCCTAACACACTTGCCTTTGATCCCATAGTCAAAGACATGATGTTGTGTTTAGGATGGTGAAAGTCGTGGCCTTGAGACGCTTGTGTTGACCAAACATTCATTACGTGGTCAATGTGGGCCATTGTGCGCTTGAATCGTATCTAAGGTTGTTGTGGGCCCTCGACTCCGTCTTTATCAATCCTTGAGTGTATGGTGAGAATTTGAATTGTGAGCCTAAGTACAGAGCCAATGTTCTAGAACTTGCCCCGAATGTATGTTGAGGCGAAATCATAGGTGAAACTTGACTTGAGAAGTGATTATAGGCCATCTTTGATCCAAACTGCCTAATTTGAATACTTCCCATGAACTACCAATAAAATAATCCCTACTTCACCCTTTTTGAGCCTTAAACCTTCTTCTTTCATGAACCAAAGTTACAAGCCTATACCTATTTTTAATGGAACCCTCTCTTGGCACCCAAATCTTCCCTTGAGTAATGGCAAATGTCTAAGTTTGGGGGGAGACAAGAAATGCAACAATATGGTAAAAAGACACAAAAGCAAAAAGAAAAGGAAGGCAATAAAAAAGAGAAAAAGTCAAAAAGAAAGACAAAAAGTGAAATAGAACCAAAAGGGGAATTCAAGGACAATAAAAAGCTGAAAAAGATGTGAAGAAAAGTGAACAAAAAGGAGAAAGGTTTGAATTGCAAAAATAAAGAGTGACAATATGTGTCTCTAACCCTTTGACAGAAGAAATACTCAATGAGTCAAGAAAGTATGCCAAATGAATCAAAAGAAGTGCTTAAGGGAATATTGAACCCAATTGTACAAACACATGCCCTACCTTTACCCAAAAGCCTTCACAATGACTCCTCAAAAGCCGTACATGATCTTGAGTTGAGCGAAACCTTCATTAGTGGATACATACATGAGGGGCAAGCATATGGTACTTAGAGCCGAACTTATGGCCTTTTCTTTGAGAGAGATTAGTGAAATTTCATCCACCTCGGTTTCTGTGTCAATACTCTAAAAGGTGAGGTTAACTTAGGGAAAGTTGAGGATGTACGAGTTTGGTTTCCACAATGACCAAAGTAATTGAGAAAAGTTCTTTGATGAATATGTGTCAACTCTTGATGCACTGGTGTCACACTTGATCCACAAGTTTTCAAAGCTTAAATGTGTTAATGATGCATTCGCATTGAGGGCAATTGTTAGTCCCAATTAACATTTGATGAGGTTACTTTAGGATAGGTTGAGTTTAACTGGTTGTTTTCAAATGAAGGATAGATCTTATTTTATTTGCTTGAGGACAAGCAAAGGTTTAAGTTTGGGGGAGTTGATAACTGTGATTTTAACATGTTTTACACCCATTCTTGCCAAAGCTTTGTGTGTGAATTGCCATAAAGTACTCCCAAAATGCTAAGAAATTGCACTTGATTGCAGGTTTGATCAACAAGATGACAATGGTCACAAATCGGCTCGACAAGGAGTGAAATCTGCCAAGTGTGGAAGTCAAGTGAAGTGAAGATTAAACAGACCCAGCGCGGACCGCACTGATTTGCTACGCGGCAGCGCTGAAGATTCAGAGAGTTGGGATATTGCTTGAGACCAGTGCGGTCCGCGCTCACTCTAACGCGGTCCGCGCCTGTGGAACTTCAGAGGCTAAGGAAAAGCCCACGCGGCCGCGCACCAAAATAATGCGGTCTACATGGGTGAGATTCAGAGGATCATCATTGTAGCCAATTTATTTGCACGGTCCACACCTCATTTCTAAGTGGTCTGCATTCCTCAGTCAGCGCGGCCGCGCTCTCTTTTTGCGCGGTCCGCGCCCCCAGCTCCATATTGAAGACATTGATGGTCAAGACCCTGTGTGGCCGCGCAACATTTCTGCGCGGTCTCCCCACCCTAACCGGCAGCTGCTAGGTTTCCCCATCTCTTCTAAACTTCCCCCGGTCTTCGGCCTGAGCTGTATGAGGCAAAAACTCGTCCCACGTACTGTTCGGAGGCCGAGCCCCACCCCAGCAGTAAAGGTGGCGCCAGTCCCGTAGGGGTATTTTTGTCCAGTTTTTCTAGCCTAGTATAAATAGATTATTTTATCAGTTTTAGGTCAAGTTTTGTACTAGACAGAGATGCTGCACTCGTGAGAATAGAGTTTAAGCCTATTTTGGGCAATTTCTTCTTCTTTGAACGTGGATTCTTATAGTTTATCAATATAGTTAATTAATATGCTGGTTTTATCTATTATTTCTTCAATTTCTGCTTTTTCTATGTCTAGCTAAACCCATTAGCTAGGGTTGTGGCTCAACCCTAGTGTGGGTAATTAATGGGTGTGATTGTTTAGTGCTTGAATGATGTTGGACATTTGCTATTTGGGTTAAATTTATGGTTTAATTTGGATTTGGAGGTTGTAAACAGTAAGTCTAGCTTAGTGGGTCTTAACACTTCTTGAGAAAGAGTGTCTATGACTTCTAAACTAACCCAACAAGGAATTGGAATGGACCCATGAGAATGGTAGTCACAATTAACGGGTTAAACCTCGAGGGAGTAATTATCCAACTTGAACCCTAAGTTGCTTGGGCATATTGGCCTACCCAATTGGTCTCGAGAGAGTCAATTAGGAAACATCACTCTCTCTACCGAGATGTGTAAGAGTGAGTGCAATCGTGCAACAGTTATAGCATAAGTCCCATAATTATCATTCTTGCATTAGGAATCTTTACCCGTTAGTTGACCACCTAGGTAAATGCCACGACCCTAGTGTTTTTCTCTATATTGCATACATACTAGACACAATATTTTAGCATAATTTAGTTCTATCTAATAGTTGTTAAAAGTGTAGTTGATAACCCAAAAATGATAGAAGTAAAATTAGAAGTCAATATGCATTTCTAGACTTTACAAATACTCAACTCCCTTCTCTAGCTCCCTATGGATATTGACCTCGATACTGCTATTGGGTAAAAGTAATTAGCGCCCACTCTTCCTAAGGTTGAGTCTGCTTCGATCACATGGCATCATAACTTATGGATCAGTTCAGGTTTAATACAGAGAATGCATCGAATGTCTTTTATATCCAGAACTTAAAGAAGAAGCCAACTGAGACTTTTTCCGAGTATGCTACTCGGTAGATGTCGGAAGCAGCCTAGGTCACACCAGCATTAGACGAGGAACAAGTGAACAAGTTTTTTGTCTGACAGAGGACCCACAATATTATGAAAGGCTAATAGTCAGTAAGAATCACAAGTTCACCGACATCATCAAACTCACTGAAAAGGATTGAAGAGGGTATCAAAAGCGAGATGGTGACAAATTTCGAGGCACCGCAGGCCACACACAAAGCATTACAATTAGGGGCATATCAAAGAAGAAAGAAGTAGGGGTAGTAATGGTGGCCCAAGGTCCAAAATACCCACTCACATACCAAACACCTCCACTTACATACCAACGTTCACTTCCCAGATATTCCCAACCCGCCACCACCTATCACATTTATAACACCTAGCCAGCCTACTATCACTAACCTCCAACTCGCCCAAGTTACTAGAAACCCCGACCTAACTTTGATCCCAAACCACCCAAATAATACATTTCCATTGCTAAACCTATAGACCAGCTATACAAAAAAATTGAAGGGTGCTGGTTATGTCACCCATATACTTGTTGTGGCTATGGAAAATTCATCTCAGTGGGTTAATCCAAATAAAACATGTGCATATCATTTCGGTATAAAGGGGCACACCGTTGACGAGTGCTAGACATTAAAAGATAAGATCCCGACATTGATTGATAATAAGGTCATACAGGCGAAGGAATATGCACCCAACGTCCGCAATAATCGTCTACCAGATCATAGCGGTGATGGGATACATGTGATAGAGACAGATGAAAAATAGGATCCTGATGGGTCAATCGGGATTATTCGGGAAGGTGATGACTTTAAACCTGTAGTTACACTCACTCTTATTGTGGTACAGATACAACCGTCAGTCAAAGTTGAGGTAACTGCATTGGTTCCATTTGAGGTAGAGGTAGCTCCACCTGCAGCCGCACCTATTCCATTTGAGGTAGAAGTGGACACACCTTTCATAGTGACATTAGCATTCACACCTCCTTTCAATTCCAACGCCATACCTTGAGATTACATTGCTGAAGCTAGGCGAAAGGAGAAATCAAAGATGGAAGAATCTGATGCCGCACAAAGAATGACCAGAATGGGAAGGATCTATACACTCGAACATTTGGGAGGATCGATCAAGGAGGCTGCTACTAAACAACCTGTCACTGAAACTGGACCAAATGATTTTTGGAGAAAAATACAGGCAAGGAAATACTTTGTCGTTGATCATTTAAACAAGACCCCGCCCAGATATCTATCTTGTCACTATTGCAAATTCAGAGGCGCATAAGAATGCTCTAATGAAGGTGTTAAATACATCTTACGTGCCCAATGATATCACTAGTGGAGAAATGGCCAACATGGTAGGACAAGTACTTGAGAGTCACAAGATCACCTTCCACGAGGATAAACTACCGCCTGAAAGGTTATGTCATAACATGGCACTGTATATCAAGGTACAGTTTGAAGTCAAATTCATTATCAGGGTCCTAATAGACGGGGGCTCAAGACTCAACATTTGTCCACTAACTACTCTGAAAAGATTGGGCAAATATTTCCACGAGATACGGGCAGGAAGTATCAACGTGAAAGCCTTTGATAGGTCTCAAAGGGCCACGATTGGGGAGATTAAACTTTACCTGCAATGGGTCTCAAAGTGCTTGACATATCAGCTACGTACAATCTTCGGTTAGGTCGACCTTGGATACATTCCGTTAGGGCTGTGGATTTCATGCTACAGTAGGCCGTAAAGTTCGAATGGAACCATTAGGAATTGATCATTCACGAAGATGGAAGTAACCTCATTTACACTAGTCAAGCTATCCTGGTTATCGAGAATAGGAGAAGGTTGGGTGGAGAAACTTATCACCATATTAAACATGTCAACGCAATTGAGAAGGAGAAGTGGTGGAGTAACAAAATAGAAAGTGTACTGGCATTGTTTGGGTATGAACCCCGCAAAGGACTTATGAAGAAACTCCATGGCATTAACAAATCGATACAGTTAAAATGTCACGACACAACTTTTGGGCCGGGATATCCATATACGTAGCAAGAATATAATGATTGGTCGCCACCATGGCGTGGTCCTTATTACCCCCGTGAGCAACCAGTGCCACATCTGGGTCAGACTTTTTATTAGGCCGATACAATATGGGGATATGCAGAGGAGGAAGCTTTGGCTGGGCTAAGGAACCTGTTCATAGAAGACGAGGATATGATTGCAGTGCGATAATTGAGGAGGATGAGGAAGAAGGAATCACCATTCAAACCGTGGAGAAGAGAGTTATTCTTAGGAATTGGACTGCCACACCATCCCGGGCCCGCCGAGTCCCTAGGTAGCTTGGCATTTAGGCTAACTTATTGTTCTTATATCTATGCTAAGCATCTAGATGTTTCAGTAATTTTGTTTTTAAAGACGCATTTTGTTGCAAAATAATTGCTCGAATCATCGAGCCGTGCTTGTTTTGGATATCTTCAAAATTTAATCAATGTATTGCTATTTACTATTCATTACTATCTTTCACAATTTTCTTTCTACAATGTTATTATTATTTTTCCTGATAAACCGATAGTTGTGACATGTAATGAGACAATGTGATAAGGATAATGACTCAGAAGAAGAGGATGAAATACTTGATGAAATTGTCAGAGAGGTTGAGAACTTTGAGAATAAACCTAAGTCCAACTTGAAAAAAACTGAAGCAATAAATTTTGGAGACACCAAAACCGTCAAAGCGACTGGCGTAAGCATTCACTTATCACCGTTAGAGAAAGAAGAGTACATTCGTTTCTTGAAGGAATATAAGGATATCTTTGCATGGTCATATGATGACATGACCAGCCTGAGCACATCCATAGTGGTATAAGTTGCCTACTAACCTAATGTGTCCGCCGGTAAAGCACAAACTCAAAAAGTTCAAACCAGATATAAGATTGACAATCAAGGAGTCATTAAGCAAATCAAATCTAAAGTCGTCAGGGTAGTTTACTACCCAACCTGGTTAGCCAACATTGTACCAGTTTCGAAGAAAGATGGGAATGGCGTAAGCATTCACTTATCACCGTTAGAGAAGGAAGAGTACATTTGTTTCTTGAAGGAATATAAGGATATCTTTGCATGGTCATATGATGACATGACCGGCCTGAGCACATCCATAGTGGCTCATAAGTTGCCTACTAACCCAATGTGTCCGCCGGTAAAGCACAAACTCAGAAAGTTCAAACCAGATATAAGCTTGAAAATCAAGGAGTCACTAAGCAAATCAAAGCTAGAGTCCTCAGGGTAGTTTAGTACCCAACCTGGTTAGCCAACATTGTACCAGTTTCGAAGAAATATGGGAATGTCAGAGTGTGTGTTGACTATCGAGATTTGAACAGAGCAAGTCCTAAGGATGATTTTTCACTGCCAAATATACACATCCCGATTGACAATTGAGCCAAGCATGAACTCCGATCCTTTGTAGATTGCTTCGCGGGTTATCACCAGATCTGGATGGATGAAGAAGTCGCAGAGAAAATAACCCTCATCACACTGCAGGGAGTATACTGCTACAAAATGATTCCATTCAGTCTAAAGAATGCTTGGGCTACTTACATGAGAGCCATAACAACCATATTCCATGATATGATACACAAGGAAATGTAGGTGTATGTTGACGACATTATCATCAAGTCCAAGAGGGCCGCATATCACATAATATATTTGAGAAAGTTCTTTGACAGGCTAAGGAGGTACAATCTAAAATTGAACCCCGCAAAAATGTGTATTCGGGGTTCTCGCAGGAAAGTTGTTGGGATTCATTGTCAGCCTAATATGAACACATGTAAATACACCCATTTTGAACTGTTGGGTATTGGGAATGGGGCTCTCGCGATCATATGCATCGTGTTCCTCAGACAACAAGTTGATTAGGACCAACTGATGCCACATGGGAATTGTCAACGGCCAAATTTATTTATTAGTTAAAGGAATTATGAGTTCGAGTGTTCGTAATAGAAAAATTTAAAGTTCATATATCGGCTTTCAAATGCAAGTCTAAGTGGTCAGAAAATCATTCTGCCTAATAAATATGGTGCATTATTAAGTTATAGAGCATACCATATTTACTTAAATTAGAGTCTAGACTTGGTACATCAATTATAATTACACCGAAGAATCATCATAGTTTGAATATCTTTATTCCAGTCAAATCTCGTCAAATTTTAGAAAGCACGAGATCAATCAAATAACATAAAAGGGAGAGTTAACAACAACAACAATCCAGTGTATTCCCACAAGTGGTGTTTATGGAGGGTAATATGTACGTAGACCTTACCTCTACCCCGAAGGGCAGAGAGGTTGTTTCCAGGCTGTTTCCTAACAGCTTGTTTGGATGGTTGTTCCCCATTGTATCGTATTATATAATTATCCCAAAACAATATTTGTTTTGATTGTTTCATTAAAGTTGGTTATATAGTATTGTTAAATCTATTATTCCGGAACAATGAAAAGTCTCATTTTTTTAAACTACCGATTCGGTATGGTGGGATCATTTTTTATTTCTCTTTCCAATTATGCCCTAACTTATTACTCAACAATTCTATTTTACCCTTTATCTTTTTTTTCCTATTTTAACTCCAAATCTTCAACTTATAACCTACTTTATTTTTTTTTTCAATACTTCTGGCACCAATGTTAAAGGTGTTTTGCCGCTTTTTATTTTATTTTTTCTCCTAATTTACTTTTAACTCAATTCTAATTAGTTGTGCTCTTTTTTTTTTTTTTTGCCTTCTTGGTGTTTTACCTTCTTCTGTTTTATTTTTTAAAAATTATTTTATGCATAATTTTTGATAAATTTTATATATAAACAATTGATAGTATTTTAGTAAACTTATTAGTTACAGTATAGTACGATACAGTCAAACCAAACAACAAAATATTTTTTGACAATAACAAATAATACAATCTATGCAAATATTGTATTCATAAAACGATACAATACAATATAATACATTACAACACAATACATTATTAAATAATGAGGAACAATTATCCAAACAGAATGTAAAAGCTATCCAATTATCAAAGCGTTCAACATGATAACATGATTATTTAGCTTTCCAGTGTTTGGTATAAGTGTATTACGAAACAACAACAAAAACAACCCAAATACAATTTGTGGGGTTCGGAGAGGGTAGAGTATATACAAACCTTACCCCTACCCCTCCGGGGTAGAGTAGCTGTTTCCGGGAGACCCTCGACTCAAATGCAAAAGATACGTAACAACACAGACAAATTATCGTGAGAGACTACGAAATATATGGAAGGACAATAACACAAATACTATGCAAGAAGTGTAAAACACAACATAAACTGCTAGCAGTCCTAGACAAGACACTGTCAGACTAGCCAGTACGAAGAGAAAAAATGCTCGACTATCCCCTAACCTACAACCTCAATGCTTAACTTCCATACCTTCCTATCGAGAGCCACATTCTAAAAAATATGGGGCCACACCATGTCATGCATAATCAACTCACATCAATACTTCTTAGGCCGCCTCTACTTCTTCTTGTACCTGCCAAAGCCAACCGCTCGCGCCTTCTAACCGGGCATCTAGGCTTCTCCTCCGCACGTGCCCGAATCATCTAAGCCTTGCTTCCTCAATCTTATCGTCCATGGGAGCCATGACCGACGTCTCCCGAGTATCTTCATTTATAATCTTATCCAGACTAGTATGCCCGCACATCCATGTCGACATACTCATTTCTGTTGTTTTCATCGAAAAATAATTATTTTTCAAAAAAAAAATTCCTGAAATATTATGTTATGGTTTTTGATTAATTCATATTTTTTATTTTTTATTAAAATGTGAAAAATAACTTCTCCGCCTATAGGTTAAAAGCATTTTACTTGAAAAATTTCTTAAATCAACTTCAACTAAAGCTTGGGACAGTTTTAGTCTTTAGTACTTGCAGAATTTAATCAAGTTGTATACATTATTTATTTTTATTACTTTGAAAAATATTTTTCATTTAACTAGCTAAATATCCAAAGGCATTTTCCAGAAAGAACATTTTTAGTAACTTCATGGTCCAGTTTCCCGTTATCTTCACCAAAATTCTCCTCCATTCTCTCGCGAAATTCCTTGTAGTTTTCTCCGCAAAATGTCGTCGATTTCCTTACCGCCGGCACGATTACGACGATCTCAAACAATGAATCACAGGTCTCTGGCGTTAAGCCGGTGATTGAAGTTACCCATATAAGGCTGGTTAATACTAATGACAACGAGCACTATCCGATTGTAAATGATATAATTGTAAGTACCTGACTTAAAATTATTTTTATCAAGTTAATATACTGATGTTATGAATGCTTTAAATTTAGTATTTTTGCTGGGTACCCCAACTACACATTTTTTCTTTGTGTGAATCCTATTACTCCTAAACTTATTTTAAATAGAATTATTTGTAACCTTATCGCTAATGTGGTAGACTGTATGTATTTAAGTCTCCCAAAAAATAATTTTCAGATTATTTTTTGTTTTTTTACCATTTTTTCTTTTCCTTTTCCTTTACCTTTTTCTTTGTCTTTTTTTTTTTGTTTCTTCTCTAATTACGGCATATATTCATTCACCAGCAACTTTGTCTAATTGTTTTTCTTCTATTTTTTCTTTTCGCACACAAATTACTATTCATAATCAAATCAAAATACACTCAGATTTGGGGGGGAAAATTTCAATCATAGAAAAACCTTCCCATGCCGAAAAAAAAAGTTGTATTGAAATTTTAATTGAAAAAAGTTTTCCTCAGCTTATATTCATTTTTATTTCTTTTGCTTTTTCTCCCACTCATAAAATATACTTTCAAGAATATATATATATATATATATATATATATATATATATATATATATATATATATATATATATATATATATAATAAAATACACTTAAATTGGGATAAAAATGTGTTGTCGAAAAAAACAAAAATTCGCCGGAAGAATGATGTTTGTGAAATTCCGACGACCACCATTTTATGCCGCCGGTGACCAAAGCAATAAGAAAGAGAAATAAATAACCAAAACAAATTGAGAATAATAAGAAATAAGAAAATGAAGAATGAATAAAACAGTACTAAAAATACATGTGGGAGCGCGTGTAGCTCACCACTTGCCAAGAGTTCGGTTGTCTAGTTTTAGGGTGCAAATAATTCCATTTAAAATAAGTTTAGGGGGTAATAGGATTCCCAAAAAGAAAAAAATGTGTAGTTAGGAATTCAGGTATAGGTGGGTACTTATGCATTTTTCCTATTTTTGCTTGTGTTATGATGATCAATGTTTTGGAGTTATGCTCAACTTGCTAGTTGCAATTTGTACATGTTTGAGTGTGAGTGCTTTCCGTATTTCAGTTAGCGTGGCATGCATGAGCATATGGCGTGGAACGTGTGTTAGAAACAATGTACAATTGATATGTTACAGGCAGAGGCGGATCCATGATTTAAGGTTTATGGGTTCCTACCGCAATTTCAGATTCATATACAATAATAATTGGGTTTACAGTTAGATATTTACAATATTTACTGAATTTCTTAATATAAATACAGGGTCAACGCAAGAGTTACTAGGTTCCTGGGAATCCGTATTCTATGCTCTAGGTCCGCCCCTGGTTACGGGTAAATATATGATTTCGTACTGATTGTGATGCAAAATGATAGACATACCAAAAAGATTTATGCAGTCTAATTTTGTTGCTCTGTATACCAGGATAGTAGAATTCGAAGCTACCATGTGTGCTAACGCTATAATGGAAACATACCTAAAAATGCACTCTCTTAGTATAAAGTCGAGCAGGACCTATGGCCTATTGTCAAGAAGTCCCCAGTCATGCAGATGCATTTCTTTGTGATCTTTCTGTAACGACTTATTGAGTGGAGCATTTAACTCCGCTTGTGTGAGATTAGCATCTTATGCGTGCTCATATTGCTAGTCCCAAGCAGTAGCCAAGTCAAGTCAGGAATTTTACTATGGGGTGTCAAAATATAAAATAGAAGACACACGAAGAATGTAAGGGGAGCCAATATATAATATATATACATAAAAATGAAATTGTGACCTAGCTAAACAGTGTAGTTTTGTGAATTGATACCCCTTAGCATAAGGTAGCTCCACCACTGGTCGCTAAGCTAGGATAGAGGATAAGAGTTGTTATAGATTGATTCAGCTAAAGCTAGTCAATTAGGATGGAGTTCTCACCTATTTATATAGCCGGTCGCAAGTCGCAACTAGTCTATTAAAGTGTCATCAGTTGTTGTTGTATTCTTTTGTTTTTCTTCCAAATAATGGTAATTCTGGACCGCATGTGTGCTCTTTGGAAGAGTTTTGCATGCCATTTGTTCAGATGTTTTTCATATGATAACTGGATTGCCACTCTTTTAGAATTGTTGGCATTTTGGTTCTATGACAGTCATCGGCATCTTTCTGGCCACATAGGATTCTCAAGATCATCAGCATTTATAATTAAAAAAGTTGACCAAAAGAATGAGTCTTAGAAAGTAAGGAATACATCTGTATGTTACTATAATTACAGATTCTTTTGTTCTCAATTCCTTGGGAAACCATGAAACTTAGCCGATCAAGTTAATTACATCATAAAGCAAATTTAATAATTGTTAAAAGAAACTCCATAAAATATCCAAAGCAGCCAGAATGCTTTGAGCATTATAAGGGTGCCTAAACTTTACAAAAACTGATCAAGTCGAAGAATGAAGTAGTTTGAACAACAAAAGTATTTCATTCTTCTAGTTTGCTTCTGTAAAGGAATTTAATCCGCCACAGTTTATGTTGTATCAGGATTGGTGAGGTTGACTATGACCAGCTCCATTTTCGTTTGGGGCTCTGTAAGGGTGCATAGACTTTCAAGAAGCCGATCAGGTCAAAGAAGACAGTAGTTTGAACAAGTTATTTTTTCCGTAAAAATAATTGTAGGAACATTCAATCCACCACAGCTTGCAGGTTGTTTTAGTTATATAATATACTAGTTGATTTTGCAGCTCTACTAGAAAATGGCTAGTTAGTGATAGTGACTGTCCAACTCAGGCAGCTCCTTGTTAATGCTACAGTTTGGTACTCGTAAAATATCTAATTGTCAAGTTTTTTGTAAACATGTTGTTGACTTACTTAATTTCAAATCAGCAGGATGACAATTACCTTGTTAAAAATGCAATTTGCAATATAGCTATGTTCTAGTAAACTTCAGTAAGCAATTACTAGTATGTATGTTGTACATGACCACCTATTTATTTAGTATTTTGTATTTTTGTAAGCACTTGCGGCAATAAATATCAAGTTAATATAGTGATGTTATGAATCTATTAAATATATAATGTTCAGTACCTTGAGATTTTGCTCAATGTGCTTCTTGCAACATGTACATGTCTCTCTAAGTTCTTTCTTTCTTTAGGTAATTCATTTACGAATTTATATGGCACTGAAGGTGCCATATAATTTGAGTATTGCCCAACGATGGACCAACCAAATATTTCTGCAGTCTAAGTCTGTTTTCTTTGTGTTCTGACCCTATAACGGAGCCAGAGGCCTAGTATAAAGAATTCCCTGTCATGCTGATGCATTTGTATGTGATTTTTCTGTAGCGGCTTATTGACCGAGTTGAGCATTAAACTCTACTTGTATGAGCATTGAATCATCATATATATATATAAGGGATAAGAGTTGTGATAGGTTGACGGCGAGCTAAAGCTAGTCAAATATTAGTTCTCACATATTTATATAGCCGCCCGCAACTAGTATGAGATTAAAGTGTAGTCGATGTTGTTTTACTCTTTTCTTTTTCTTTCTAATAATGGTAATTCTGAACTGCATGTGTGCTCTTTGGAAAAGTTTCGCATGCCATTTGTTCAGATGTTTTTCATTTATAACTGGATTCCTCCAAAGGCCACTGTTCTGCTCCTGCAGTCAGGATTGCCACTTTGTAGGGCACAAGGTTGTTTTTTTTTTCTCTGACTGGATCTCAAACTCGAATCGCTCGATTACACTCAATCTGATGTTGTAGAGAATAAATTAGGACAATCGTTGGCATCTTAAGCCACATAAGATTCTCAAGATCATTGGCCTTTAGAATGAACACGTTAACAAAAAGAATCTTAGTAAGTATGGCAATATATTTGTATTTTAACTATTAGTACTAAATCTGTTTTTGGCCTCAATTCCACCTTGGCAGATGGATCTGCGTCTTTCACTTTCTTTTGGAGACAACATATAGGATTTTCTTCTTCAATTTTGGAAAAACATAAAAATGGATTTGTTTTATTCTTTATAAGAAAAAATAGAAAAAAAAACTCTTTACTTTTTTCTTCTTAGGAAACCTTGAAACTTTACTGATCAGGCTAACTCCATCATAAGGCCGATGTCATTGTTATAAAGAATGTCTATAAGATATCCAAAGCAACCAGAATGCTTAGAGCATGACGTCGAAGAATGAAGTAGATTATTTTCTTATTCTAGTTTACTTGTACAAAGGCATCCAATCCGCCACAGTTTGTATTTTATCAGGATTGGTGAGGTTGACTATGAACCAGTTTATTGTTTGGGGCCCTATAAGGGTGCACAAACTTTTAAGAAGCCGATCAGGTCAAAGAAGAGAGTAGTCTGAACATAGTATTTTTTACTTAAAAATGATGGGAAAAAATACAATCCATCACTCCTCGGGGGTTGTTTTAGGAATATAGTTTGACATGAAAATTTCAAATCAGCAGGATGACAGTTCCCTTCTCAAAATTGCAATTTGCTATATAGCTTGTTTTAGGGAACTTCAGTATATATGTATATATTTCGTGCATGACCACCTCATTTGATATAGTGATATTCTTGTAGTAGTTGTCAAACTTGTTTATCATTTTGAGTGCCAACTTTCTGCAAATCTCTTCATTCACAGATCTTGTTTAGATCTCTGAAGGTACTTTGCAGAAGTAGCAACAGAGATGGCTGCTTATGCTGCTGTAACTTCTCTGATGGGTACAATACACCTTATTTCTTAGACCTTCAGCAGGGTCACAAAGAACATTTGAAATTACTCTACGAGAAGTTTGGCTCTCTGCAAGAGTTTCTTGACAATTCTGATGATGATCCAATGAAGGATTTGCGAAAAAGGGTCATAGATCTAACACATGAAACAGAAGATGAAGTTGAATCACAATTATTACTGGTTATGGAGAAGGATAAACACGTTCAAACAGAGGCAAAAGAGAGGCTTCTTAAGATCTTGCAACAAGCTATAGAAGACATCAATTCTGTGAAGGAAGAGCTCAGAAAGCAGATGGAGAATAACAATCTGCAAGTTATAAATCGGGACTCATCTCATGAGAATAACAATCTGCTCAGACATCAACTCTTGGTGTTTCTAGTTAACCCCGATCGAGTGTTTCAACCATTGAGAACAACATGGTGGGTTACAACATTGAACAAAAGCTCATGCTGCGTCAACTTACCAGAGACTCATCTCAACTTGAAATCATTTCTATAGTCGGCATGGGCGGCATAGGCAAGTCAACTTTTGCCAAAAAAATGTTTTTCTGATCCCTCAATTGTGAGCTTCTTTGATGTTCGTGGATGGATTACAGTGTCCAAGGACTACAGCTTACAAAAGATGCTTCTTTCCCTCCTTCAAAATGCTACTGGGGTGAAAGAAAAAATCTGTATCCAGGATCAGGAAAATGATAAGGTAAGCGATGAAGATATGGTAGAAACTAAAAATGCAGAATTAGCAGATTGCTTGCAAAAGAGTCTCAAGGGTAAAAGGTGTTTGATCATTGTGGATGACATATGGAGCAGGGAAGCCTGGGATGAGATTAGACTATGGTTTCCAGAAAACAATAATAGAAGTCGGATATTCTTGACTACTCGGATCATGGAGGTTGCTGTATATGCTAGATCTCCTAAGGATCCTTTTCCAATGCGTCTCCTGGATCCAGAGGAAAGTTGGGAATTGTTTTTCCAAAAGGCGTTTGGCAAAAAATGATTGTCCAACCAATTTTAAGAATGTTGCAAAGGCAGTTGTTGAAAATTGTAAAGGATTGCGACTAATTTCTGTGGTTGCAGGAACTCTCTCTAGCAAGAGGACGTTGGACGAGTGGAATGAAGTAGCTCAAAGTGCAAACTCATTAGTAAACCTTGATAGTTATCAACATTGCTCAGGATGCTTGCTTTGAGCTACTATCATCTTCCTTCACATTTGAAAGCTTGCTTTCTGTATTTTGGAGTTTTCGCAAAAGCTAGTGAGATTTCTGTGAAAAAGTTGATTAGATTATGGACTGCAGAAGGACTCTTTGAGCTACGGGGGCTCGAGGAATTGGAAAATGTTGCTGCTAGTCTTTTACATGATCTTATTGATAAAAGTTTAGTTGTTGTTAGCAAGTGATGTTTTGCTGGAAAAATCAAAACTTGTAGGATTCATGATCTTCACCATGATTTATGCTTGAGAGAATCTGAAAGCGAGAATCTTTTGTATGTTTCAAATCCCTCAAATTCTGAACCCAAAAGGGTTGTTCATCAAGATCGTCGGGTGGATTTCAGTTTTAACGGAAGGATATTTTTCTCCCATTGGTACCTATCACAAAGCACGTTCTATTCATCTTCATTCCTGCCGTCGGTATTCCTCTGGTTTAGAACTAGACTATTTCAAACTTCTTAGAGAATTGGACTTGAAGGGATTGGGTGTGATTTCTTTCCCTGACGAATTATCAGTTCTAGTTTCTTTAAGGTATTTGGCTGTGATGGTTGGGCTGAATCCATATCTACCGATTTACAATCTTTTGAATTTACAAACTTTTATTTGTCGTAAAAAAGATGGTTCACCCCCTCAGATACATTTTACCAGATGGAATTTGGAAAATGTCTCAGTTGAGGCATCTCCACTGTCGAAGCTTTTATTTGAATCCTCCAAAGGTATCAGCTAATGACGTTAAGTACCGGGTTCTGGAAAACTTGCAAAGAGTTTCTGGGTTGAGTCTTAGATGTTGCACAAAAGAAATACTTGAAGGGATTAAAAAGGTGGAAAAATTTGGGGATTTCTGGCATTAAAAATGAAAACAAAAGTGAGCCAATATGCCTGGAGAATCTAATATATTTACATGAGCTTGAGGCACTAAAAATTGCATTATATGGCTCTTCCAGAGATGTTTTGCTTATTAGGCTTCCATGTGCGGGTTCTTTCCCGCAGAATCTCAAGAAGTTGACACTTTGCCGCACTTATCTAACATTGGAGGACATGACCCAAACTCGAGGTGCTCCAACTGAAGTCTAATGGTAGTGATGATGTAGGAGAAACAGTCTGGGAAGTAACAGCTTTGGGATTTCCTGAATTGAAATCTTGCTTATTGAGGAGATGGGTCTTAAATATTGGAGAGCCACCGATGACTCGTTTCCATGCCTTGAATGCATAAGTATGAGACATTGTCGTTTCTTAGCACAGATTCCTCAACTCTCAAGGATTTGCAGACAGTATGACACTACAGCTAATTGAGTTACATCAATTTTCTCCTTCCCTTGTGAATTTTGCTGAGCGGATCTAGAAAGAGCAATTAGAGAACACGGAAAACAACATGCTTAAAGTTCATACCTTTGACACAATTAGAGGTAGTTAAAATAATATTCAACGAATCTTCAACATCCATTATATGTTTTATCAGTGATTGAGAATTCACATGTGAATTTGATGCAATATTTTTTGTGCATAATTATTAGAATGTTGTTTGATTGTTGTATGGGGTCGAATGGGACATAACTGATGAAAGTCGAGTACGCCTCCTTTCACGGCCACTAAAGCCAAGTATACCTTTCTTCACGCTCATACAACGTGAGGGAGTACATCTCTAACAATAAAGGCGTAATGTCAAGCTCGCCCGTATGAGTACTCCCCCCCCCCCCTCCGCCCGTTTATACTTCTTGGACGACAGTGGTCCTTGAATAAATGATATTTTGTCGAGGGAGCCTTCCCTCTATATAAGGAAAGACCTCCCTCATTTGTAAGACATGCTATTTTCATTAATAATACCAGTGTTTTGGATAGCGCGCGACAACAAATAGCGACGAGGTCCCGATTCAGTAAGGCGAGAGGCGCGCAGCAAAGCGCTCGCCTTTTTTATGTGAGGCGACAATTTATACAAAAAAATAAAATATATATATATATATATATATATATATATATATATATATATATATATATATATATATATATATATATATATATATATAAACTAAAAACTCAATACCAATAATATAATAATAAATATATCAATCTAAAAATTAAAAACCCAATAGATTGTCATAGACTCGTAATAGATTCATAAATTAATGACTAATAGTCTAAAGAAACAAAAAGAAACAGAGCAAAAAAAAAATCTGCCTTTTGAGTTTGGGAAAAAAATAATACACTGCCTGAAAAATAAAAACAGAGCAAAATCAAATAAAGAAGAAGACAAAACAGAGCCAAAAAAAAAAGAAAGAAAAGAGAAGAAGAAAAGCCCCAGTGTTTGCTCAACAAAAATAGAACAAATACCTCTATTTCTGTCAAAAAACACAAGAAAAAATAGAAAGAAGAAGAGAAGAAGAAAGAAGCAGAAATACAAAGCACAAATACCTCTGTTTCTGTCAAAAAATAGAAGAAAAAAGATTGAAAGAAGAATAGAAGAAGAGAAGAGTAAAGAAGCAGAAATACAGAGCACAAATACCTCTGTTTCAGTCCACAAAAAATAGAAGAAGAAAAAAATAGAAAGAAGAAGAGAAGAAGAGAAGCAGAAGTGTAGAACCCGCTCTGCTTCTGTCGACAAAAACAGAAGAAGAAAAATAGGAAGAAGAAGAGAAGCAGCATACATGTTCGCAGGTGATGAAGCTTGAAGAAGATGATGCCAAGATGATAAAGAAGAAGACTGAAGATGAATGTTGCTTTGTTCGTAGGTGAAAAGCCCTAATTTCCCAACTTAATTAAATCTTTCTCATTTTTCTTTTTAAATATAGCGACGCTACAGTCGCTACACGCAACACAGTCGCCTCCCGCCTCACACCATGAGGCGAGCGCTATTTCCAATCGCATCGCAACATACACTCTGTGGCGACACACCCATGCCTCGCCTCACGCTATTAGCACTGAGGCGAGCGCTATTCACAATAATGAATAATACAACTTCTGACCATCTCTCTGACTATCATTCTCTCTCTATTATTTCTCTCTTAGTGATTTGTATCGGTAATCCACTTAGTCTCGTTACAATCTCTTCAGAACAAATAACATACAAATTATAGATCTATCATTGGGTTTATTATCGTTGATTCCGATTTACCTCTTCATAATCTTTGATTGTCACTAACTTATAAAGCAATTAATAGTTTTTAGGTCAAACAATTTGGCGCCGTCAGTGGGGATTTTGAGAATCAAACCTGTAGTATACACCCGAAGGATCAGATTACCAGATAAAACCCCGAAATGGCCGAAAATAACACCCGGTCCAAAGCTATAATGGAAGTCACCACCAACCTCCTGAGTTTCCTGAACGAGGTTGGTGGTAGCGCTACCATCAACACCACCCCTGATACCGCGCTAGAGACAGAAGCCTCACCTTCCCCATCCGGGAACCTTACAACCTTGCAGGAAAAAGACACATCCACATCTGCTACAAAAGAAGCACCCACGGCGGTTAGGAAGTTACTAGAAGAATGGTTGACAAGCACCCTGAGCGGCCTAGTGGAAAAACCACCACGGAGTCACGCAAAAGCAGCACCAACGACAAGTATCACCGCCACAGTGGACGAACAAGAGGAAACGAGGACCAACAACCAACCCGTCGAAACGCAAATGCATGACGACACATTAACGTCCATTTTAAGAAAAATGGAAGAAATGGAGAGCGAAAACAAGGCCCTCCGCGACCAAATGAAGGAGCATCAGGATAGGGTCGACAAGATCCTCGGAGCGCCCAAACTGCTACCCAAACGTGATGTAGGGAGGTTCGTAGAACAACCATACTCCGAGGAGGCCGCCCCAAACACCATTCCAAAAACTTTCAAGATGCCTCCTTATCTAAGAGTGTACAATGGGACCACTGACCCAGAAGATCATCTCATCCATTATGTCACCGCCGTGAAAGGTAATGACCTATCTAAGGAACAGGTGTCATCATGCTGTTGAAGAAGTTCGATGAGACACTGACCGGAGGAGCCTTGACATGGTATTCTCAACTGACCGCAAAAGCAATCTCAACCTTCAAAGAAATGGCAGATAAATTCGTCACTACGCACGCCGGCACGAAGAAGGCAGAGGTACGGGTAAACGACATCTTCGCCGTCAAAAAAACCACAGGCGAGGGCCTCAGGGACTTCCTCGTCAGATTCAACAGGGTGAGGATGAGCCTACCAAACGTATCGGAGGGCATGGCGGTAGCCGCTTTTCAGAACGGACTCAGCAGGGACGGTTCCAGGGCAACCAAGAAACTACTAAGCCGACTCATGAAATATCCTCCCATAACTTGGGATGAGATCCATAACGCCTACTGCGCCGAGGTACGAGTAGACGAAGATGACCTCAATGGGTCGACCCGACGACTAATAACCATACACCCAGACACAAGGAATGATCGACTTCATGAGGGATGTCGGGAACTTCCCGCTAGCCCCAATAAAGAATGATATCAGCCCTATATGAGGTCCCCTCTTTCGCCCCCTCGTCATGTAGATGCACTAAAACGTCATCTCGGCCCGCTCAAAAACGAAAGAGTACGCCCCCTTTACTTTCATCACATACCTTTTGTGTCTCTCCTTCAGAGATTGTGTACGCACTGGAAAAGCTTGGTAACAAGGTACAATGGCCTCAGAAAATGAAATCGGACCCCGCCACGAGAAAATCAAATGTCCTGTGTGAATTCCGCCAAGAACGGGGGCACATGACCGAGGATTGCATAGGTCTACGACAGGAAGTCGTCAGGACGCTAAACCAAGGATACCTGAAGGAGCTGCTCAGCGACAAGGGAAAGGCCTATTTCGCACGCGGGCGAGAGCAGTCCCGCAGACCACCAAAGCCACCCTACTCGACGGGGACGGTAAATATGATCGTCGGAGACGGTACTGATGTCGCTATCAACCATGTCAAATTCGCCAACACACGCAGACTGAAGAGGACCATCTCCTACGAACGGTACGATGACCTCGAAGGGCCGATGGTTTGTGTTTTCCCCATTATGATGCTTTAGTTATCACTTTACATATTATTGATACAGACGTCAGGAGAGTCATGATCGATGATGGAAGCGGCGCCTGCGTCATCCATCCGAGAGTCCTCTCGCAGATGGGATTCAAGGACAGGATAACACCCCACCGTATAACTCTAACTGGTTTTAACAATGCAATGGAATGTACATCAGGAGAAGTGACTTTACCCGTCCTCGCGGGGGGAGTCACATTGGAGACCACCTTCCACATATTGAACCAAGAGACGACATACAATGTCATCATCGACGTTCATGAACACATGCCATGCGAGCGGTCCCCTCAAGCTTATACTAAGTGGTTAAGTTCCTTACCCCATGAGGGATAATCAGCATCAAAGGAGAACCGCGTACAGCGCAAGAATGTTATAAGATAGCACAAGATTACGCCCACACCCGACAGCTGAACGGGGCAAGTGCGGAGGCATAGCAATCAGCCGTGTCAGGGACCAAAACGGACCCAACGACTGACGTCATCAGAGACCCAGACATTGTGGAGGCCTGTAAGGCCACAATCGAGGACCTCGATCTGGTTCTGCTAGATCTTCACAACCCCGAAAGGAAAGCATACATCGGCCACGGGCTCACCAACCCGGGTAAGTACCATGAATTTTTGACTAACCATGCAGATACATTTGCTTTTTCCCATGCAGACATGCCAGGAATCTCGCCAGACATCGCCACGCACAAGCTTAACGTCGACCCGCTACATCCACCGGTACGACAGATCAGGAGAAAGTTCAACGCTGAGATCAACAAGGCAGTCCGCGAGAAAGTAGACAAACTACTCGCCAACGGCTCTATCAAAGAGTCAAAATACCCACAGTGGGTCACCAATGTAGTGATGGTCAAAAAGAAGAACGGAAAATAGAAAATGTGTGCAGACTTCACCGACCTGAACAAGGCGTACCCCAAGGATTCCTTCCCCCTCCCGCACGTCAACCAACTGATCGATGCCACTGCCGGGCATGAATTACTAAGCTTCTTGGACGCATATTCCGGTTATAACCAAATCTTAATGGCCGAAGATGATCAAGAAAAGACCACGTTCATCACACACCAAGGTACATACTGCTACAAGGTCATGCCATTTGGGCTCAAGAACGCAGGGGCCACATATCAAAGACTGGTCACTAAGATGTTCAAGGAACAACTCGGGAAAACCATGGAGGTTTACATCGACAACATGCTAGTTAAGTCCACCAGAAAGGAAGACCACATCGACCACTTGCGGGAGGCGTTCGAAATACTAAAAAAGTATGGGATGAAACTGAATCTCGAGAAATGTTCCTTTGACATGGCGTCAGAAGAGTTTTTAGGTTTTTTCGTATCCCAAAGGGGGATTGAAGTCAATCCTAACCAAATTAAGGCGATCGCTTCAATAACTGAAATGCTCAACAGCAATAAACAGGTCCAGAAATTGACAGGTCGGATAGCCGCTCTCTCCCGTTTCATCTCCCGATCCTCGGACAGGTGCCACAAATTCTTCAGCATGCTCAGAAAAGACAACGGATTCCACTGGAACGATTAATGCGCCAAAGCCCTGCAAGGTCTAAAAGCGTATCTATCATCGCCACCGCTGTTGTCAAAAGCAAAATCAGGTGAGCCTCTACTGACGTACCAGCCGTGTCGGAAGTCGCGATCAGCGTAGTATTAGTTCGCAAAGAAAAAGGCACGCAATCACCTATCTATTACATTAGCAAAACCCTAGTAGATGCCGAGATGCGATACCCACACCTCGAAAAATTGGCTCTAGCACTGGTCACGGCTTTCAGAAAGCTGAGACCCTATTTCCAATGCCATCCAATCAAAGTGGTGACCACTTTTCCTCTGAGAAGCATCTTGCACAAGCCCCAACTATCGGGCCGACTCGCCAGATGGACCATAGAGATCAGTGAGCACGATATCACATATATTCCCATGACCGCCATCAAGTCGCAAGTCCTTGCTAACTTCGTGGCCGATTTCAGTGTCAAAATATCGCCAGAGTCAGAAAATGAAGCCCTACATGCCACCTCATGTACCGATCCCTGGAACCTCTATACTGATGGGGCCACAAACACCTCGGGATCTAAACTGGGACTCGTCCTCGAAGTCCCTATGGGCGAAATCAGTCGCCAGTCCATACGATGCCCCGAGATGACTAACAACGAGGCATAATATGAAGCCGTCATTGCAGGTATAAAATTAGCCATCAAGTACGGAGCTCGCCGACTTGTCCTGCACTGCAACTCGCAACTCATGGTAAATCAAGTCACCAGGACTTATCAGATCAAGGAACAAAGGCTGCAGAAATATCAAGCAGAAATCCACAAGCTAATGGCACAACTCGATGAGTGTTGCTTCGAACAGATTCCTAGAGCCAATAACGCCGAAGCAGACGGACTGGCCAAGTTGGCCACGACCGCCACAAGCCTAAACAAAGAAAGCATTGTCACCCTCGTTCACTCAGCAATCGACCATACTGAGGTACTTTCCCTACATCTAACTTGGGACTGGCGCAACCAATTTGTATCGTATTTGCAGGATGGGAATTTACCACCCAATAAAAAGGAAGCAAAAAAGCTTCGTATGCAGGCAGCAAGGTACTGCATGATAAACAACGACCTCTACAAGATGACTTTTGGAGGACCCCTGGCCAAGTGCCTAGGCCCCAACCAAACAACGCCGGTACTAGAGGAGGTTCATGAAGGCCATTGCGACGCTCATACAGGCAACCGAGCACTCGTGCGATGCCTGGTACGGGCTGGATACTATTGGCCCACCATGAAAAAAGACGCGGCGGAATACGTCCGCCAGTGCTAGAAGTGCCAAAAGTTCGCCCCTTTGATACACCAACCAGGGGAACCCCTCCATTCAGTCACTTCGCCATGGCCCTTCATCAAATGGGGAATGGACATAATCGGACCACTACCCGTCGGACGAGGAAAGGTACGCTTTTTACTAGTTTTAACTGACTATTTCTCCAAGTGGGTGGAAGTAGGTGCCTACGCCCAGATTCGCTAGCAAGAAGTCATCACCTTCATCTGGAAAAATATTAAATGTTGCTTCGGCATCCCCAAAGAAATAACCTGCGACAACGGACGACAGTTCGTAGAGCAAAAAACAACCAACTTCTTCGACAAATGGCGTATCAAAAGAATACTCTCAACGCCATATCATCCTGCCACCAACGATCAGGCAGAGTCATCAAACAAAACCATACTGAATATATTGAAAAAGAAGCTCGAAGATGCCAAAGGACTATGGCCCGAGTTATTGCTGGAAGTACTATGGGCACACAAGACTACCCCAAATCCTCCACAGGAGAAATTCCTTACTCACTAGTCTACGAAACTGATGACGTCATACCAGTCGAAGTCGGTGAGCCAAGTCTGATATACTCACATACGAGCGGAGAGGAGAATGACACAAATCAACTCCAAGACCTTGATGAATTTGAAGAGAGAAAAGAAATGGCCCACATTAGGCTGGTGGCCCAAAAACAGCAGATCGAAAGATACTACAACAGGAGAGCGAAAATTCGACCGCTCAAAGTAGGCGACTACGTGCTAAAAGCCAAGACACTAGCATCCAATGATCCTAACGAAGGAAAGTTGGGCACCAATTGGGACAGACCCTACAAAATCACCACAGCAGCAGACAAGGGTTCCTTCCGACTAGAGACCATGAACGGGAAGACACTCCAAAACAACTGGAACATCTCCCACCTCAAGTATTTCCATTTCTAGAAAGAGTATCCCCTAACTCGTACTCATTTTCCCTCATCCGAGTTTTGTCCCAATTGGATTTTCTCGGAGAGGTTTTTAACGAGGCGACAAAGGAGACGCTCTGGAGTGCTTAGGAGCTTAATCTGATATTCCAAGCGTACCGACGATCGACACGAATGGCATATCACAGGGACTAGGGCTACGACCATCTCCTATGTATGAAAGGCTACGGCCATCTCCAATGTATGAAAGGCTACAGCCATCTCCTATGTATGAAAGGCTATGACCATCTCCAATGTATGAAAGGCTACGGCCATCTCCTATGTATGAAAGGCTACGCCCATCTCCAATGTATGAAAGGCTACGGCCATCTCCTACGTATGAAAGGCTACTGCTATCTCCAATGTATGAAAGGCTACGACCTTCTCCAATGTATGAAAGGCTAAGGCCCTAATAGCATATAAGAAAACCACGATCATCTCCGACAAACAAAAGGCCACGGCCATCCATAAACGCAAAAGGTTAAGGCCCTAATAGCATATGATAAGACTACGGTCATCTCCGATAAACAAAAGGCCACAGCCATCCATAAACGCAAAAGGCTAAGGCCCTAATAGCGTATGAGAAGACTACGGTCATCTCCGATAAACAAAAGGCCACGACCATCCATAATTGCAAAAGGCTAAGGCCCTAATAGCATATGAGAAGAATACAGTCATATCCGATAAACAAAAGGCCACGGCCATCCATAAACGCAAAAGGCTAAGGCCCTAACAGCGTATGAGAAGACTACGGTCATCACCGATAAACAAAAGGCCACGGCCATCCATAAACGCAAAAGGCTAAGGCCCTAATAGCGTATGAGAAAACTGCGGTCATCTCCAACAAACAAAAGGCTACATCCATCCATAAACACAAGAGGCCACGACCACCCCTTAATGCATAAACGGCCAAGGCTAATATCGGAACAACCAACTCAACTCAACCCAATATAATCGGAGCCAAGGGAAAAATAATAGCCACTTAAAAACACACAAGAAGTCGGGACCAGAGTCAATTCGACCTAACTACGATAAATTAACTCAATCAAAGGCGAATCCATGCAACAAGTACGCATAACGGAAATTGCGAAAGAAGACATAAAAACACAACAATTCGCATGTATCATTATAAATCATTCACAGATTACAATGTCTCGTCGATTACAAAATTAGAGTAAAGAGTTTAACCTAACTACCCTGGCCTCCGCCACCCCTCGTTGCACCGGCCGTGCTGTCAGCACGATCATTACCGCCCTCGGTCCGGAACGCTAAAAAAATCCAGGACCCCGCGCCCAACTGATTCACATCCATAAAAGTATAACCCGCTGGGTCCGGGGAGTCAGGGTTGTACCCACAAGCTTCGCGCGCAACCCGAACCAGGCGATGCTCATCTTCCACCTCCGCCTTGGAGGCTCTGCCGATGGCCCGCAGTTCCTCGAATACAGTCCGCCTCGCCTCGGCATACACCCACATGTCATGAGCTTTGCGGGACACATCGCCAATAGGATCGATCACCTCCGCTTGCTGAGGAGCGACCACCTCAGTTGTTTTAGCCTCGAGTTTGGTAGTTAGGGCGCCAACTCTGGCACGCAACTCAGCTGCCTCCACCATCACCACACGGCCCACTTCCAACTCTTCCTCCTTCTGTTGAAGGAGAATCTCCAGCTCAGTGTTTCGAGCCACAACAACCATTAGGTCTGCATCTACCTTTTCTAGCTGGGCCGTGCGGTCCCGTAGTTGACCCTCCGCCTGCTCCAGCCCCTCACGGAAAACTTGAAATTGCGGGACCTTGGTATAAAGGTTCGCCAGCGTCTTGTGTTTACCACGGACCTTCCTGTACTTCTTCATCGCCTTCCTAAGGGCGACGCTCTTTTTTCGCTCACGCCGGCCTCTCTCCACTTCTAAAATGAGGGTCTGAAATAAAAACAAAGAGGAAACAAAATTCAAAACTACACATGCCTCAGGTCTTATGATAGAACAATGAAAAACAATGACAAAATCTTACCTGCAAAGCAGCGCCAGCAACTCGATGGGACAAGTCCCTTTAGCTTACATCCTTTAAAGATTCAGTCTCGGTGGCTGCGCATAATAAGGACATGTCCGTCGTGGCCTGCTCACTATCTAGCAACAGGTTGTATCTCGTGGGGATCATAAGTCGACGGGTAGGTCCCATCGTCCCCATGTCCACCCGAGAGTAGTCCTCTCGCGGCACGTCTGCAGAGACAGGAACTCGTTTAGGAGCTGCTCCTTCCTCATCAGCAGCCAGCTCGGCGACAGCCGGCGTGCTACCGTCCTCAACATGAGGGGAAGCAGTATCGCCCGCAACTTCCCTCAAGAGGGCCTCCCTCTCTGGTCGAATCGCGTCGCCCATAAATATCGACCTCGATTCAGGACGGCGAGTAACCGCCTTCCTCTGCTCCATGGCCACGCCTTTACCGAGAAGTAATCGGCGCCTTTTCCGCTCTGGTGGCTCATCGCCTTCAGAAGCCTCCTCTTCGACAAAAGGAGATGGAGGCGATGGGCCCTCTCCAACCGTCGGTTCAATTACCAACTCAACTATGGGACGAGAAGTCCCAGGAACGTCCTCGAAAGCGGGCTCCCGAATCACGACCTCGCCTTCATAGCGAACAACATCAGAAGCATCCTCACTGGACGCCTATATGTCCACACGATTTCCCTCAGGTCGAGTGGCCTTAGGAACGTCCCCACTTACACGAGCTACGTGCTCGAAGTCAGAATCCGCCGACGAGGAAGCGGCAGCTCGACGTCTCCTCCTCAGTGGTACACTCCGAGCTGCCAACACAATTAACCAAGGAAAGATGCTTCTGGAAATACAGCATCAAAAAACATGATCGCCAAACCTAAAACCAGTGCAATACCTGGAAGGCCATATCTCGTGGTTTGCCACCCACGTCCTGCATTCTTCAGCAAACGGGATAAACCGCCCCACCCATGCTCTAATATCCGGCACGAACTAGGGCGTGTGCGCCCTTGATGCAGATACAAAAATATAAAAAGGTGACAAAAGTCAAGCAAGCATAAATAACAAAGTACAAGAAACGACACCTACGTTCGGAATTCCATACTTCAGGGAATCCAGCGGGGTTCGACACCAGATCCGAGGTTCAAATGAAGAAAAACTTCAACCAAAACTGGCGATTGGGCTTGTCGTCCGTCTCAACGCCCAAGCCCTTCGTCCCACAGTTCTTCAATTGTAGCATCGTCCCCCTTATAAATCCGGGATCGAATAATTGCAGCAGATGATATACTGTGACATCCAGTCCGGCCCTCTCGACGTAAGTCATTAGAATACGGCATATTTTCCATGTGTAGGGAGTATGTTGGGCCGGACACATGTTGTAAAATCTGCATAGCTCTTCCACCAACGGGTAGATAGGAAGGCCACACCCTATTATGAAGGGGTACTCGTAGAAAGCACAGAACCCCATTCTGTGTACATTGGCAAAATCCCCATCGTCCGTTTGCATGACTACCGTCTCCGAAATCTGACAAGAAACACGGAGATCATTTAAATGTGACTCGGTATATTTCACGGGGAAGTACATTATCTACAGAAAGAGGAACAAGAGGCTTTCGAGATTTCTTCCCACCTTCTGAAGGTGGAGGGACCCTGGAAGTGGCCTCATCCCCATTTGCCCCACGACGATGACTACCTTTAGCCATTATCAGCTTTTTGATCAAGGTTAAAGTACATCAACAAGCTCTGAAATTCAAAATGTAAAGTCGATAAAAGCCGCTATAAAAAATAACAAAAGTACAAAGAACTTTTTGTAGAGATCCGAAGAATGGAGAAACCCGAAATCCCTCCCTATTTATAGTGGACCAGTACACATGATTCGAATAGGCTGGTGTCAGAAAAGGAGGCGGGAAACCGAAACATCAAATCATCTCCTGACCTGCCTCGGGAGTAGTTGTTATCATGACGCATGTTGTCAGCAAACGACGGTTCAAAAAATAAGCCACGTGTACATATACGGATAGCTCCGAGACGAGTCGATCTTTTCCACCCATTGCAGATGTATGTCGAATACATCTCCAACAGGCGGAGGGACTATCTGTATGGGGTCGAATTGGACATAATTGATGAAAGTTGAGTACGCCTCCTTTCACGGCCACTAAATCCAAGTATACCTCTCTTCACGCCCATACAATGTGAGGGAGTACGTCTCTAATAATAAATGCGTAATGTCAAGCTCGCCCGTATGAGTACTTCCCCCCCTGCCCGTTTATACTTCTGGGATGACAGTGATCCTTGAATAAGGAAAGGTAGGTGTTATTTTCATTAATAATACAATTTCTGACCATCTCTCTGACTATCATTCTCTCTCTATTATTTCTCTCTTATTGATTTGTACCGGTAATCCACTTAGTCTCGTTACAATCTCATCAGAACAAATAACATACGAACTATAGATCTATCCTTGGGTTTATTATCGTTGATTCCGATTTACCTCTTCATAATCGTTGATTGTCCCTGACTTATAAAGCAATCGATAGCTTTTAGGTCAAACAATTGTAATAAGATAGGTAAAATTTTAGTAGTTAATATGATGTATTATATGTGATTGGTCATTTTACGTCCTTTTATTAATAACTAGTCTTAGGGTATGCGCTTTGAGCGTGTACCTATATTAATAAATATATAATTTTTAAAAATTATAAAATATTATTAAATAATATGTTTGAGTTAAATATTAAAAAAATATAAGTTCCTAAAATTAATGCATGTTAATCTCATTAAGCTAGCTCAATAAAATAAAGAAATCCTATTTTACATAAGTTTTTATATACCTTATTATGATTTATGAAGAGTGAAATATCTTTTAAAAATTATTTTTATCTTTATTGCCAAACACTATAAACAAATAACACATTAAAAAAATAATTTTACCATAATTATTTAAAGATAGCCAAATAAATCAAAATCTTGAATCTTTTGATCTTTTAGAAATTTGCAAGTGATGAAGTAGAAGTATAGCTCCTAGAAAAATATTGATAAATAATAATATAAAGTTTTAAATAACTAATATTAAATTATAAAAAACAATGTAATACTATACTAAAAATTATACAAAGCTATCATTTAAAGAAAATAATAATGATAACTTCTTTTGAAATATCTTTTGTCTTATGTTATATTCTTAGTGCTTCAAACGTAGCATTTTTAGCAATTTAACTTCTAATACTATATTATTATAAATATTTGCTATATTTTTTTTATTTCTTTCATGGCTGATGCTCTTTTTGTGAATAAATTTGTGTATCTTAAGAGTTTTATCAACTATTTAAATAATTTTACCTACCTAATGATTTAGAAAAAAATGGATTAGTTTTTTTTACTAATTTATTAATTCAAAGACTTGATTATTTGTTGAGATTTCATGCTTTTTCGATAGTATAGAAGATACAAATTATTTTGAACTTTTTTTTCTACTCAAACAATATATTATTCGTGTAATATTTAAAAACTATATTTAATAATTAAAATATATATTTAGTTAGGTAAAAAATCTCTCACTTTTAAATAGTACATCTCGTTAGAATTGTAAGTTCCTCGCTGAGAAGTATGAATGTGAAACATATTTCCATTGAAATTCTGATTCATTAGGTATACAAGGAAAAGAAAACGTTAATATTACTCCTATTTCTCCAAATAATATCTACATTAAAGACCTTAATACAATAAATGTTGTCCATGTTTGAAAAGAATTGAATCTTACCTTTTACCTTTAATATTCTCTTTTTTTAATCAATATATTTTATCTTTATTTAGTTAATTTCGAACTCCTAAATATTGGGTAATAATTAAATTTTACTTGATTTTAAAGTGTTAAATATTAGGAAAGCAACTTAAATTACATATTTGTCCAATGTTAAACTTGTTTTAAAAGGGTAAAAAAAGCGAACGATATCCAGTTTAAATAAGGAATGATTTAATACATAAAATATAGTAGTAATTAGTTTTCAACTCCTAAATATTAGGAAAATGAGTGAAATGACTATTTTGTCTAGTGCAAAATTAATTTTTAAAGGGTAAAAAAGACGAACGACATTTCGTTAAGGGCCTTCGTACTTTTAATATAATATAGATATAAAATATCATCTAATAATGTGTGTTTAGAGTAAAAAATACGAAGTTAAAAGCTGAAATTATTATAAGGAAAATGATTCCAACGTCCATAAGTGAGGAAATTCATTTTACTCCTTTTGACGAAGAATATCTAAAATATATTTTCATATCAGCACGTTCTCCAATTCCCAATCATGGATGTACTTTGTCACCGACTCACAATTTTCGAAGCACTTGTTAACGGTGGTTGTTTGGTTGAAGTTAGATATGTTGAATTTTACTCCCTCCGTTTTAATTTATGTAAATCTATTTTCTTTTTAATCCGTGCCAAAAAGAATGACCACTTTCTTTATTTGGAAACAATTTACCTTTATGCAATGATTTATAGCCACACAAAATAAAGGTGACTCATTTTACACCACAAGATCAAAAGTGATCTTTTCTCTTTCTTAAATTCCGTGCCCAGTCAAATAGGTTCACGTAAATTGAAACGGAGAGAGTATAAAGTATGCACAGTTTAGATTCAGACGAAGAAGTAGCAGAGGGAGATGTGGAGAAGAAGGACAAATATTCAGAGGAAGAAACAAAGGTTAGCAAACTGCAACTATTTGTGTTGCACAAGCGTAGTCTCAAGCGAGATATGAAAACAACTTTAGTTTGAGATTGGATTGGTAGTGGTTGTGATACTCGTACTCTTTTTCTTCTTCTTTCCAATAATGCTAATTCTGGACTGCATGTGTGCTCTTTGGAGAAATTTTGCATGCCATTTGTTCAGATGCTTTTCTTATCATGTTTAAATTGCAATTTAGCTATGTTCTAGGAACTTCAGTAAAATTAACACTCGTTAAGAAAAATGATTATTGTTTGTCAATCTTGTTTATCATTTTGAGTGCCTACTTTCTGCAAATATTGCTTTATTCACAAATCTATAAAGATACATATATAGCAAGAGCGATGGCTGCTTATGCTGCTGTAACTTCTCTGATGCAAACAATATATCAGCTTTACAATCCAACTTAGACCTTTAGGCGGCCGAGGCTGATCAAGAACATCTGAAATTACTATACCAGCAGAAACTTATATGATAAAACAGATCGATTGATTTAAACTCCATCATAATGTGAGTATGCAGATTGATATCAAGAAATTCTATTAGATATCCAAAGCATAGCGATCAAAGGCTTGTATTATTTCAGGACAGGTGATCTTGACTATGAGTGAGCTAGTTGGGTTTTCAGCTAAACTAGAATTTAAAAAATCTTTTGCAATTAAAATCCTGAGTTGTGATTATAGCATCTGTCCAGATCCCACATGCCTCTTAATTAATTCTACAATTTAGGGGTAAATTTTATAAATGGTCATATAACTATGACATTTTTTCACTAAAGTCATATAACTTTCTTTTCTCACACAAAAATTATAAAACTTTCACTTCTTTACTCAAAAAATCCTAGTGACCGGCAAAGACGATTCTCCTGTCGTTTTTTTAAAAATATTTTTTTTTTTCATTTTTTTAATGAAAATATTTTTTCTTTAAAATGAAAACTGAAAAACTAAGATAAAACTAAATTCTTTAAAAAAACTGGAAAAAAAAAATATTTTTCAAAAATGAAAATATTTTGTTGAAATATTTTTTTTAGCTTTTAAAAAACAAAAATATTTTATCAAAAATATTTTTTCTAGTTTTTACAAAAGAAATGCTTTAAAAAAACTGAAAAATATATTTGTTTTTGTAAAAAATGAATTTTTTGTTGTAAAAATTGAAAAAAAAAAACTTTACTAAATTAGTGGACTATTGTTGCATTAGTTTAAAAAACAAAAAATATTTGCATTTCTTGAAAATGTATCTTTGTTGGACTTTATTTAGTTTGCAAAAAAGGAAAATATTTTGTTGAAAATATTTTTTTCAGCTTTTAAATAATGAAAATATTTTATTAAAAATATTTTTTCTAGTTTTTACAAAAGTAATGCTTTAAAAAAACTGAAAAAAATATTTTTTTGTAAAAATTGAATTATTTTAAAAGCTGAAAAAAAGAAGAAGAATAAGACTTTACTAAATTAGTGGGCTATAAAAAAATAAAAAATATTTAGCATTTCTTGAAAATGTATCTTTGTTGGACTTTATTTATTTTGCAAAATATTTTTCGTTTTTTTAAACTAATGCACCAATAGTCCATTAATTTAGTAAAGTCTTTTTTTCTTTTTCCAGTTGCTACAAAAAATAATTCAATTTTTACAAAAAAAATATTTTTTTCAATTTTTTTTTCCAGTTTTTTTAAAGCATTTAGTTTTATCTTACTTTTTCAGTTTTTATTTTAAAGAAAAAATATTTTCATTTTTTTCAAAAAAATGTAAAAAATGAAAAAAAAAAAAATTTCAAAAAACGACCGGAGAATCGTCTTTGCTGGTCACTGGGATTTTTTGAGTAAAGAAGTGAAAGTTTTATGATTTTTGTGTGAGAAAAGAAACTATATGACTTTAGTGAAAAAATGTCATAGTTATATGACCATGTGTGAAATTTACCCTACAATTTAGTATTAGTAGAATAGCTCCAGTTGTTTAGAGTTTATAAACCTATAGTTGACTTGGAAAATTTTAAATCAGTTGCTAAGAATAATTACCGTATAAAAAATATGCAATTTAGCTAACTTCTAGGGAGCTTCTTTTTTTTGGAGAAACTGGAATAATTTATTATTTCAAACTACGTAATATCTTACAAAAGATTCGGTGGATCATTACAAACAGTTGAAAGGCCATCCATGGCATTAAGGTTGCTATGTTTGGCAAGCTTCCTACAGTTACTTTCACTAATTAATTTATTAATAAAAGAAATTAAAGGCCCTCCTTGTTCGTCAGCATCCTGTGCTCAGGGGTTACTACTTGGCTCCTTCCTGTGCCAAAGGTGAGCTATGTCATTCCCTTGTCTAAAAGTTATACCGGATCACCAGCTCCTTCCCTTTCCTGGAAATCAAGCACCTTCGGGATTGTAAAAGAAAATCATAAGAGGTGTTGCCTTCATGTAAAAGTTCAATTACCTGTGTTGAATCGGTTTCTATCTCACAAGGCCATAGGTTATGTTGAGAGACCAATTCTAGGCCTTTAGTTAGGGCCAGAATTTCCGTATGTGTACAAGTTAATGCTTGTATTCCTTTTCTTACGATTCCACCAATTCCTCTCAGATTTTTTTGAAAAGCTCCATCCACATTCAGCTTGAACTAACCAGCACGTGGTTTATGCCAGTTAGTGTTACAAACTATATTTCTCGAGGGACAACTTTCTCTATTGGTTAGTAGAGCAAATTCAGTAGCTTGTTTGATCATGAAGGGGATAGAAATGTGATTATACGTATTGTTATCGATATTATTATTTCTATTTACCCAAAGGTAGCAAACGGGAAAAGTTGAGACCAAGTAATCAGATTAGAGGGAATGGTAGGGTTCGAATTTTTTAAATTATCCACTGGTAGGCTTAGTGGAACTTGAGGGTTTGCATGAGGAGGAAGGTTCCATTGTTATTGCATGGCTTGGATTAGATTTTGATTCATTGTTGGAGCCAATGGTTGTAGCACACTGTTCATTCACATTTGGTTCATGTAGTTGTTCATAGCTAATCTCATCCCTTCCGAGATTAATTGGGCAAGGTAAAGGGTGCTCTGGATGATTAGAACCATATCTTGGCTATTGATGTCCATGTTGAACGAGATTGCATGGCCCATCAACCCTACTTCTAGCCAAGATAGGGGTTGGTAAATCTAAGGAAGTGGAGAGGAGGTGTAGTATAGATGAGGAGGAACTGGGAGGAGATTGTTGATTGTTGGTAAGTGTTATTGGTAATGAAGAGTCTGGAGAAGTGTGTTCCTTCGTAACAAGATCCTTAGTAGATTTTGTTTGTGACACTTGGTCATGTAGGATGTCCATTTGGCATTCTTCTGAAAGCTCGTTTGTGAGTGTTATATCCATATTATCAAGATGGCGAAATAGCTTCTGGCCACTTAAATTTGTAGGACTTTTGAAAGCCGATACACGAACTTTCGATTTTCCCATTTGAACAATCCAATTTGACAAAATGGGTAATAATAAACACTTTTGACCGTTGACCATGCCTATGTGGAAGTACTACAACTGATATGGCTAAACAGTGTGCAAATCACACTCCCAAGGCACATGAATAGTATTGTTTTTAGTTTAAAAAATTAGAATTAAAATAAAATATTAATAAAAAAGAAAAAAAAAAGACTTTTCCAATTTTTTCAGCTTCCCGCAATGGATTGCATGCTTTTCCAAATTTTTGAGCAGATTCAATTCTTGAAATTGATTGCTGAGAAACTTGGCAAGTGATCTCTGTAGGTACTAAAGAAGGGTCCCCAGTTTATTATGCTCGCCGCCTCTCACTTGGCCACCTTACCGACCACCAGTCTTTTAATTTCTAGCGGTTGCTTCTGGAGCTGAACTGGATTTCTCGTGTCGTTCGGGTTACAAAGGAGGAGATTCTTGACAACTGTGGCTTTGATGTCCTCGTCTTCGTTAGACTCTTCAAATTTGGGCCAGTCCTCCTGTTATTTAGTGAGAGCTATATGTAAATTGTTTTACTTGGAGTGTTATTTTAATTATTGTTTTAGATTCTTATTGTTGTTGATTTCTTGAATGGATTGAGCTAAATCTTTGCATAAAGGATCCACAGGTGTAGTATAAGGGATTCCAATTGGAATTTGGTCTCCAATTAGCCCAGATTTGATAGGGGCATTTCGTCAAACACCTTGCTCAACCGGATTGCCTGTGCGTTTGGATTGTAAAATTGGAGGAATTAGTCGATACCCATATGAAATTGGTAGTGTAGGAGCATTCTCCTCGTCAAGGCGAACATTTTGGTACCTTTCTTTTCCAATTTGGATACCTGGAACACCTTGCACGTTCATTTTTGCCTCGCCTGATTTCTGGTGCTCGTCGGAGGGGATGATTCAAAAATGAGAAATAACAATAGGACCCACAAATAACATGTAGCAAATAATAAATGGATGTATTGTACATGTCAGCACAATTGATATACACGCTCTCGTGGATGTGTTTATTATTACCCATTTTGTCATGTTGGAGTGTTCAATTGGTAAAATCAAAAGTTCGTGTATCGGCTTTAAAAAGCCCTACAAATTTAAGTGGCCAGGAAACCATTTTGACCATCAAGATTAGTATCTAACTTATTAAAAGATTGTTGGTTAAGGAAAATTTTTTTGTTATTATGATTTGTAGCTAATGATTGAGAGCTAAGTATAGAATGATGCATGCTTTTGGCCACGTGTGAGTCTTGATTTTGATAGGTGTCAGTGTCATGCATAGTTAACATGCATTGGCTAGAGGAAATACCATCCTGATTAGTGGAGATGGTCTCTCCCAAAACCTTGTGCTAGTCCATTAAGCTGGAAAATTGGTTACTAATCATAGTTGGCTTAGTGAGTAACGGGTCATTAGTGGATAAAATTTTCCTTTTATCTTTTTCAGATTGAGCACTAGTTGTTTTTCCCACGTAATTAAGTTTTTGGGTATTATGATACTTACCTGTTTCAGCATCATAAATTCTGACATTGATACCTGGGACTCCTTGATCACTAATGGATGTTGCAGGTGATCGTGTGTTCTTCTTTTTTGACTTGGCAAAAGAGATTGTTTTCAGTCTTCCGCCATTGACTCCTGCTTTTGTATATTACCAAGACCGGTTGGATTACCTGAAACTTTGGCAGTTTGTTCTTTAATGTAGTGGTGACATTGTAGGGAAACATGGCCTAATCTTATGCATTTCTTGCACGAAAACTTTTCTCCCTCATAACAGATATCTTGCTTATGGGATCCAATAAAGATATAAGGTTTAATAGGTTTATCCATAGGGTTCTCCACACAGAATCTTGCATATCGTCCCCTTAATGTAGCAGATATGCAAGCATCAACTTTTAACAGTCTTCTTAGGTATTGCCAATCCTCTGTAGGATTATACTATGGTAAAATTCAGTAGATAGTTGGGAAAGATGAACCCATATAGCTGCGGAGAGAGGTTTTGCATCTGAAGCAACGAAGTTAGCTTCCCATTGTTGCACTGACAAAGAGTGTCCATTAATAAACCAAGGACTTGATGTAAAGCTTTTACCATATGCTCTTCTTTAGAGAACTTTACAATATGATATTTAGCGCCAAGTTCAATTAAGGGATTCGGATATTTTCCACATGTCCTGGATTTTCTTCTTTAGGTAGTGATGTAGAATATGTTTATCCATGAGCTTAATGATGATTGAATATTTCCAAGGGTGGTAAATTCGTCGGAGGTCATCTGGTGATAGGCTAACACAGTAGCCTCTGGTTTCTCCGAATGCATGCTATATACAACTGATATTGACGATTCTGCTTCTTGATACATGAGCATTGGGAAAATCGTCTCAGGCTATAGTGCTATATGGTTAGAGTGGGGATATGTTAGGAGTATGTCTCTGAATGAGGAGAGTCTTCTAGGGGTGGTAGGATTATGATCATTTGACGGATTCATGTGTGCCATATTGTTGGTTGAAATATTTGGTTGAAATATCTGGTGGTTTGGGTGGAATTGAGGTAGTTTGTTTGGTGGAATTGGGAGGTGTTGTCATCTACCTTCTAGAGAGAGTTTTTTGGTCACCCCACATGTGACTTTGAATGTAACTTCTAGGAAACTTGAGCAAAATAAACAATTGCATAATTTTGTTTTTCTTTCTTTTCCAAAAGTGACCACCTCTACAGACTGTGATATGGAGTAATTAGTATTCTCAAACTTGTCTATCATTTTGAGTGCCAAATTTCTACAAAATCTGTTTTATTAAACAAATCTTTTATAGATCTTCGGAGGTTCTTTGCACTGTTATTGAAAATGAAAATGAATAAGAAATGGACAAGTGAGGTTGGATATAATAGCCATAGGCTAGTTGATTTTCCATCTCAATTAGAATTGGAAATGAAAGTAATATGCAATCAAAATCAGCAGTTGCAATGAAAGAGACCGCACAACTCATCCTGCTCCTTAATTATTGCAAGTGAAATATTCTAGTTTTTAAGTCTATGTTAAATGGCTTGTAGTTGACTTTGAATTCTAAATCAGTAGGATTACAGTTGCAAATATTAAAATTGCTATTCACAAATCTTGACAATTCTGATGATAAAAATGAAGATTTGCCAAAACGAATAACCCGGCAGGGAAAAAAACAGCTCAAAATGACCTCGCGAAGATGCTCAGCATCTCATTTATTAAATACAGTTATTTAACTTTACTATTTCAATATTCAAGTTGTTGAGGCTTAATAGAAAAATGTGTGAGCCTTAATAAGTTCTCTTTTTCCCCAATAACATTTTCTATTATATAGAAGAGAAAAGACCAATGGTATATTTGTAAATCTAGCTTTTTTAAGGGCAAAGTAGTAATTATGTCACTGATTGTTAAAATAAAACTCAGTATCCAAGTTTTCATTCTAATCTTTAAGTGTCTTTTAGACGATACTGATGAAATTTGAAATTGCTTTTGAATTTCTCCTTTCTTCTTCCAGTTTTGACTTGGAGCCTGTTTGGATGGGCTTAAAAGCTTGTCAAACCAGTTTTTAAGCCTTTTTTAACTTGTGGAAATATTTGGCAACTAGATAAATGACTTAAAAAAAGCTAAAATCTGCTTAAAAAAGCCAAAACTAACAAGTTGGGTAAATCCAACTTTTTCTAAACTGGCTTAAAAGCCATATTGCTTTGACCAAGGATATTACATTTTTGTCCCTTATAATTTTTCTTAATCTCAAAATTACCCCTTAGTACAAAACATGAAATTGCTGCTCTTATTCCTCCCGAAATTGCAGTATCTACTTTCTTCATTTTACTCTTTTCTTCCCCATTCTTCCTCATATGGTAACGATTCATTTACTCCCATTTTTTGTTTTTTACTAAGTTTCTTCAAAATATTAGTTATTATTTTCGTTTGCTTCTTCATACTGAAATGTTTGACGAATGACGAAGTACGGAAATACAAATTAATTTTTCTCCCTAGATGCTTTTTGTTCATACTACTTTCAGTTTTATAAGTTGAAAGTGAATTAAAATATTAATTATTATATAGTATTTATATTATTTAGAATAAAATATTATAGTAATAAGCTTTTTTATAGGTTTAACAGCTTTAAGGATACTTTAGTAATTTTAATCAAAACATTGCTTACTAACACTTGTTTACCAAATACTTCAATAGCTTTTTTTCAGCTTCAGCACTTTTATCCAAACATGTAACTGCTTATTTATGAAACCAGGTCCCGCACTTAAAAAGTGCTTTTAAGAACTTTACTTAAAAGCTATTTTTTTAAGCCAATCCAGACAGGCTCTTGGTCTGTGCTACATTTCTGAGCTCTGTTTGAATTTTTCTTCACTTTTGCTTGCTTTGCCAGTTGCATCCCATTTGTTGTTTGTTGCACCTCTTTGTTGGTAATGGGTATTTTGTGGGTATCTCTTATTTATTGTTCTTTTGGAATATTTTTTCCACTATGTACATCTGCTTTTGACATACATGTTTGGTTTTTTCCTGCATAGGTTTAAACACAATTTTGGCACATTGAATTAACATCTGGAACAAAAATGACATATGAATGGACAAGACGAGCATTGTTGCAACCAAGGTATTTGAAAATATTCCGTGAAAAACTATATCTTGGCATTAAAGGCTGAAATATTTGAAATCGGGGTTCAAATAATCGAGTCGGAGATTTGTTAACTGGTGGTTCTAATGGCTAATGGGCAATTTTTTTGATATTTATATGGCCAATTAATACCCCTCATTTTTTAATTTATTTATAGATTATGTAACATTGATGCAGGACCTCAATCTATTATATTACAACTGTAGATAGCAGAAAAAGGCAAGCACATTATGCTGGAGCTTTCTTTGAAAGATGAGCAACGCTAATCGTAATGTTTTGTCTGCTCAGATATAAAGAAGACGTTTATGAGCTCAAAGGAAAAGCTTTATTTAACTTCATTCACGAAATTGTGCGTGTTTTTTCGGGTTCGTTATTACTGTTTTACTTATTATGTTGCTTTACGCATCCCCAAGGAATTGTTGGGGTTACTTTGGTGAGTAATGAGATTGCTCTATTTTAAGGAGTTTTTAGGTTTGGGAAATTATTATTGATGAACTACAATTAAAGAAAAATCAGATCAGTGGAATAAGACCAAATTTATAAGAAATGAAATGGATTTTGAGTTGCACCACACGTAATTTAAAATTGGTGTAACATGACTAGGTTGATATTTTGGGAAGTGTAACTCTTTAAAATTATAGCAATGTGTAACTTAGTTGCAAGTATTTTATTTATAAAATTCGGAGGTTAATTTGATAAGTTTATTGTCTTCACCTTTTTCATAAAGAAGTTACTTATTTATCTTTTACTTGATTGAAAAATCTTTGAGATAGAGTGCTGGAAAACAAAAAGAGATATAAAAAAGAAACAAGAAGAAAATATAGGTGAGAAGTACAATATTAGATATTAGAGATGAAAAAAGAAGAGATTTTAACGAGAAGTACAATATTAGAAAACTAAGAGATGAAGACGGACAATGTTTATTCTATGTTCAAAATGGGTTTAGGAATGACTACAACAACAACAATAACAACAACGACCCAGTAAACCCCACAAGTGGGGTCTGGGAATGACTATATTGAAATGAAAACAAAAACACTGAGCTGATATGTTTAATATTTCCTTTTTCTTTCTTTCTTTTCAACAAAATAAGTATATTTGTGTTCTTCTATTTGAACAAAATAAGTAATATTTATTTCTTGCTGTGGGGTTTATATTTTTTTTCTTAGCATTCATGGTATTTGGTGTTCTTTGATGCTATGCTGCGGGAACTCTTCAAAATTGTTGCCGCATTCGTGTCCGGTTCTTCAGAAATAAACTATTTTTGGAGAATCCGACACGCAGCCATCAATATTTCGGAGGATCCGAGCAACATAGCTTTGATGCTTTGTACATGCAGATAGAATTGAACATGGATTTGATTTCATGTCCCCTAGCTCTCTGATACAATGTGCTACACATTTTCGATAGAGCACTAAAATGATTATTAGTTTACGTCTAATAGATTTCAAGCTTCTATTGTGTTCTTGTTATAATGCATGCATAACTACTTTACCACTAAACATTTATAGTATTACAAAGCTCTCTAAGATATCATTGCACTTAGTTTTTGGTACAGGTCATTAACTATTCTAACTTGTTGGTTTTCTCTAACATTCAAAAAATATATGTTGTATTTCTGATAAAATGATATTGAAAGAGCATCAAGATAGGAAAATTATGACTCTCTTTTAGGACACTATACAAATGCTAGAGATAATTTACAAACTGAACATAATTAATTGCTATTGAGAGAGTTATAACCAAATATGAATTAAAATTTTCAGACAAACATGATGGAATTTGGGAGGTGTCTATTTTGTATTTGTCATACCTGTAGTTTACTCGTATTCCTCAATCAAAGTAACATGTGGTTTGTCAAATAATTAAAATGACATGGCCATTAGTTATTAAATTTTATGTATGAGACAACAATTTGTCTATGTAGTTTTTGTGCTTTTTGTTCTGCAACAGTAAATTTTTCTTGATTCTTGGTATTTGGATGCCCCATATTTGTTTGTTGGAAACTCTTGCTACCCTAAAAGACTTAAATATTAGATGTCCTTTTTTTAAAATGTTTTGCTTTTGAAGAATCAAATTTTGAGGAGATTGCTCAAGAGTTATGTGAAAGTTCTTTATATCATATTAAGATTGCTCTTTATAGTTTTCCACCATTACTCTTTTTTGTTTCTTAAGAGGCATGAAGTAGACAAAAGAATGCGGATGACCCCTAACCTTTGAAGTTGAAGAGTGAGATAGTTAATTTACTATGTTGTGTTTGTTGTTTCCATAAATTTCTTGATGATTTCTTTCGTTCACTTCATTTTCTTGAAGGCGGGAGGTGAATTTTGAAGAGTGTTTCATGTAAACATGTATCCTATATGAGTAGCTTGGATAGAAAATAATCTTCGTCCTAACATTTATATTTATTTTCTCTTAAATCTGATAAAAAAAGTTCATCTGTTACTCTTCCTCTCTTTCCTTCATTTTCTTTTAGTTCAATGAAGGTGAAATTTTATTGAGTTCCTCATATAAATAGGTAAATTTATGTATTTAACTCATCCGGTGAAACTGATTATGATCTTGACATTATTTATCCCCCAAAAAATTGGTCTTGACTTCTTTTAAAGGCAATATTAATCACATTTCAACAATTATGTGGCCTTTGAAAGCTCTCTGGTTAATGAGTTCGAAGTACTTGGCATGCATTGGCTAAAAAGAAGATATCAATGAACTTCTATGAAATTGATTATCTGATAGAATTTTTTTCTTATTCTGCGGCCCTTGGTACTATTTCCTCAAACTAATTGTCTACATAAAGCATCTTACTTACCAGAAGGTGTGTTAAATTCATTGCAGTTATTTTATTTCTTTTGTAACATCTTATAAAGTGAAGTGCTAGAAAAATGAATCTTTGAGTTTGTGCATTGATGCAATGATGACAAAATCTTGATTTTAAAACTGAAAGCCATAATTAAAAGCATGTCATTTATGAATCTTGACATTCATGTATATGCATTTTTTGGATAAACAATTTCTCTATACAGATGATTAAATGTAGTCAGTCACGTTAGAGGGATAAAAATAGAAAACAGGCTTTGGTTAGCTTTTCAAAAGTGCTAGACTATTTTATTCTGCTATTATTCGTATGTATTGGACCGTTTAAGTGATGTATATTGCTAGCATGCTACAGTAAAAATGGAAACTAAATTATACTAGGTCGAATGAAAGAAAAAAGTTGCTATAGCAAAGCTAATATACTAAGGTATGCTGTCCTTGGACAAGGATGTTTCACATTCAATATTGTATGCTTTTTGTGCTACATCATAATTTGACTATGCTAACGCAAATTGACATTCTACTTGTATAACAGACTCAATATTATTAGTTGTTTTGCGTATTCCTATATTTTTGTGCTTTTTGCTGAATTTGTAGTTTGATAAATTTCAGCCTAAAATTTCTATATTTCTAAGGTGAATATTTGTTGGTGTTAGTAAGTAAACATTTACTGAAACCACCTCTTTTGCTCTTTTATATAGCATTTCACAGGAGCGGCATGTTGAATCATGGATTCAGCTATCCATGCCACATCATCAGTTTGTCGAGACTTTATTAATAACAAAGTGTTGTGTACATTTCTTTTATTTTTCCCTGCGTCTAATTCTAAATCCAGCATGTGGGTAGATATTCTAGCTGATAATGGATAAAATCATTTGAAATACCGAGCTTAAAAATGCAAGATTTTGTGTCCATTGATTCAAATGCATTTCTTGCAACCATAGTACTGATATGCTTTATCCTATCAAATGCACAAAAAAGAAAATGTATATGTTGGGCCTCTTCTTGCATTCAGTCTCCTAAAGCTTGAGTGGCTGTGTAAGGCAAAGCTAAGTTAATATGAAAAGGCTAGTTAACTCTATAAAAATAGCACGGTCTAGCCAGTTTTCAGATTGGTCATTCAAAAATAGCCAGCATTTACCAAGTCAATAAAAAATAGCCACTGTTTTGCTGCAACAGAAACTGGTCCAGCATAATATACTGAAGTTTGGTGCACCTATGTATGAACTTCCAGCATATTATGTTGGAACTCCAACACACGGGAAATTCCAGCATAATATAGTGGAGATTCCAGCACTTGTGTATGAACTTTCAGCATATTATACTAGACTAGTATACTTTACTGGAACTACAGTATATTATGCTAGAGTTCTAATGAACTTATGCTGGAACTCCATCATATTATGCTGGTGTTCCAGCATACTTATCCTAGAACTCCAGTATAATATGTTGGAGTTCAAGTATACTTAGGTTGGAACTTCAGCATAATATACTGGCATATTTTTCGGGTTTTAAACAGTATTTTCGCTCAGATTTATCTTTACATGAGAAGTGGCTAGATTTCGATTACTTTTGAAACTGATCTATTTCTCAATGACCACTTGTAACTCTGGCAAGTTTTGAATTTCTCCCGTTAATTCTCTGGCTTAACTAAACTTGAAAAATATCAATGCAATCCAAAGGCCCTCCTCGCCACAAAAAGAAAGTTTGCTTTTTTCGGAAAATTTTTACTTTTTTTTTAAAATTAGTACTTGGCCATGAAAATTTTAAATTTCAGTTAGGAGTTGAATTTCAAAATTTTAAAAACTCCAAAAAGTTATTATTTTTTTTTAAATTTTCACTTCAAATCACTCACAAAAATTCAAAACAGCTCCAATTGTAATCATATCCAAGCACTCTAATTTTTAAATACCATTTCACTTGGAAAAAAAAAAGAAATTTACCTTTTTCCAACAATTCTTATGTCCATACACTCACTAAATCATAAGTTGTAATTGAAGTGTCTATCTAGCTCTCATATGCCTCTTAATTAATGCTATAACTAGGGATGGCAAACGGTGCGGGGCGGTGCGGTTGCGGGGCACACCCGCACACACCCGCGAAGATTCCAACCCGCCCCGCACCGCCCCGCAAAACAAATTTTTCTAATTTTAACCGCCCCGCTCCGCTTCGCGAAAAACCGCCCCGCCCCGCCCCGCATATATATTTTTTTAATCCGATCAAGTAAACCAAGTAATTTTTTTTGCAATATACTAGTAATCTCAATTACAAAAAATAAATACATATACGATTGTATAGCATATGCCACATGATAACTAAGTAATAGAAAGAAATATTTTTTTAGGCAATATTGATGTTGATTTACGAACATTTCAGTTGAGTTCCCTCACACACTCTCCATATAATCATAGTTCTTGTGCTTAAGTAGATTTATGTATTTCATATGTAATCATAGGCTTTGTAATTGGCTAAGATCTCCTTATATGCTTTTTAGTTGGTCGCTAATATGTTCTTAATCTCCCTATGGGTATGTTTTTGTATCAATTGTGTGAAGTTCTCCGTGAGATAGCTATCCAAAATATCGATTAGAAGAAATCCTATTGTGGAAATGATTTTTCAGTCACTTTTATAAAATTCATACAAACTAAAAAGGTAGAGAAAACTGAAAATGCTGAGAACAATTAGAAAAAGTCTCTGTTTTTCTCAATAAAATTCATGTTTTTTTGGGTTTATACTTGTTATCTTATAAAATATAATATTAATATTTACGTTAAATTTTTTCTTTTATTTATAATTTAGTTATGTTACAAAATATAATACGCAATACTAATATTTATAACAACAACAACAACAACAACAACTACCCAGTATGTTCCCACAAAGTGGGGTCTGGGGAGGGTAATACGTACACAAGCCTTACCCCTACCCGAAAGGGTAGAGAGGCTGTTTCCGGCCGACCCTCGGCTCAGAAAAAGAGAGAGAAAATCAACAAACAAAACAAAACAATGTTAGTAAACCCGGGATAAATCAAATAAATAATTATCTAAACATAAAACCAAAAGTAGAATGACATGCAATAATACCAATCGGTTACTACCATAAGAGGCACAACACAATACATTAATTAACTATAGAGATCGCTACCAAACCCCACTCGGCCCCTAACAGAAGTACTAAGAATTCTAGAAGGCCCTACCCTACAACCCTAATACTAGACCTCCAAAATTTCCTATCAAGGGTCATGTCCTCGGAAATCCCCATTCTAGCCATATCCTGCCTAATCACCTCACCCCAATACCTCTTAGGCCTCCCTCTGCCTCGACTCGCGCCAACCACCGCCAGTCGCTCACAACTCCTCACCGGTGCATCAGGGCTTCTCCTCCGCACATTACCAATATACTAATATTTATATTGGTAAGAAATTCAAGTTACTAAGATGTTAATCACGTCTTTAGAATGTGTTACCACTATGAAGATTCGAGTAGCTTAATTCGGAGTTCTAAAATATTTTTATTATTAAATAATAAACAATATTTCTTTCTATTTTTATAAGTTTGTATCAACATCAATATTGCCTAAACAAAAAATAAAAGTGTTAGCATTAGGGATTTAGAGTTTTAGATTTTAGGTTTTTAATAACCCGCAACCCGCGACCCGCACCGCCCCGCATTAATTTTTTTTTTTTAAAAATTATGCCCCATCCGCCCCGCCCCGCAAACAATGTAACCCGCCCCGCCCCGCGAATGCTGAAAAACCACTCCGCCCCGCCCCACTCCGCACTGTTTGCCATTCCTAGCTATAACTTGGTACAAATAAAATATTCTTGTTATTGAGACTTTTAAAAAGAATGCATACATATAATTATAATAACCCAGTAAAATCCCACCTGTCTCGGAAAGTATAGAGAGATTATTTCCGAAATATATATAGAGAGAGAAAAGAGAGAGTACTTCACTAAAATTAACATATTCTAAGTTAGTAGGGGAAGACAATTACCATATTTAAATAGCAACTTGCAATTTTTTTAAGCTCTAGGTTACTTCACTAAAATTAACAATTGTTTAAAAATGACCCTCAATATTGACTGTTATATAATCTGTACTACTATTTGTCAGATTTTATCTTTTCTATCAACTTTATGAAAATTGAAATCTAGCGAAGTTCCAAGATACTTAAGTAAAATTATCAATTAAGTACTTTATTATTTAATAAATGATAATACTCAAAAATTGATATAGTGATATACTTTCTGAGTTATTGTCAAATGTCACTATATCAATTTTTGAGTATTATCATTTATTAAATAATATAGTGATATACTTTGTGAGTTATTGTCAAATGTCACTATATCAATTCATTTTCCTGACTTTGTGAGTTATTGTCCAGCTCTCTCACATGCCTTTTAATAATGCTATAATTTGGCATTAGTAAATTATTCTAGTTGTTGAGGCTTGAAGGCGTAGTTGACTTTAACATATTATAAATCAGTAGAGGAAGACAATTTGTCATATTTAATTTGCAAACTGCAGTTTAGCTATGTCCCACAGGAAACTTCCCTAAAATTTTCAACTAGTACTCCCTCAATCTCATATTATATGTCTAGTGTTTTTATTTTACACGTCCCTTAAGAAATAGTATTAATTAGGAAAGGGATTAGACTATTCTATCATTATTTTTATCTTAAGATATAATCTCTTTTCATTGAATATTTATTCTATTTATGTGTTATCTCCATCTTCAAGAACAATTATTACTAAGGGTAATAAAGGAAAAAAAACAATCAATTTTGTTCTGAACACAAATAATTTGGGATAACTATTTTTAGTAACAATGACTATTAATATGAGACGGAGGGAGTATTTAACAAATGACCACCTCTTAATTATATACTTATAAATAGGAGTTGTCAAGCTTGTCTATCTATCATTTTAAGTTCCAAATATTCCACAAATTTCTTCATTCACACATCTTGTACAGATCTCTGAAGTCTTTTTTGCAGAAGTAGCAAGAGAGATGGCTGCTTATGCTGCTGTAACTTCTCTGATGGGAACAATACAACTTATTTCACAATCCAGATTAGACCTTCATGAGGATCACAAAGAACATTTGAAATTACTCTACGACAAGGTTAGCTCTCTGCAAGAGTTTCTTGACACTAATTCTGATGATGAACCAATGAAGGATTTGCAAAAAAAGGTTATAGATCTAACACATGAAGCAGAAGACGAAGTTGAATCACAAGTACAACTGGTTATGGAGGAGGATGAAGATGTTCAAATAGAAGCAAATGAGAGGCTTCTTGAGATCTTGCAACAAGCTATAGAAGACATCGATTCTGTGAAGGAAGAGCTCATCAAGCAGAGGAAGAATAACAATTTGCAAGCTGGAAATCATTCAGTTGGTTGTTCTAGTTTGCCACTACCGAGTGTTTCAACCTTTGAGACAGGTATGGTGGGGTACATCATTGAACAAGAGCAAATGCGGGATAAACTTACCAGACACTCATCTCGACTGGAAGTCATCTCTATTGTTGGGATGGGCGGCATAGGTAAGACAACTTTTGCCCAAGGAATGTTTTCTGATCCTTCAATTGTGAGCTTCTATGATATTCGTGTGTGGACTACTGTGTCCAAGAACTACAGTATAAGAAACATGCTTCTATCCCTTCTTCGAGACGCTATTTGGATGACAAAAGAGCTCGATAAGAGAAGTGATGGAGAGCTAGCAGATCGCTTGCGAAAACATTTAATGGGCAGGAGGTATTTGATTGTTGTAGATGACATATGGAGCATAGAAGCCTGGGATGACATCAGACCAGTGTTTCCAGAAAGTAGTAGAAGTCGAATATTGTTGACTACACGGGACATTAAGGTTGCTAAATATGCTAGCTCTCCTAAGGATCTGTTTCAAATGCGTCTCCTGAATTCAGAAGAAAGATTGAGTTTGTTTTGCGAAAAGGTATTTGGCAAGAAAGATTGTCCAACTGAATTTGAGAATGTAGCAAAGGAAATTGCAGAACATTGCAAAGGATTACCACTTGTGGTTTCTCTGGTTGCAAGTATTCTCTCTAGCAAGAGGACAGTGGATGAGTGGAGGGAAGTAGCTCAAATTTTGAGCATAAACCTTGAGACTGACATGGTGGGGTACAACGATGAACAAGAGAGCATGCGGGCTCAGCTTACCGGACACTCATCTCAACTGGAAGTCATCTCCATTGCTGGAATGGGAGGTATAGGCAAGTCAACTTTTTCCAAAAAGATGTTTTCTGATCCCTCAATTCTGGAATTCTTTGATGTTCGTGGATGGATTACTGTGTCCAGGGACTACAGTATAAGAAAGATGCTTCTATCCCTCCTTCAAGATGCCACTGGGGTGAAAGAGAATCTTGATAACGTAAGCGATGGAGATCTAGCAGGTCTTTTGAAAAAAAGGTTAAATGGTAGGAGGTATATGATTGTTGTGGATGACATATGGAGCATAGAAGTCTGGGATGAGATTAGACAATGGTTTCCAGAAAACAGGAATACAAGTCGAATATTGTTGACTACTCGTGACATGAAAGTTGCTCGATATGCTAGCTCTCCTAAGGATCCTTTCCCAATGCGTTTCCTAGAGCCAAAGGAAAGTTGGAACCTTTTTTGCCAAAAGGCATTTGACCAAAAAGTTTGCCCGGTTGAGTTTGAGGATGTCGCGAAGGAAGTGGTAAGAAATTGTGAAGGATTTCCACTAATGATTTCAGTGGTTGCAGGGACTCTCTTTAGCAAGAAGACACTGAAGGAGTGGGAGGAAGTAGCTGAAAGTCTGAACTCTTTCACAGACCTTGATGATTATCAACGTTGCTCAAGATTGCTCGCTTTGAGCTACAATTATCTTCCATCACATATGAAAGCTTGCTTTCTGTATTTTGGTGTTTTCCCAAAAGCTAGAGAGATTCGTGTGAAGAAGTTGATTAGATTATGGGTCGCGGGAGGGCTCTTAGAGCTAAAGGGGCATGAGGGATTGGAAAAAGTGGCTGCTAATTTTTTGCAGGAGTTCCTTGATAAAAGTCTAGTTGTTGTTAGCAGGCGAAGTTTGGATGGAAAAATCAAGACATTTAGGATTCATGATCTTCTCCATGATTTCTGCTTGAGAGAAGCTGAAAAAGAGAAAATTTTGTATGTTGCTAATTCCATGCTTTCTCAAGAACACACAAGGGTTTCAGAAACCCCTCAAGGTCGTCGCTGGGTGTCAGTTCATCCAGATTATGGTCAGTTTCCTCCCATTCTTTTTGATGATCATTCAAATCCTACCATTCTTTTTGATGATCTTACACATAAAAAAACACGTTCTCTTCATCATTCTTCCAACGAAATAGTGCAACGTCATGATTTAGGACTAGTTCATTTCAAACTTCTTCGAGTATTGGACTTGGAGACGATGAGATTAAGTTTATTCCCTAGTGAAATATTACATCTAGTTTCTTTAAGGTACTTGTCTGTGATGGTTTCTAGTATTTCAAAAGATATGCCAATTTCCAATCTTTTGAATCTACAAACTTTTATTTTCCCTCAATATGTTCCACAACTCAGCGGGACCATAGATTTACCAATTGGAATTTGGGAAATGTCTCAACTGAGGCATCTCCGTTCTACAATGATGTATCTGTATTCTCCTCCAATGGTATCGGCTAAGTACCGAGTTTTGGAAAACTTACGAAGCATTTCTGGGCTGAGTCCTCGTTGTTGCACGGAAGAAATATTTGAAGCGATTAAAAAGGTGAAGAATTTGGGCATTTCTGGCTCTGAAAACGAATTTCACAGTGAGTCTAGATGCATAGATAATCTAATATATTTACATGAGCTTGAGGCGCTAAGTATTGTATCATACAGCCGTCAACCAGATGGTTTGTTTCTTAGGCTTCCATGTCTGGATTCCTTCCCACCAAATCTCAAGAAGCTGACACTTCGCCGCACTTGGCTATCATGGGAGGACATGACAATCATTAGTGAGTTGCCTGAACTCGAGGTACTCCAATTGAAAGAAGATGCCTTTGCAGGAAATACAGTTTGGGAAGTAACAAATGAGGGATTTCCTAAATTGAAATTCTTGCTTCTTGAGGAGTTGGATCTTGGTTATTGGGTTGCTGATGATGATTATTTCCCATGCCTTGAGCGCATAATTATCAGAAATTGCACGTACCTAAAAGAAATTCCTCAAGGATTTGCGGATAGTACAACACTGCAGCAAATCGAGTTACATCGATGCTCTCCCTCCCTTGTGACTTTAGCTAAGCAAATCCAAAAAAAGCAAGAGGAGGAAATTGGAAACAACATCCTTAAAGTTCGCGTCTTCGATACAAAAGGTAAGTAAAATAGTCTGCATTGAACTTTCAACAAAGAATTATATTTTTGTCTTCTGATGAGTATTGTCCTGTTAACTGTGATACTGATTTTTTGTTCCTAACAATAAATAAATTGCTCTAGCTGAGTAGCTGTAATAAGAAAGTGTAGTCTATTGCATGTAATTGTCATGTTAGGACCATTACTTCTGAAAGAAAAAACAACTGATTAGCTCAACAATGACTAGTAAGTTCTAGATCTACTTATGTAAACTCTACAGGAAATAAATTTCAATTGCCACATTTCTTCTACAACATCAAATACTTGGGTCGAAGCATCGTCCTTCTAATGTTCAAATTATTATAATTGCACCTTCACTAAAACATAAATGAGATCATGAAGAATCTGACCTCTAGATCCGAATCTGTATTGGACACCCACACCCGATTCCGAGCAACTTAGATTTTCATCCGAATAATGGGAGAATGAGATCTGAATTCAGATGTTTGAGACATGTTGTAGAAAATCTGTAGAAACAACAAACCTTTTGAAGAGTGGCACATGAAGTGTTGTGAAGATAAAAAAATTGGTGCCTTGCATCATTGGTAGGTAAAGGAATGTTTTTGAACAACGATGATCTAGTTAAATCTTTTATGTAAATCTTTTATGGAATGTGAATAGGTGTTATATTGAGTTTTTAACTCTATCTCTCAACAACAACAACTACATACCCAGTGTAATCCCATAAGAAAGGTACGTGGAGGTGAGTACGCAGACTTACTCCTACCTTGTACATGCTCAGCCCAAAGCAAGCATGACTCTATCTCTCACTCTTTTCAATATTCTTACTGAAGCTGCTTCACTTATATTGGTCATTGTACAGAGTCAGACTCAGAGGTAGGTTATGAGGAGACAGCAGAGGAAGATATTTAGAAGATTTCAAAACAAGATGTCAAGAAATAAAGGAAGATGAGCAAATTAGTCTTGAGGTATAATTATGAGGAAATTTGTTTGTTTTTCTTAAAGGGATTGCTAAGGAATTTGCAGACAGTACCAAAACTGCAGCTCCTTGAGTTACATAAGTGTAAGAATTATTCGTGGACCAAGAACAACAAATTGCGTTAATAATGCTATGGGATTTTATATTCAAAGTTAGCTTGTCTAAATGTTTGTTGAATTTTATTTTTTGGTGTAATCACAGGGTATCGAATCTAACTAGCCCGACTAGCCAGGATTCGTGCCACTTAAGATCCATTAAATGGAGTGCTCCTTACTAGGAATTCTTCACTTCTGGTGCTTGAACCACGGGCCTCTGATTAAGAGTGGAGAGATTCTATCCATCCGTTGGGATAAATATTTACCTTTCAGATTTTTTGACAAAAATAATCACAAGGGGCAAACAACATTTATGTAACTCTATGAACTGCAGTTTGGTACCATTTGCAAATTCCATAGCAACTCACAACATTTATTTGCACACTATTTTTTTTATAATTAAATTTTTTTTACCAAACTGGAAGAATTTACAGCTCAAAAAAAGAAAAACAAAATTGTTCTTAGGTTAGACATGCACCCTCAACCTTTAGTAAATCAAGCATCTACTCAGTTTCAACATCAGACAGTAGAATACTTGCTTCTTCCTACAACTTTAACCACAGAAGCAATATTTAGTCTTACTAAAATATGTTCAGGAAAATAGTTCAACATTTATTTGGTCGTCGTCCTCTTTCTTCATTGGAATCTGTCTCCAAATCTTGTCCAAATCTTCCTGCGTTGCTTCTCACTAATCTTGATCTGAATCTGTGTACAATTGCCAGTACAAGTGAATCTTTAGTTAAGTGTATAAAGTGAATACAGTAAGATTTGGAAACTCAATACTTATTACACATACTTCACAGATTTAACATATATAACATCAAACACACAATCATTGTTTAAAACATCAGCTGCTTATGACAGATGCAAGGAGCCAATTTCTATTTCATTTTCCTTATTTGGCAACAGATTCTATCACCAACTGTCCCAAAAATTTCTATTTGGCTAATGATTCATGCATTGCAAAATGAAAATACGAATGAACGAGATCAATACGAATACTAAGATGTAATAGACCGTATGAACTTTGCGAGTTGCATACCTTATTATACTCAAACAGTATAGTAGTTATGCACAAAACTCATATCACACTCCACACGACAATTCCCATCTAATGGTTTAACACAGTTCATAGATTAGCCAAACATATAATGGATGTTGAAATTTCATTGTAGATTATTTTACTTACCCCTTGTATCAACGGCATAAACTCTAAGCGTGTCGCTTCCTGAACACTCTAATTGCTCTCTCTGGATCCGCTCAGCAGATGTCACAACGGAAGGAGAACATCCCTGTAACATAATTAGTTTAAGTGTCATACTATCTGTGAATCCTTGAGGAATCTCTTTTAAGTGACGGCAATTTTTGATAATTACATGCTCAAGGCATGGGAAATAATCATCAGTTGCTCTCCAATAATCAAGAATCAACTTCTCAAGGAGCAAGAATTTCAATTCGGGAAATCCCATCTCTGTTACTTCCCAGACTCTCTCTCCCACAGACAAACTACGTGCAAAGTCATCTTCCTTCAATTGGAGCACCTCGAGTTTGGGTAACTTGCTAATGATCGTCATGTCCTCCCATGATAGCCGAGTACCACAAACTGTCAACTTCTTAAGATTTGGTGGGAAAGAACACGGATATGGAAGCCTGAAATCTGAATAAACATAACCATAGTATGACGATGCAATACTTAGTGCCTCAAGCTCATGTAAATATTTAAGATTAGCTAGCCATTCAGACTCGGTATAATTGTTGCAAGAAATCCCCAATTTTTTCAATTTCTTAATCCCTTTAAATATTTCTTTCGTGCAACAAGAAGAACTCAACCCACAAACTCTTTGCAAGTTTTCCAAAATCGGGTGCTCAACATCATTAGGTGATACATTCAGAGGAGGGTACAAAAAGATCCTTGAACAATTGAGATGCCTTAATTGAGACATGTCCCAAATTCCATCCCGAAAACATATAATCCCGTTCTGTGATGTAGTAAATATAACAAGAGTCTGTAAATTCGGAAGATTGGAAATCGGTATATCTTCAGAGATCTCATCGATCTTCATAACCAAATACCTTAAACAAACTAGGCGTAATATTTCACTAGGGAAACCATATTGGAATTCTGTGTCCTCCAAGTCCAACACTCTCAGAAATTTGAAATGTTCGAGTTGTAGATTATAAACTGGATCAGCATAAAAATGAACACAACACGTTTTGCTATAACTAAAAGGACTGAAAAGGGTAGGATAATAACCTCCCGGTAAATGAAGTGACACCAACCTACGACCTTGAGGAAAATACCTTCTTGGTCCTCCATAAGGTACGTCATTTACAACGTACAAAATACTATCGCTTTCAGCTTCTCTCCAGCATAGATCATGAAGAAGATCGTGAATCCTACAAGTCTTGATTTTGCCATCAAAACTTCGCCTGCTAACAATGATTAGACGTTTATCAGTAAGATCATGTAAAAGATAAGCAGCCACTTTTTCCAATCCCTCAAGCCCCTTTAGCTCCAAGAGTCCTTCCGCAGCCCATAATCTCATCAACTTTTTCACAGAAATGTCACTAGCTTCCGGGAAAACTCCAAAATACAGAAAGCAGGCTTTCAAATGTGAAGAAAGATGATTATAGCTCAAAGCGAGCTCTCCTGAGCAACGTTGATAATCGTCAAGGTTTACTAAGGAGCTCACACTTTCAGCTACTTTCCTCCACTCGTCCAGTGTCCTCTTGCTAGAGAGAGTCCCCGCAATCACAGAAATCATTAGTGGTAACCCTTTGCAGTTTTCTACAATTTCCTTTGCAACATTCTCAAGTTCAATCGGGCAAGCGTTTTTGTCAAATGCCTTTTGGCAAAACAAATTCCAACTTTCCTCCTGATCCAGGAAACGCATCAAAAATGGATCCTCAGGAAAGCTAGCATATTGAGCAACCTTCATGTCCCGAGTAGACAATAATATCCGACTTCTATTATTGTATTCTGGAAACCATAGTTTAATCTCATCCCAGGCATCCGTGCTCCATATGTCATCCACAACAATCAAATATCTCCTACCTTTTAAACTTTTTTGCAAGCGATCTGCAAGTGCGTTATTGATTTTCTGCACGTGATCTAGTTCGCCATCGCTTTCATCCAAGTTTTCTGCTTCTTCTTCATCGCTTACCTTATCAAGCTCCACCCCAGCATCTTGAAGGAGGGATAGAAGCATCTTCCTTATACTATAGTCCTTGGACATAGTAATCCATCCACGAACATCAAAGAAGCCCACGACTGATGGATCAGAAAACACTCTTTTAGCAAAAGTTGACTTGCCTATGCCTCCCATACCAACAATGGAAATGACTTCCAGTTGACGTGAGTCTCCAGTAAGTTGGCACAGCATGCTCGCTTGTTCATCATTGTACCCCACCATGTTGTTCTCAAGGGTAGAAACATGAGATTCTGGTGATATAGAACCACCAAGTGAACTACATCCTACTTGCATATTATTATTATTATTATTATTATTATCCCTCTGCTTGAAAAACTCTTCCTTGATAGAATCAATGGCTTCTACAGCTCGTTGTAAAATCTTAAGAAGCCTTTCATGCGCCTTTGTTGGAAGGTGAAAGACTCGTTGCAGCATCTTAAGAAGCTTCTTCTGTGCCTCTCTTTGAATGTGTGATTCAACTTTGTCTTCTACTTCATGTGCTACATCTTTTACCTTTTCTTGCAAATCCTTCATTGATTCATCATTAGAATTAGTATCAAGAAACTCTAGCAGAGAGCTAACCTTCTCGTAGAGTAATTTTAAGTGTTCTTTATGACCGTCCTGCAGGTCTAAGTTGGATTGTGAAATCAGGTGTATAGTTTCCATCAGAGAAGTTACTACAGCATAAGCAGCCATTTCTCTTGTTACCTTTGCAAAGATTCTTCAGAGATCTATACAACATTTGCAATTGAAGAAATTGGCTGAAAGTTGGTCCTCAAAATGATATACTAGTTTCACAAATACAACTTGTTGTTATATCGATTGAAGTATTCATTAATTAAATATTACTAATTGTTAATTTGACTGACATAGCATCCTGGAACTTAGCTAAATAGCAGTTTTCAATAAAGTTGATACTCCATATGATATAATAACAACAACAACAACAACAACCCAGTATATTCCAACAAGGTGAGGTCTGGGGAGGGTAATATGTAGACAGGCCTTACCTCTACCCAAGAGGGCAGAGAGGCTGTTTCCAATCGACCCTCGGCGCATGGAAAAAAAGGCAAACAAAAAACAAAAACCGCATTAGTTACTCCAGCATACACCTCATAAAAATTATCTAAACATAAGATGCATATGTACCATAAAGAAACGGGCATGCAATGATATCAAAACAGTAACTACCAAAAATGGCTACCAAAAGAGAATACAAACTAATCATCAGTTGTATCCTGGGGAGGGTAATATGTACGCAGGCCTTACCCCTGCCCGATAGAGCAGGGAGGCTGTTTCCAATCGACCCTCGGCGCAAAGACAAGAAGAGAAAAGAAAAGAAAAGAAAAGAAAAAACAAAACAAAAACAAAAGAAAAAGGACAAGCATTAGTGATGTTAGCGTAAATCACATAAATATATGAGTAAACAAAGACAGAAAAATAAAATAACCTGACATATAGAAGGACAGGATACATAGGAACAAAACATAGAGCATTAGTAAAACGTTACAATAAGAAAATGGTATGCCATACAATATATCAAGCCTATATGGGTGAACCCCACCCCCGGTCATACCCCGTGGAAGGAGAGCGTGTAATACTAGAAGTCCCTATCCTACAATCCTGATACTAGACCTCCAGGCGTTCCTATCAAGGGTCATGTCCTCGGAAATCCGCATGATAGCCATATCCCGCCTAATCACCTCTCCCCAATACTTCTTGGGCCTCCCTCTACCACGACACGCGCCAACCACCGTCAGCCGCTCGCAACTCCTCACAGGGGCATCAGGGCTTCTCCTCTGCACATGCCCGAACCACCTGAGTCTCGCTTCTCGCAGCGTCTCATCCACTGGGGCCACCTCCACCTTCTTCCGAATAACTTCATTCCTAACCATATCCAACCTGGTGAGCCCACACATCCACCTGAGCATCCTCATCCTCATCTTGCATATTACCTTATAATCGAGAAACCTATCTTAAAAAATAATAATGCCAAAAGTCATCTTTGTTATTTGTTTTGACTAAAGTCTTACAACTCGAGATTGCGTGTAAGTCATCATGTTAGACTCCCGAAGCAAGCCTCCATTTCGACCACCCAGCCCCTATACGGTGAGTGACATCCCCGTCAATCTCTCCGTCCCCCTGAATTACCGACCCAAGATATCTGAAACTGTCCTTCTTGACGATGACCTGGGAACCGAGCTTCACTTCCCTTCCAGCTTCATCTTCGCTCCGCTCGGCGCTAAACTTGCACTCCAGGTATTCAGTCTTAGACCTGCTTAGTTTGAAACCCTTTGACTCGAGGGTCCGTCTCCAGACTTCCAACCTTTCGTTAACCCCGACTCTTGTCTCGTCTATCAAGACAATGTCGTCAGCGAATAGCATACACCAAGGCACATCCCTTTGGATATGACGGGTTAGAGCATCCATCACCAAAGCAAATAAGAGAGGGCTGAGCGCGGATCCTTGGTGAAGCCCCATAACCACCGGGAAGTGGTCCGAGTCGCCACCCACCGTCCTAACCCTCGTCTTAGCTCCGTCATACATGTCCTTGATCACTCTGATATAGGCTTCCGGCACGCTCTTCGCCTCCAGGCACCTCCATAGCACCTCTCTTGGGACCTTGTCATACGCCTTCTCTAAGTCGATGAACACCATGTGCAGGTCCTTCTTCTTGTCCCTGTACTTTTCCACCAGTCTCCTGACAATGTGTATAGCTTCTGTAGTTGAGCGGCCCGGCATGAAACCGAATTGGTTCACGGATATAGACGCCATTCCCCTCACCCTAGCCTCAATCACCCGTTCCCAGACTTTCATGGTGTGGCTTAGTAATTTGATACCCCTATAGTTGTTACAACATTGGATATCCCCTTTGTTCTTATACACGGGCACAACTGTGCTCCACCTCCACTCCTCTGGCATCTTCTTCGTCCTGAAGATCACATTGAACAACCTAGCTAGCCACTCGACTCCTGTCCTACCCATGCACTTCCAAAACTCCACTGGGATTTCGTCGGGCCCGGTCGTTCGACCCCTACTCATCCTACGCAAAGCCCCCACGACTTCCTCCACCCTAATGCGCCTACAGAACCCAAGGTCCCTATGACGCTCAGAATATCTCAGCTCCCCTAGGTCTACGTCTCGATCCCCTTCCTCGTTTAGCAGGTCACGGAAATACGCTTGCCACCTCTGCTTAACTAGGGCCTCCCCTATCAGAACTCGACCATCCTCGTCCTTGATGCACCTAACCCTGGTCCAGGTCCCGCGCTTTTTTCTCTCTCACTTTAGCTAGCCTGAATAACTTTTTGTCCCCGCCTTTCTCCCCTAATTCCTCGTACATGCGACTAAACGCCGCATTTTTAGCTTCCGAGACCGCCAACTACCAGAGATGACTACCAAAAAAGAATACAAACTAATCATCTATGGGCGGACCTACCACGCCTCGCACCCCGGGAAAGGAGTATGAAAAATTTAGAAGCCCCTATCCTACAACCCTGATACTAGACCTCCAGACTTTCCTATCAAGGGTCATGTCCTTGGAAATCCGCATCTTGGCCATGTCTTGTCAAATTACCTCTCCCGTGTATCTCTTGGGCCTCCCTCTACCTTGCCTCACACCGACCACCGCTAGCCGCTCACAACTCCTCACCGGGGCGTCGGGGCTTCTCCTCCGCACATGCCCGAACCACCGAAGTCTCGCCTCTCGCATCTTCTCATCCACCGGGGCCACCCCCACCTTCTCCCGAATAACTTCGTTCCTAATCTTATCTAACCTGGCGAGCCCGCACATCCACCTAAGCATCCTCATCTCGGCAACCATCATCCTTTGAACGTGAGATTTCTTTACCGGCCAACTCTCCGTCCCATACAGCATGGCAGGTCTAACCACAACTCTATAAAACTTCCCCTTGAATTTCTGTGGTACTTTCTTATCACACAAGACTCCTGATGCAAGTCTCCACTTCGACCACCTCGCCACTATACGGTGAGTGACATCCCCGTCTATCTCTCCGTCCCTCTGGATCACCGATCCAAGGTATCTGAAACTATCCTTCTTGGCTATGATCCAATCATCACGCTCCCTCCCATTTCGCTCGACTCAGCGCTAAACTTGCACTCCAGATATTTTGTCTTAGACCTGCTTAGTTTAAACCCCTTAGACTCAAGAGTCTGTCTCTATTCCTCTAGCCTCTCGTTAACACCGACCCTCGTCTCGTCTACCAGGACTATGTCATCCGCAAATAGCATACACCAAGGAACATCCCCTTGAATATGCCGCGTCAAAGCATCCATCACCAAGGCAAACAAGAGGGGGCTAAGCGCAGATCCTTGATGGAACCCCATAACCATCGGGAAATGGTCTGAGTCGCCACCCACTGTCCTGACCCTGGACTTAGCTCCATCGTACATGTCCTTGATTACTCTGATGTAGGCTTCCGGCACGCTCTTAGCCTCCATGCACCTCCATAGTACCTCCCTAGGGACCTTGTCATACGCCTTCTCCAAGTCGATAAACACCATGTGCAGGTCCTTCTTCATATCCCTGAACTGTTCCACCAATCTCCTGACAAGGTGGATAGCTTCTGTAGTGGACCTGCCCGGCATAAAACCGAACTGGTTCACGGAAATAGATGTCGACTCCCTCACCCTGGCCTCGATCGCCCGCTCCCAGACCTTCATGGTGTGGCTTATTAATTTGATGTCCCTATAGTTGTTGCAACACTAGATATCCCCTTTGTTCTTATACAAGGGCACCACTTTACTCCACCTCCACTCCTCTGGCATCCTTTTGGACCTGAAGATCGCATTGAACAACCTGGTGAGCCACTCCACTCCTGGCTTACCCATGCATTTCCAGAACTCCACCGGGATTTCGTCCGGCCCGGTCGCTCGACCTCTACTCATCCTACGCAAAGCCCCCACGACCTCTTCCAGCCTAAAGCGCCTGCGGTACTCTAGGTCTCTATGACGCTCCGAATGCCCCAGCTCCCCTAGTTCTATGGTTTGGTCCCCCTCCTCGTTGAGAAGGTCTCAGAAGTACGCCTGTCATCTCTGTTTGACTTGAGACTCCCCCACCAGAAATCTACCATCTTCATCCTTGATGCACCTAACCTGGTTCAGGTCCCGCGCCTTCCTTTCCCTTACTTTGGCTAATCGGAATAACTTCTTGTCCCCGCCTTTCTCCCCCAATTCCTCGTACATGCGACCAAAAGCCGCGTTTTTAGCCTCTGTGACAGCCAATTTCGCTTTCTTCCTTGCCACCTTATAGCTCTCTATGTTCATCCGCCTTTCTTCCTCGCTTGTGCTCCCTGCCAACTTCGCAAAAGTAGCTTTCTTTACCTTTACTTTTCCTCGCACTATGTCGTTCCACCACCAGTTGCCCTGATGTCTTCCTAGATAGCCTTTGGTTACCCCAAGTACATCCCGCGCTGCCTCCCTAACGAGATTCGCCGCCTCTGACCACATTGCGTCTGCTACCCCAGAACTTCTCCAAGCTCCACCCTCGACTAACCTTCTCTCCAGTTCCTGGGCTTTCTCTTTAGTTAGAGCACCCCATCTAATTCGCGGTTGGCCCCGAGCACCCCTCTGCTTCTTCTTCACCCAGATTCCGACATCCATCACTAGGAGTCTATGAAGGGTTGAAAGGGATTCTCCCGGAATAACCTTGCAGTCCCTGCACAGACCTCTATCGCTCCTTCTAAGAAGAAGGTAATCGATATAATAACATATCACTAATAGTAGTACAAAGTACATAACAGACAATATGGGTGGTCTTTTTATACAATTGTTAATTATTTTTATGTTGTTTCCTATGACTTAATTAAATTGCAAGTTGCAATTTAAATATGGCAATGGTCTCCACCTACTGATTTATAATATGCCAACAGCCAAATCAACTTCACCTTTATAAAGTCTCAACAACCAGAGACAGGCCCTCTAGTAAAGATTTATCCATTAATACTCAAAAATACATTTGTCGTTTTCCATGTGTTATCTTATGCACCTATATGACACAAGAGGAGGGTGAATTACGTCGTGACGAGCCTGGTTCTTTATGTGTTTCTTGTAATCGATACTAAACTACAAAGTGCGAATAAAGCAAAAAAAATGAGATTTATATGTGAAAAAACACTCGACACAAAAGTGTAAAAACCACGATCTACCCTTGTAAGATTCAACTCAACTCCACTATAACAACAAACAAATTCAGATTACAACTCTGTGATCTAAGACTGACTCGAAGCTTTGCCCCAAAAATCACTCGACTATTGCATCCCTTCAAGTCAACTCTAACTTGAAGCAATAAGAAATTAACACTAAGCCCTTCACTTTTTCAAACTAACTCTAGCTTGAACAATGTTCTCAACATATTACAACTTCAAACCAAGCTGACAAGACTATTTGGAATAGTAGTAACCCTTATTCATCCAAGAGTTACTATTCGTCGTCATCTCCAATTATTTATCACTTAAAGAACACTAGTTTCTAGGATTTCCTCAACGATATTATTAATTACATTTTCTACACCAACATCATCATCCCACAAATGTATTTATACACAACTAACAAGGTTTGGATTGTGGGAGTACCTCTTCTAGACCAATCTTGAAGTATCATAATGTTGGTTAAAAGTATTACTATTACTACTTTTTTCATTTAAACTCAAAAATGAAATAAAAGCACCATTTTTTTCCTTTATAAGGTAAATACTATATTAATGTTGGGAACAACTCTTGTATGCAACTAGTATATTGAGCACATAGCAACACCATTTTTATGCAAAGACATAGCAAATTCTTAAGAAACTCCTTCAAACATAAATTAATAAATTGAAGCTTAATAGAATCATCATCCCAGCAATACATAGTTAATTCAAGTAAATATTCATCAAGTTAATTTAAACAAGAATTTCACAACCATTAACTTAACCCATATTCAAGCAAAATACCAACTAATATCAAAATATTAGGATTAGAGAAAATGGACCTGTAGTTTATACGGATTGAACGGAGCGGCAATTACAACCGGACATTGGCTTCAAACAACTGTTAACAGCAGCTTCGTGTTTCAGCAACTCGAACTAGCCGAAAAAAATGGATAGCGACAACCATAGACCGGAACCAACATACGACAACCTCGACGAACTTAGCTTCAAAATCATATTTTTACCAAAACTCATTCTTGAATACCAAGAAAAACAGGATCACACAATGACAAAAGGCGAAAATCTATGTTTCGATCCTTCGCGCCTCCTGTCCGTATCTTCTGTCCGTCTTTGATGAAGATAAAGGCCTCTTTGCAGCTGGTTTGTTTGGTTGGTTGTCGCGAGGGTCCAGTGGTGAAGCTCAAAGACGATGAGGGTGGTCGGCGGACTGATGGAGCTGGTCGCTAGGCGTGGGGCTGCTGGTTAGCGTGGCTGGACTGGTTGGTTGTTAGGGGTGAGTCCAGTGGTTTTAGTGTAGGTGTTTTGGTTTTAGTTCTTGGTTTTTGTTGATGAAGATGACTGAACCGTGTATTGTCTTTTTCTTTATATTTTCTTTCTTTCCATTTTTTTTTGTTCAATCCTTTTCCCTCTCTTTAAATAACTAAAAATAAATTACCTATTCACAAATACCCCTTCCTATTCACAAATACCCCTTCCTATTCACAAATAACTCTTCCTATTCACAAACGCCCCTTCCTATTCACAAATAGCTCTTCCTAGGCATAAATATTCTTTCATATTCACAAACGCCCCTTCCTATTCACAAATACCTCTTCTTATTCATAAATATCTCTTTTTATTCACAAATGTCCTTAACCCATTTTATTAATCTACACTCAAATCTCTTTCTTTACTCTAATGCACTCCCAATCTCACCACTCTAGAAGCTTCCTAATTAGTTAGGTAAGACTCCTTTTAATTTTTATTATTATTTTTTATTATTTTTTAATAAAAAACTAAATTAATTTTTATCATCAAATTATCCTATAAAATTAAAGTAATTAACCCCAATAATGATTACAACTAATCAAAAACCAAATAAAAAAAATACCAAAATTTTAAAAGTAAAATGCAACATGATTATTTTTATGATTTTTTCAATTTTTGTCAAACAACAACTTAATTAATCTAAAAATGTAAAAATAAAATCCTACATGCAGATGCAATATATATATTTTTTTTATATATTTTTACGATTTGAAATAAATGTCAAAAGCTAATCCTTTTTTTATTAAACTAAACTTGAAATTATTTTTGTATTTTTTTCATTATATAAAAATAAGGTACTATTTTTATATTATTATTATTTTTTAAAATTTATGAAAATACATGAACTGAAATATTTTTAATTTTTGTAATTTTTATTTTTCTTGGAATAAAATAAAGTAAAAGAGTCAAAATTAGCTGAGATAACTATATTAGGCCTAAACTAAATATTTTACACTAAAATATAAAAAATCTCGGGGAGGGTCAAAAATCACACGTCTATAGCTGCCCCTCTTTGACTGGAAACACAAAGAGTTTTCAGACAAAGAACGACCAGACAAGTATTTTGACCCGACCCTTATTCGGAGGGACTAAAAGTAAAGAGAAGAAGATGTGACCGAGTCCTGGTATCAGAGCTGCCTACATATCCTTGGCTATAAAGGAATGAGGCCACGTGTACTTCGGAAGTGAGTAAGAATATGGAGTATACCAAGGTGGAGAGCCAGTCGAGGTTCTGTTCCGTCGAGGTTCCGATCTATGGTCCTGCTATTACATAAAAAAATCAAAACATGCAAAAAAACTAACTAAGCCTATAAGCTACTAGTTACAAGATTCCTATCTGTTAGTCTTCTGAAGCTTGATCTTGAGTATTGGTTGGTGCTAATGCGGACTCTAAATTTGAACCTTGATACTTGCTAGTTGTAGGTGGTAGTTCAATATTCTTCGACTTTCTGGATCAGGAACAGTCTTGCATCCCTTGTGACCTCGGTCATGCCTTGAGCAGACCGCGTCTTTCCTTCACAATTGTACTTTGGATTCGCTTTTTCTTTTCTTTTCTTTTCTTTTTTTCTTTTTATTAATATTGTGACTACTTATTTCGATCATCTCAGACTGTTGATTCGCATTCTTGAGGCAAGCTTCTGCTACTTCTAACTTGGATAGAAAACTGGGGATTTTTGTTGTAACCCTCCGCTCTCCGGCTGGATCCTACAACCAAAACAACCAAAACAAATAAAATTTCCTACCCAGCTTGCACTAGGAAGTTTGTGAGTTGTTAGCCAAATTGTAGACCACTCATATTACTGATGCAATGATGAGAGTAAACTAAAGACTAGACTAGGATGTGCGTCTCCTACGAGTAAAACCAAGAACTTTGCCTAGCAAATGTGTCTGCTAAAATAAAACATAAAGGAACCAGGCTTAGGAAGTGCATCTCTTAAATATGAATTTAAATAACCAAGACGAGGAAGTGTGTCTCCTAGGGGTGAAAACTTCAGTGACTAAAACTAGGAAGTGTGTCTCCTATAAGAATAACTTGAATGATCTTGATTAAGAAGTGTATCTCCAATGGTTGAACTGGAATAAACTAAACTAGGAAGTGCGTCTCCTAAGGGTGAATTTAAATTTAGGAAGTGCGTCTCTTATGACTGACATAGCATCCCGGAACTTAGCTAAATAGCAGTTTTCAATAAAGTTGATACTCCGCATGATATAATAACATATCACTAATAGTAGTACAAAGTACATAACAGACAATATGGGTGGTCTTTTTAAACAATTGTTAATTTTTTTATGTTGTTTCCTAGGACTTAATTAAATTGCAAGTTGCAATTTAAATATGGCAATGGTCTCTACCTACTGATTTATAATATGCCAACAGCCAAATCAACTTCACCTTTATAAAGTCTCAACAACCAGAGACAGGCCCTCTAGTAAAGATTTATCCATTAATACTCAAAAATACATTTGTCATTTTCCATGTGTTATCTTATGCACCTATATGACACAAGAGGAGGTGAATTAGGTCGTGACGAGCCTGGTTCTTTATATGTTTCTTGTAATCGACAATAAACTACAAAGTGCGAATAAAGCAAAAAAAAATGAGATTTATATGTGAAAAAATACTCGACTCAAAAGTGTAAAAACCACGATCTACTCTTGTAAGATTCTACTCAACTCCACTATAATGTCACGACCCGGATTTTCCACCATCGGGAGTCATGATGGCGCCTACTAGTGGAAGCTAGGCAAGCCAACTATTACTTACATTTTTCATTAGTTACCAAACTCTTCTTAAGACTTTAAATTAAAAACATATAATTACAGCGGAATAATTAAACTTAGCGGAAGACTTAGTCAATTTTATCAAATACGATACAGAAACCCAAACATGGTACCCTACCCAAGACTGGTGTCACAATACTCACGAACTTCTAAGAATAATACAAACAATTGTTTGAAAGAAATATAAGTTGTTTATCTCAAATACATGAGATAATAGAATGAAAAACATAGATAGAAGAGACAACGGGTCCTGCGGACGCTTGCAAGGCTACCTCGCAGTCTCAGTAGTCAAAATATCCACAATCGTGCTACTGCCGTTGCTGATGTCCATAACATGTATCTGCGCAAAAAGAGCGCAGAGTATAGTATGAGCACAACCGACCCCATGTGCTAGTAAGTGCCTGGCCTATCCCGGCGAAGCAGTGACGAGACTAAGGCTAGTCACCCACAAAAACCTGTACAGTTGAAATATATATACATATATAACAACAGAAAACGTTATCGAACGTTTATAAGGAAAGAATTTGCTCTGAAATAACAGTCAATAACTCATAATATCCAGAGTAATCTAATCAACGTAACAAATCTTACTTTCACGTCTCAATTCATTTTTCATTTCATATCTTGTGGTAGGCGTACCACCCGCTCCCAAATGTATCAATAGGCTACCGGCAACTATGGTCAATGCCAAGATTTAAATCACTTTGTGGTCGGCATGCCACACGATCCCATTTCTTATATGTAAGTGGTCGGTGCGCCACACGATCCCAATTCATTAATATATAAGTGGTCGGCGCGCCACACGATCCCAATTCATTAATATATATATATTTACCGGCATTTAATCCACAGAAAGTGTATAAAAGTATTACCGGTTTGAACCAATAATCTTTGCTTCAACAATATTTATAATTACCGGTTTTGAACCAATAATTGATAACAAATCAATAATTTATCTCCGTTACCGGTGTGACACCAATAACTCTTAATGAACAATTCATACATAACTAAATTCCTATTCCTTCAAGCTAGGATAGAACAAACACTTACCTCGAAAGTTTACGAACAATTCAATCCGTAGCAATGCCTTTTCCTTTCGAATTTGGCTCCAATCCAATCGTATCCAAGAAGTTTGATGAAGAATCGCTCAGAAATCACCCAAGGAGATGTGGAGAAGAGAGTTGAACATAAATGGAATTTTTATCCCATTTCTGTTCTGTTTTCAGACTTAAATTCACTGGGCATAAGTTTGTTCATCGCATTCGCGACACCCCAATCGCGTTCGCGATGAAGAAAAAATGTTACACATTGCATTCGCGTGGGGCTAGTCGCGAACGCGAAGAGGAAATTTTAGGGGCTTACAATTTGGCCTACGCGAATGCGGGAACAGCCACGCGAACACGTAGAGAAAAGGACTGGCTTCAAACTTAATACTACGCGATCGCGAGGAGCTGTCCGCGATCGCGATGAAGAATCAATTTGGCTATCGCGAACGCAACCAACTGGACGCGAACGCGTTGAAGAGAATAGGTTGGCCATCGCGAACGTGACCTGACGGATGCGAACGCGATGAATGATTGCCTATTGCAGATTTTCTGCAATTTTCTTAAGTTCAAAATCATCCCGATGCCTATCTAAAACTCACCCGAGCCCTCAGGAATTCAAACCATTCATGTACACTGACTGAAAAACATCATACGAACTTGCTCGCGTGATCAAATCGCCAAAATAACATCAAAATCAATGAATTGAGCCTAAAAACTCAAGAATTCTTTCAAAATTTCCAATTTAAGGCCGAAACACGTCAAACAACGTTCGGTTTCCACCAAACTTTACAAGAAGCGCTTAACCAACATATATGACCTGTACCGGGCGTTGGACCCAAAATACGAGCCCGATATCACCACTTTTCAATCACATTTCTGTTTCATTTTCCTTAAGCATTTTTAGAAAATAATTTAACAGAAAAATTCTTTTACCGGGGTTCTAGACCTCGGATTTCAATTCCGCGCATACGCCCAAGTTCCATATTTTTCTACGGATTTTCTGAGACCGTCAAATCACAGGTCTGGGTCCATTTACCAAAAATGTTGACCAAAGTCAACTATATCAATATTAATATCAAAATTCTTCAAATTTTTCACATATTTCACATATTTCAACTTAAAAATTTTCCAGCTTCGCGCCTGAACTGTGCACGCAAATCGAGGCAACTATAAATGAGGTTTTTAAGACCTCAAAAGCTCAAAATGATTAATAAAACAAGTGATGACCATTTGAGTCGTCACATATAACAACGAACAAATTCAGATTACAACTCTGTTATCTAAGACTGACTCGAAGCTTTGCCCCAAATGTCACTCGACTATTTCACCCCTTCAATTCAACTCTAACTTGAAGCAATAAGAAATTAACACTACGCCCTTCACTTCTTCAAACTAACTCTAGCTTGAACAATGTTCTCAACATATTACAACTTCAAACCAAGCTAACAAGACTATTTGGAATAGTAGTAACCCTTATTCATCCAAGAGTTACTATTCGTCGTCATCTCCAATTATTTATTTCACTTAAAGAACACTAGTTTCTAGGATTTGCTCAACGATATTATTAATTACATTTTCTACACCAACATCATCATCCCACAAATGTATTTATACACAACTAACAAGGTTTGGATTGTGGGGTTACCTCTTCTAGACCAATCTTGAAGTATCATAATGTTGGTTAAAAGTATGGGCAAAAAACATAAGTGGGCAAATTTCAACAAAATTTAACGCAATCATAGCAGCACAACGTAATTGATAAAAATAGCAACTAATTAATGTTGTTGCTTACTAAAATTATAAAAAGATTGACCTATAATCTTGTTAAGAAAAAGATCTCTAACATTTATGTCCTAAATTATCTCCATTGAAAGACGTATCCAGTAACTGTAACTAGTTCTGTATAATTTTATTCCAAGCATTTCCTTCTTAATTATAACTCAAAACACTATCTTCCCCAATGATAAAATACGTACTTTTCCTCTCTGTTTATATTGACAATGTTGTATAAACATTATTCAACCAAAAAAGGGAAGACTTTCTGATTAAAAAGGCCCCATAAGGTATATCATTACAATAATTTGTATATACATGACGTATCTATATTTTTTTATACCAGATATATGTAATATAATATTTTAATATTATTATAACATATATTGAATTATACTCTGTATATTAAAATAATATTATACCTCTGATAATGAACTATACTAGGAATATATAATATTATACTGCATTAAAAATATAATATAATTGAGTTATATCATGTATATTACCTTTTTCCTTATATTAATAAATATATATATATATATATATATATATATATATATATATATATATATATATATATATATATATATATATATATATATAATGAATAATTGAATGTGTAGTATTATTTTTATAATGATTAAGTGAATAGAATGAGTGTAACGGTTAATGAAGAGAGAGAAATATAATGAAAAATAAAAGAATATAATTGAATCCCTAACTTAAAATAGGAGAGAGAAGACAAATATCCCAAAATTGGTGCTGCTCATTAATTATATGCATAAGCTCTATCTGTCATTAGTGTAAATAAATTTGCTATTTATGAAATAAACAATGAGTAGTATTATTTTCTTAAATATTCTTTTAAAAGTGCTCACCTGTGTATTTTTCCCTAAAAGTATTACTACTACTACTTTTTTCGCTTAAACTCAAAAATGAAATAAAAGCACCATTTATTTCCTTTATAAGGTAAATACTATATTAATGTTGGGAACAACTCTTGTATGCAACTAGTATACTGAGCACCTATAGGCTATAGCACATCTAACTAGAGGATTCAAATGTTAATAGCATAGTCACACGCTTAAAATAATACTTGTACTTACTTTAATGGAAAAAAAGATCAAATTTACCTCTATACTATGCGAAAAGGTTTTATTTAAAAAACCGTTAATACTTTTTACATATACCCTTACTCCGTTAGAGGTGTCCAGTATAAAAGTTCAATCTCACGTGGCACCGGCATTCTGGTGAGGTGTGTTGGAAAAAGTAGATGATTATGGAGAATAAAAGGTTTAGCTTGAGGCGTGTCAAATACACTGTCCTTAAGGCTATTTCGCCCACACCGAGATGAATAATATTACGCGTATACCCAGGATTCAACAAGCCTTTCTAGTATAACTAGGAGCAGAAACAACTAAGCTTAATCAAAATAAACCCAGCACAATAGAATAAATCTAGAAGAAAAGTTTTTAATCTTGTTCACCTTTTTCATATGAACTCAAACATATATTTATATATAATCCATAATATGGACATTTGATTGTTGCTGAAAAAATATTACATAATTGAAGAATCTTCCCGGTAAGAATCGTTACTAATATTTAAGGCAAAATGTTAAAAACATCAATTTTCTTAAAGCAATAATGACCATTTAAGGTAGTCAAAATTAAACTAATTTTCAGTTACAAATATATTTAAAATATTATTATAATAAAGGCTCATTAACATATTATATTAAGAGAATGAACCAAGACACTAATTTGAATATTTTTTTTTTTGAGTTAGTAAATTATTTTCCAACAATCTCTCATATAACTTAAAAAGAATAATAAGTAATAAAGTGAAATAAAAAGCTTTGCTGGGTTTTTACAAATGAGCATAATGCGTCGAATCTGGTGTAATGAAGAATAATGCAGCAGTTGTTGGAGTGTTTATGAATAAATAATGTACAACAATAAACACATCTAAAATTGAAACGACACTATATGTATCATCTTGACGACAAAGATATATGACAATTATATTCTCACAAAAATAAGCATGAAAGAATAAATGTTGAGGAGGTATTAGTTCAATTATGCATACCTGTCACTTAGATATCATATTACGTAATATCAACCAAAAGACATTACCGTATGTCTTTAAATTAGAATTCCGTAAGTAACATTCTCCATAAGAACAAAGTAGAAATATCCTTAAGATTATTGGAAAAGTAGATGATTATGGAGAATAAAAGGTTTAGCTTGAGGCGTGTCAAAGACACCGTCCTTAAGTATATTTCGCCCACACCGAGATGAATAATATTAGCCGTATCCCCCAAAATTCAACAAGCTCTTAGTATAACTAGGAGCAAAAACAACAAAGCTTAATCAAAATAAACCCAACACAATAGAATAAATCTAAAAGAAAAGTTTTTAATCTTGTTTTTGCTGATGTGAATTTATATTTTTAATTTTGTATGTATATTTTGCATATTGAAAGATGTTGCACTAATATTGTAGTTCTCTTGATCTAGATCACTTTAAAAATTCTCTTTTAACATATTTAAGAGGCAATATGATATTTCGGTAATTGAAAAATTCCCTAACATGTCAAAAGGACAATTTGTTATGTTGCTTGAGATCATGATAATAAATGGTATTTTATATTTATATACTATTTAAAGGTTAGTGACCTCTTGCCATGAAGTTAATATTTCTGGTCATACATAGCTTTTAATTTGGAGATAAATTATTTGGGTGAACTTATATTATTTGATTGTTATTTATAAAATAAAACTCTTTATTAGTGGTGAAAAGGTTATCTCCTTAGCCTGAAATTTTCGAAAATGTGGGGAACCTTGATGTCCAGAGTTATATAGCATGATCCTAAGAAAGAAAAAGAAGATAAAAATTATTTATTAATGTTATAATAAAGCCTTACAAAAATGAGTTTTTTTTTTGTAGAAAAAATTATATTGGAAGATCAAAAGTATGGTATAAATTTGGCTCCGAAAAGTTATTTCATTACGGATATCTGGGTGATGAAGAAATCATTGAATTATGATCTGGTTCCTATTGATTTGAGATATTTCCGTAGAAGTTAAAGTTGCTTCTATATTGTTGAAAATTTTATTTTGGTGCTTGACTATGGAAGATACATAAAGAAAATAAATTTTCATGTGTTGAGAGATGTTTCAAAAGGCACGAGTATAGAAGTCAAGTTTTATTTCATTTGAGATGATTTTATACTTTATTTGAGAAATACTAAACGTTAGTATTTTGTATTCGAACTTTCCACTATATTAGAAAGATACAGTGATGATAATGAATCTCTGATTCATATGAGAAAAAACTAGCTAGCTATTGTGTGATCACCTTTTGGTAGGTGTTGTGGTATTAAAATTGCTTGGAAGTGAGGTTGATTAAGTAACCTCTTGTTGAGTTAAACCGACAATAATTATGTCGATGAATTGTGATTGCCAAAGCGCAATATTCCACCAGGAGTTAAACCGACAATAATTTGTCGATGAATTGTGATTGTCAAGGCGCAATAACCATTGTAAGAAAATAAATCTCTCAATGGGAAGTGTATATATCTCGAGACGTTATGTGATAAAGCAATTGCTTAGATATGAGAATTTTTTATATATATTATGTCTAGTCAAAAGAAAATTTGGCTGATCCTTTGACTTATAAGTGAAAAATCGAGGGGTTGAGACTTTTGCCAATTTGAGATATATTAACAATGATGGTAACCCAATCTATGTGATTGGAGATCCCGTGAAATAGGTTCATATGGGTAATAACAAGTCATTAGTTGATTAAATGTGCACTATTATAGTATGTCTCTTCCTATGGTGTATATGTACATAGTGCAAGACTGCAAGAAATGTGAGGTTGAGTTATTAAACTCTTAATCCAATAATCCATAGCCTTTTGTGGGTGGTGTATTGCACTGCAGAATACACTTGATGGATGGACCTATATGAGTATGAAGTGGGGCCGCTCCTATAAAATTTGTGGCAAAATTTCTACAGCACTCATGAAAACCAGGCGCGCGCATGGCCTATTAGCGCAAAACCGCGATAAACAACAAAGTGTGCGCGGGTGTAATGTGATAGATAAGACACTAAACTTACAAAAGAGTTCTTGGTTCATAGAAATTTCTTTGTAACAGTAATTAGCCTCTCATTATTTGTTATTCCTTACATGTTATATACGTTGGAGATCTATTGCTTTAAGCCAGCCATCTAATGTGATGGTGTTTTCTTATCTATAAATTTCCAAATTCTTTTTACTTGGAGAGGTGTAAAAGACAGTAAAAACTTTTCTTCTTCTTTTTTTTGTGCTAGGTTTTCTTCTTACAAATCTTTGTTGTTTCTGCTCCTGGTTATACTAGAAGAGCTTGTTGAATTTTGGGGGATACGCCTAATATTATTTATATCGGTGTGGGCGAAATATGCTTAAAGACAGTATCTTTGACATGCCTCAAGCTAAATATTTTGTTCTCCACAATTCTCCAAATTATTCCAAAAGGTGGACGCCACATGTCATGCCCAGTGGCGGATTTAGGGAGCGCAAAGGTGTTCAACTGAACACCCTTCGCCGAAAAATTATACTGTATATATAAGGTAAAATCTATTTTTTACCTCTATATATTAAGTTTTGAACACCCTTAACACTATCCAAAAGTGTAGTTTAGTGGTCATCTGTGTTCAAAATTTACATAAAGGTCATGAGTTCAATTCCACTAGCTACAAATGTTTTTTTAACACCCTTCATGAAGGTTCTGGCTCCGCCACTGGTCATGCCACCTCACCACATCCAACCATTTTACCTCCCCACCTCCCCTTCCATCAGCAATATGTCCTGCCTCTCCTCCACCAATGTCACCATCTACACCATATAATCAGACCCACATGCGTATATAGCAATCTCCATAAAATGAGACTTGGGAAACAACCTCAATACCTATACAAGGCAGGGGTAATGTCTGAGTACACTTTACCCTACTAAACTCCACTTTCTTTATGGGATTATAGTGAATTTATTGTTGTTGTTGTACTTATGACAATGTATTCTTTGTCATAAGAGAAAGACTCAATCTCAAAGTAAGAGTAAGCCATTTTTCTCTACGGGAAGTTTCAGATAAATAATCAGATTTACATAACTCCCACCAAAATAGAGAGCAACTTCCCAACAAGCAACGATCAGGTATGATTAAAATTGTAGTTTGAAGAAACGAGAAATACACAGAATGAAGAACACAATTTTCCAAACTGGAAATCAGAAAGCTAAAAAATTCAACCCATCTCAAGAAAAAACAAGAAAATTTTAAGAGGGAAATAGCCAGTATCAACAAAGCAATAGTGTGTCAATAAATTCAATTTCGTTTTGTGTTCTAGTTTAAGTGATACCAACCAAAGGAATTCAGGTCTCCTTTGCTACAAAAGATAATGGATAATTAGTCCTAGATCAGTTTTTGAGATGAGTCTATTCCATTTGGTTGGAATAAAATCATGATATAATCAATTTCGGGATTAGTTATCACACCATTATAATATTTGTATTCCTATGAAAGGTTGGAATAACTAATTCCAATATAATTAATCATGAGTGATCATGTCTAACTATGACTTATAAAAATGATAAAGCGGTCGTTTCAAATATATTCCGGTCAACAAGTCCGGAGTCGAATCCCACTTGGAATTAACCTATCAATCACAACTATTGAACTCACAGAAATTCATGTATTCAATCTTCAGAGATATTTGAGTAACAAATGGGATGTATATTAACTAAATATTACGTAATAAAAATGCAGTAATCAAGAACTAACTATAAACGGTGTGTAAGCAAGGATGAGAATAATCTAAGGTTATGATTTCTCTTGTTGTCGGAATCTTTTCCGCATGTTTACTATAAATTTTGCCTAAGTTTTCTCTATCGATCATGAACACTCTGACTGTCGTAACTCTCTCCCGAATAATTACAACAATATACTATCCCCATTCTCTTTTGATATCTAGACTTGGTACACGACCTCCGAACACGATCCCAACTTAATGCATTAGGCTTTTACTCAGACTTCAAAGCTCCAAATTGATCGATTTAGCTCCAAATTAATTTTTGAACTTGGTATCACTTCCTGCAAGGCATAAAACATACTAAGTGTAACTTATTATCATTTGAGCTTAATTACAAGTAAAAATGCAGCAATTGGAATGTAATACTATGGCTAAAATACAGGTTTCTAGCCTAACATCAACACCCTGCACTTAAACCATTATTCGTCCTCGAGCATTTAACTACACTTTACCTAGGGATAACCTTACATCAAACAACCTCCCGATACACCATGCCAAGAATAATTAAAGTAGACTAAGCACCTTATCATAACATCCCACCCTCAAGATTCGACTCAAAAGTACCATGCATTATTCACAACTCGCTCACTCACTTTAACATAGATGTCAATGAAATTACCTTTACTTCGTGAACCAAGTGGCCTCACATAACAAAAGAAAGTATTCCACAGAATAAAATTTAAGACAATTAGGAACAAGATAGAAAGAGTTCACTCACTCTTAGAAATAATATTCATATGCCACAAATGATGCATCATAGACTTGCGCGTACTGTACTACTCTACTAGTCGAGCTCATTCAGTCTAGGATCAAGTAGGACTTTAATTAATTGTAATGTAGAATGCATGTCGAGTAGGATACATTTGGATATGAGTGACTACACATCCCTTAAGCACTTTAATACATATACTTAAACACTCAAGCCCATCCTTACATCAAACCAAAACTCTTCCTTCACCTCAATATATATTACCCCATAATTCTTTTTAAGCACAATGATATCGAGAGCACCGCTATCAAATAATACTTTTCACAGCAATATAACTATATATATATATATATATATTCTTTTCAATTCCATTGGCTTTTACTTTTCTAAAATAGTGCACCTTTATCCTTATTTTATTAGCTCCACTCAAAAGCAAAACCAACAATCCAACACTTTAACCTTTTCAAGGTTCATTACAATTCAAGTGTTCATGAGAGGTGAAAAAGTTTAAATATAAAGTCAGTTCAAACAATTGAGTAAGACTTGTAATGTGGTTGCCGAAGAATGGGATTTCGGGCTCGAAGGAGTTAACTATGTTATATATATATATATATATATATATATATATATATATATATATATATATATATATATATATATATATATATATATATATATATATAACTATATTTTGTATGTATATATATGGCTCAACAAGGAAACGCCTATATCACTTTCAAAACTGGACAAAACTACTATTTCACTTTGCAAACACATAGGACAAGTTCTAGGTATCAAATACAATACACAGAATAATACAAAATCTTACACACACATGGAACACAACTCACTCAGGATTGAACTCATCAAGACGCTCTAGTCAAAGCAGTTAAGCACAATTATAATAACACAATTGAAGACATTTATTTAAGAGTCAAGAATGGAGCATGGGTGTCACATCTAAGGTACTTACAACTCTTAAATCATATGCAGTTAAGGGATATTGATCCTTTAAATTAGCTTTCTGAGTAAATATTCTTAATTCCTAAAAAATAAAAAGATTTTACTACACCCGGTTCAAGCAAAATCCTTGGAAAAGAACTGTGGCACAAAGAAAAACCAAGGGAGAATTGTTACACTATCTAAAAAAATACTATAATAATATATATATATATATATATATATATATATATATATATATATATATATATATATATATATATATATATATATATATATATATATATATATATATATATATATATATATATATATATATATATATATATATATATAATTTTATTTTTCTTTCGGCTCATCTCCCTCAAGAAACCAGTTGACGAAATCCTGAGGATAATAAAAGTTATATGACTTAGATAATAGAAGTTTCGTTGTTAATAGAGACGTTACCTTCCATGAACACATCTTCCCATTCAAAGACATAAGCAACATTGAAGATGATATGTTTACTCAATGTCCATTTCTCACTCTATAACTATCACCAGATACTTCACCTATTTATCTTTCATCGGTACAACAAGGGCCTACTAACAACATCCTTATACCCTGTGCACGAACACGGGATCAACATGATCATGACAACAATACTGAGGATAGGTTGATTGCTCTAAGCCCCTCTGCTTATGATGTTGAACCAGAAGTCAATCAATTTGAAATAGAGACAGTAGTTGTTGGTGAAGTTCTTGAGCCATCAATTCCTATAGTCTCACCTATAAATGCCTTAGCTGACTAGAGATTCAACCAGCTGAACCTTCTCCTGCCATAGAGACACAACTAGCTCAACCTGCAAAATCTACTAGACCTAAAAGGAATTCAGCTCCTCTTGCTTGGCACAGAGATTATGTAATTCATGCAATACTGTTAGATACCTGCAAATATCCATTATCTTCCCACCTTGCTTATCATCATGTTGTCACCGGCATATCAGTCCTACCTAGGAGTGTTCTCAGCCTAGACTGAACCAAAATCCTTCAAGGATGCTGTTAAGGATCAGAATTGGGTTACTACAATGGAACAAAAGATTCAAGCTCTAGAGAAAAATAATATATGAGAGATAGTAGACCCCTTGTTGGGAAGAAACCCATTGGTTCAAAAATGGGTCTATAAAATCAAGCATAGGGCCAATGGTTGATTGCCAAGGGCTATACACAACAAGAAAGATTAGATTATCATGAAACTTTTTCTCTAGTGGCCAAAATGGTCACTATGAGCACTGTGATTAGTGTTGTCGTGACCCCAGTTCACCCTCCATGAACATGTCGTGATGGTACCTAGTCCCTATGACTAGGTAAGCCTAAAAATGCGAAAGATAAACCAAAATTTGCGGAAGAACAATAATTAAAAATGAACGGGTAAAAATAAACAAGGTTTAACGTGCCGCTCGGCACATACTCCAACAACTCTCGAAGCTGACAACTCCCAAAACTCAAAAACTCACAAATCACAAGCTAAAGGATATATAAGAGGCTCTGACTCAAGAATATCTATACAAAGGAGAAAATACTGGAAGAACTATACTTATTACAGAAAAAGCTAGAAAGGGACTCATCGGTCTGCAGATGTAGCAGATATACCTTGAAGTCTCTATCGATACGCCTCCTTCCAAGGCTAACAGAACTGAACGGGAGTACCTGTATCTGCACAACAAAAATATGCAAAAGAGTAGCATGAGCACACCACGGCAGTGCCCGGTAAGTATCAAGACTAACCTCGATGGAGTAGTGACGAGGAACAGTCAAGACACCTACCGGTCAACAAACATGATAATTATATGAGTAATGGTAATGACCTAAAATATGTAAAGACTACATGAATGACCAAGAATGCGACAATTCGCAATAAGATATAATACAACAATTAACAATGAGAATATAATAAACGATGATACGAAATAACGGCAGAATCACAATCCAAAACCTAAGGTCACAACACAACAAGGGAAAAAACAAGTCAATAACTCAAATACTACCATAATGTTCACAAAAGGTCTTGTTCAACTCTTTTCACAATTTCACCAAGTCTCAGACAAATCACCACTCGTATAAGGTCCAACATCTGAAATCTAACAATTGGCATCCTGTGCCCCATCAATCTCATGATCATGCTGACAACTAACTGGCTAACTAGGGCCACCATCTCAACTATAAAAGATAAATGAGGGATTACCTCCACCTTTAGCAAAATCAGGAGGAATTCACCTCTAATAGAAGTGTCTAACTACGTGTATGCTTGTGCAAGTATTTTTTTAAACCAGAATATTATACTAACTAGAAAACATGAAAAGGAAAACGGACCGCACATGTGATGATCCCTCACATCTCCCGAGCAATAAGGCTCGTACATGTAAGCAACACATAATCACAATAGTAAACAAAATAGGAGTGCCTCCACAGGCCGTCACAACTCTATAAAATTAATCCTTGACATAGCCCCCTTTATTTTGCCATGTGTGCAATAATAATATAATAGGCACCGCCTTATTTTGCCACACGTGCATAACAATGTCCCACCTTATCCACATGCGCAACCCAGATATAGCATATAACATATCCCGCCTTATTACGCCGCATGTGCAAAATATCAATAACAACAATGGCATAGCAAAGAAATGCATGGCAGAAACCTCGTGCATCATAGTAGCTACCACTGCACGGCAGAAACCTCGTGAACAACAACTGCAAGGTAGAAACCTCGTGCATCACAATCTCAAGTACAACACAATAAATGACAATACATATATATATATAAGAACGAAACAAGAGGATCAACTCAAGAAATTCCGTTCACCAAAAGACGATACAACTAACTTACAAGGGATGACAGCAACACGGAAATATTAAGCACAACAAGAACAACTCAGCAAGGGAGAAAATACTATGAAGCAACCATTCCATAATACGTAATTCAACAACGAGGGAGTTAACATAAGTCACATAAATCTCAATAAGGAAATATCAACTAAGCATGGGGTATCTAACTTCTTTTCAATTAGAGCAAATTAATTACATGAGAAATAGAAATAATGATTTCCAATTTAAGACAAGCAGTCAAGAAAGGTAACGTGGCTAGATAAGAGTAAATGTCTTCAGTTAAATAAGTAAAAGTCAGTTAGGCAACAAAAATAAACCAAAAGGTCAAATAAATTCCATGTAAGTCATGTAGAAGTGAAACTAATTACGGGAAACTCAATTGTATCAAGAACAACTCCATATTTGATGATTTCAAGGATCTAAGAGCCTAAAAGGCATAATTTTTCACAAATAAATCCGAGTACGCACTCATCATCTCGCGTACAAAGAATACAATCAACAAAGAAGACTCAAATCCTAAGGGAAAGTCCCCCACACAAGGTTAGGCAAGATACTTACCTCAAACCGGCTAAAATGAACTAGCAACCACGTTCTTGCCACGCGTACTCGACACCAAATAGCCCAAATCTATTCAATTAAATCACACACTGTAAATAACATCTCAGGCAACTAATTCTACTATTTAATTCAAAGCTAAAGCGCGAAATAGGCAAAATGACCAAAATGCCCCTCAAGCCAACATCTCGGAATCGGATAATTTTTACATTTTCAGAACCCTCAGACTCTCACGAGTCTAACCATATAATAATCTCTCAAATGGGAAGTCAAATACCCCTTCAATACTCAATAACTCGGTCTATGAAGTTCTACCCATTTTTCATTAAAAATATGAAATTAAACGATGAAATTAAGAGGAGATTCATGAAAATTAGTCTAAATCAAGCGATAAGTACTTAACCAAGTTTCCCAGGTAAAAATCCCTAAAAATCGCCAAGGACCGAGCTCTAGAAGCAAAATGTCATAAAATGAAAAAACCCTCGAATTTGGGATTAAATCTGTCTGCCCAGACATTTTGTTCATCGCGATCGCGGAGCAAGGGTCGCGATCGCGTATAGGAAATTTGAGGCTGCCCGAAAATACACATCGCATTTGCGTGAAAAGGGATGCGAACGCAAAGAGCAGTGAAATTGGCTAATGCAATCGCGTAGCTGCTTATGCGAACGCGAAGAGTAAAATGGCCAACTGTCCCAACTCCAAATTCCTATTATGCGAACGCGGGGATTGAGGATTCAATCGCAAAGCATAGAAAAAAATAGACTACCGCAATTGCGGGAGTCCGTACGCGAACACAGTGAAGAAGTGAGCAGAACATCGCGAACGCATAAGGACGAATGCGAATGCGTAGAAGGATTTCGAGGTGGTCTTCCACAAAGCTTCGCGATCGCAGGAGAACCATCGCGATCACGTTGAAGGATATCAGAAGCAGCAGTTCAGCAGTCCAAAATGGAGGAAAAATAACCTGTAGTCTATTCAAAACATACCAGAGGCTCCCGGTACCCCGTCTAATCACATAAACAAGTCATATAACCTAACACAGACTCGCTCGAACTTTCAAATCACATAAAATACATCGAAATGATGGATCAAGCCAAAAATCAAGCTTATGAACTTCTAAATCCTCAAAATACACTTTTGACGAAAAATCCAACCAGACCACGTCCGAAAGCCTGAAATTTTGCATACACATCCCAAATTACATGATAGAGTTACTATAACTTCTGAACTTCCATTCCAACCCTCGGATAAAAAACTCACTATCGAACCAGAAACTTCAAAAAAATTCAATCTTTGACATTTCAAGCCTAAATGATCTATGAATCCCCAAAATACATTTCGAATATGCTCCCAACCCCGAAATTACCCAACGGAGCTAACAAAACCATTGGATTCTCGTCTTCACATTGTTCTAACTATGGATCACTTTTCAATGCTTAAGCTCTCATTTAGGGACTACGTGCCCCAAACTCTCCGATGCTCAACACCGAACGTCCCAACAAACCAAAATAGCAGAAATAAACTTAGGGGAAACAGTTAATAGAGGATCGGGGCATGGTTCTAAAAATAACCGGTCGGGTTATTACAAGTGTAACAACCTCTAAAGATTGGCCCTTGTTCCAAATGGATGTTAACAATGCCTTCCTACAAGGTGATTTATTTGAAGAGGTTTACATAGATCTTCCCCAAGGATTTCACAAACAGAGGGAGTACAAGGTGTGTAGATTGTTGAAATCCCTTTAAGGATTGAAACATGCATCAAGGCAATGGAACATCAAACTCACAAATGCACTCATACAAGCTAGATACACTCAAAGTTCCCATGATCATTCTTTGTTTTCCAAGAGGAATGAAGAAGACATTGTGATAGTCCTGGTTTATGTTGATGATGTTTTAATAACTAGAAGTAAACAATCTCTCATTGAACAAACAAATGACAATCTACATAATTCCTTTAAGGTGAAAGACCTAGAGGAACTAAGGAAGTTTTTGGGAATTGAAATCATGAGATCAAAGAAAAGAGTGTTGCTGAATTAGAGAAGGTATGCATTGGGGTTAATCACTAATGCATGCACGAGTGGTTGCAAACTAGTAGCAACTCCAATTGAGTAGAACCAGAAACTAACAATAATTGATTATGATATTCATGTTGGAAGAACAGATAATCCTCAACTTGAAGGTGTAGGATCCTATCAAAGACTTATTGGAAAGCTAATTTACCTCACAATCACAAGACCAAACATCTATTTTGTTGTACCAGTGTTGAGCCAATTCATGCAGTAACCAAAGAAGTCTTACCTAGATGCAGCTCCGAAGGTTGTAAAAAATAAATAAATCAGCACCTAGATTGGGGATACTACTGAGAAGAGGATATGCATAAACAGTCACAACCTTTTGTAACTCATATTGGGCATCTTAAAGATCTGTGACAGGGTATATTGTGAAACTTGGGGGTTCTCTATTTTCATGGAAGTCCAAGAAGCAATAGACAATTAGTAGAAGCTCGGCAAAAGCAGATTATAGAAGTATGGAAGCTGTGATGGAAGAAGTCGTTTGGATGGTTGGACTATTGAGGAATTAGTAAACAAAGTTGAAGTACCAGTCAACGTGCATGATAGCAAGACAGCTATGCAAATAGCTACAAATCCTATATTTCACAAACAAATTGAAATAGATTGTCACTTTGTTAGGGAGAAGCTCGAGAATGGACTAATCGCAACTCAACATACCTAGAAAAATGCAACTAGCAGGTCTGAAGACAAAAGGCTTGAGTGCATCACAACATCAATCCCATTTATCCACACTAGGAGTAGAAGATATCTTCCACTTACCAGCTTGAGGGGAATATTACAACATAGGGACTAAATAAGATATAGTAGTAAACGATATCGGGCAATATGCAAATGACAAAAGAGAAGAAAAGGTCGGTGAATATGTTAGAATGACATCATCAGTTAGTTAGTTAGATATAAAAAAGAGATTCTAGAATATTATAATCTCAAGTTGTCTCTCTCGTCTTCTTCTTCCACTTCTCTGTAACTCTATTGTACTTGGTTGACAATTGAATCGATGTCAGAACACATGATTGCATGTGTAGAAAGGATCAAATTGTTCTATCAATTTAGCTCAAGGTCACATGGTATCCGAGCGGCAATCTAGTAATTAGGGTTCCAATGAAAATTCTGGAAATCGGAGAAAAGTTCCTTGATAATCAAGTTATGACGGAGCTCACACCCGATAGATATTGCATGAAATGAGGCGTTTGACCTAAAAAACTATCGGTTACTTTTGGGTTAGGGACAATCAAAGATAATGATAGGGTAAATTGGAATCAGTGGTAATATATTCAAGGACAGATTTATGATTCGTATGTAGATTGTTCTAGTGAAATCGCAAGAGAACTTGTTGAAATATTAAAGCTAGCCAACAATAGAGAGATAAGATAGAGAGAGAATGATGGATAGAGGTTGTATTATTAATGAATAATAACACTTGTCTTACAAATGAGGGAGGCCTTTCCTTATATAGAAAGAAGGCCTCCTCGCCAACACATTACTTTATTCCAGAACTACTATTATTACAAAAACAAAAATAGGCGAAGGAGACGGGACGCCTAGACGGGCGAGTTTGTCAATACGCCTTTATAATTGGGGGCGTACTCCCTCTCATCGTATGGGCGTGGAGAAAGGTATACCTCTCATCTATGGCCGTATAGGGAGGTATACTCGACTCGTATTGATCCTGTCTGATTCAACCCCATAGAGTTAGTCCCTCTGCCTGTTTGAGATATATTCGACATATATCTGCAATGGGTGGAAAAAATCGACCTGTCTCGGATCTATCCGCGTGTGCGTACATGGCATGTTCTTTTGAACCGTCGTTTGTTGAAGACACGCGTCATGATTGTAGCTGCTCCCGAGGTAGGCAAAAAAGGTAATTTGACGTTTTGGTTTCTCGCCTCCTTTTCTGATACCAACCTTACTGGCCCGCTATAAATAGTGAGGGATTTCAAGACTTTCCATTCTTTGGATCATTACAAAAAGTTCTTTGTACTTCTATCATTCATCTTTTCTTATAGCAATACTTAACAGCTTTTCGTATTGACTTCGTGGCTTGTCAATATACCTCAAATCTGATAGAAGGACTAACAATGTCTAAAGGCAGTCGTCGTCGTGGGATAGATGAGGGTGAGTCTAATTCTAGGGTTCCTCAGTCCTCGAGAGGTAGGAAGAAACCCCGTAAACCTCTCGCTCCTCTTTTCATGGACAACCTGCTTCCCCACGAACTATACGTTCGAAGGGATTTCCTTACAAAGGGGGCTTCCCCGGCATGGGAAATGACCATATATACTGAACCTCTTATAAATGAACTCCGAGTATCTTGTCAGATTCCGTATACGGTCATCATGTAAACGTCCGAAGGGGACTTTGCCAATGTACGTAGAGCCGGGTTTTGTGCTTTCTATGAATACCCCTTTACAATGGGGTGTGGTCTCCCCATCGACTCATTGGCGAAAGAGTTATGCCTGTTCTACAATGTATGCCCGATCCAGCTTACCCCTTATACGTGGAAGATATGCCATATTCTGACGACTTATGCTGCTAGGGCCGGCTTAGACATCACGGTATACCATATGCTGCAATTGTTCAGTCCCAGGTACATGAGAGGGACGATGTTCTGGTTAAAGAATCGTGGGACGAAGGGCTTGGTCTTCGAGACAGACGACAAGCCTAATCGCCCGTTTTAGGTGAAATATTTCTTTGTCCGAACCTCGGATCTGGTCTCGGACCCTACTGGATTCCCTGAGGCATGGAACACTGAATGTAAGTACTATCCCTTGTGCTTAATTACTTTGCGCCAATTCGACCTTTCGTCATCTCACTATATTTTACGTCTGCAACAAGGGTGCATACACCCAAACAAGGCCGAACATTAAAGGCTAGGTGGGGCGGTTGATCCCCTTCGTAGAGGAGTACAGGACGTGGGCTGTATTTATCGCAAAATACGGCCTTCCAGGTATAGTACTGGTTCTGGGTATGGTGGCCTCATATCCTATCAGACGCCGCATTTTCTAATGCATTTTTATAACTGTGTTGGCAGCATAGAGTGCACCACAGAGAAGGAGACGTCGTGCCGCCACTTCCTCATCAATAGATTCTGATTTTGAACACGTGGCTCACGTGAGAGAGACCATCCCTGAGGCTTCTCGCCTTGAGGGTGAGCGAGCGGATGTGGAAGCATCTAGTGCTGATATTTCCGATGCCACTCATTCCGAAGGCGAAGCCGTAATTCGGGACCCGGATTTTGCGGATGTCCCCAGGACTTCTCGTCCCATAGTTGGGTCAGTGAATGAACTGACATCCAGAGAGGTCCCCTTGCCTCAACCTCCTCTTGTCGAAGAGGACACTTTAGAGGACGATGAGCCGCTGGAGCAAAAGAGGTGTCGACTACTCCTTGGAAAAGGCGTAGCTTTGGAGCGAAGGGAGGTGATTACTCGGCGTCCTGAGTCGAGGCTAGTCCTCATGGGCGATGCCATCCGACCGGAGAGGGAGGCCCTCTTGAGGCAGGTGGCGGGAAATATCGCTTATCCGCATGTTGAGGATGATAGCGTGCCGGTTGTCGCCGGGCGGGCTGCTGACGAGGAAGGGGCTGCTCCTGAACAGGTTCCTGCTTTTGTGGACGTGCCATAGGAAGACTATGCCCGGGTGGATATGGCGATAATAGGTCCTACCCGTCGGCTTGTGATCCCTACGTGATATAACCTGTTGTTGGACAGCGAGCAAGCTGCGGCGGACATGTCCTTGCTATGTGGAGCTGCCGAGATAGAGTCTTTAAAGGTCGTGAGCGACAGGGATTTGTCGCGTCGAGTTGCTGGCGCTGCCTTGTAGGTATGAGTTATTACTGTTTTTCATAGTTCTTTTATGAGCCCTGGGGCGTTGTGTCATTTTGAATTGTGTCTTTTCTTTATCTTTTTCTCAGACCCTCATCTTGGAGGTGGATCGAGGCCGACGAGAGCCAAAGAAGAATGCTGCCCTTAAGAAAGCGTCGAAGAAATACCGGGAGGCCCGTAGTAAGCATAAGACACTGCAGACCTCTACACCCAGGACCCCCAATTTCGAGTTTTCTGTGAGGGTTTGGAGCTGGCAGAAGATCAGTTGCAGGAGCGTACGACCCAGCTGGAGAGGACAGACACGGGCTTGATGGCCACTGTGGCGACACCGAACTGGAGAGTCTCCTCCAGCAGCAAGAAGGAGAACTGGAACTAGGTCGTGTGGCAATGGCGGAGGCAGCGGAGTTACATGCTAGGATTGATGCCCTTACCACCAAGCTCGGGGCCATAACGACTGAGGTGGTCGCCCCCAGTAGGCGGAGACTGTTATTCCAGTTGGCAACACGTCTCGTGAAGCTCACGATATGTGGGTGTATGCTGAGGCGAGGCAAACTATTTTCGAGGAGCTGTTGGCCGCCGGTAGAGCCACTGAGGCAGAGGTCGAAACTAAACGTCGCCTTGTTAGGGTCGCGCGCGAGGCTTGTGGGTATAGCCCCGACTCTCCGGACCAAGCGGGCTGTACCTTTGCGGATGTGGACCAATTGGGCACACGATCTTGGATTTCTAGGGTGTTCCGGGCCGAAGGCGATGGGGAACATGTTGACGGTGCAGAGGAAGGTGGTGGGGGCCAGGACGGTTAGATAGGACTTTTTCTCCCTTTTTTTTATTGTAATCGAAGCTATGTTGTAAATTTGTAATCTATTGAATGATTTATGATGATTTCGTAGGAACTGTTGTGTTTTTGTGTTTTCTTTTGCAATTTCTGTTTAGCATGTGGCGTGACCTTTAGTTGAGTTAAGTCACCGTAGTAAGGTTGGATTGACTCCGGTCACGACCGCTTGTATTTTTTATTTTACGCGGCCATTGCTTTCTCTTTGGCTGTTTTATGCATTCAGAAGTGGCTGTGGCCTTCCGCGTTTGCGGGCGGTCGTGGCCTTTTATTTATCGGAGGCGACTGCGGTCTTTATATGCTGTTAGGGCCTTAGCCCTTTACGTTTATGAGTGGCAGCGGCCTCTTGTTTGTCGGAGATGACCGTAGTCTCTCTTTACACTGTTAGGGCCTCAACCTTTTGCGTTTATGAGTGGCCGTAGCCTTTTATTTGTCGGAGATGACCGTAGTCTCCTTACATCGTTAGGGCCTTAGCCTTTTGCATTTATGAGTGGCTGTGGCCGTTTGTTTATTGGAGATGACCGTATTCTCTCCTTACGCTGTTAGGGCCTTTGCCTTTCATATATTGAAGTGACCGTAGTCTCTCCTTATGCCGTTAGGGCCTTAGCTTTTTGCATTTATGAGTGGCCGTGTCCGTTTGTTTGTTGGAGATGACCGTAGTGTCTCCTCACGTCGTTAGGGCCTTAGCCTTTTGTGTTTATGAGTGGCCATGGCCGTTTGTTTGTCGGAGATGACCGTAGTCTCTCCTTACATCGTTAGGGCCTTAGCCTTTTGCGTTTATGAGTGGCTGTGGCTGTTTGTTTGTCGGAGATGACCGTAGTCACTCCTTACGTCGTTAGGGCCTTAGCCTTTCATACATTGGAGATGGTCGTAGCCTTTCATACATTGGAGATGGCCGTAGCCTTTCATACATTGGAGATGGCCGTAGCCTTTCATACATTGGAGATGGCCGTAGCCTTTCATACATTGGAGATGGCCGCAGCCTTTCATACATTGGAGATGGCCGGCCTTTCATATGTTGGAGATGGCCGTAGCCTTTCATACATTGGAGATGGCCGTAGCCTTTCACACGTAGCCATTCATATATTGGAGATGGCCGTAGCCTTTCACACGTAGCCATTCATAAATTGGAGATGGCCGTAGCCCTAGTCTATGTGATATGCCATTCATGCCGATAGTCGGCACGCTTGGTGTATCAGATTTAAACTTCTAAGCATTCCCGAGCATCTCCTTCGTCACTTCATTAAAAACCTTTTCAAGAAAACCCAATTGGGACAAAACTCGAATGAGGGAAAAAGAGTACGACTTGGGGGATACTCTTTCTAGAAATGGGAATGCTTGAGGTGGGAGATGTTCCAGTTATTTTGGAGCGTCTTCCCGTTCATGGTCTCTAGCCGGAAGGAGCTTTTGTCTGCTGCTGCGGTGATTTTGTAGGGTCCGTCCCAATTGGTGCCCAACTTTCCTTCGTTAGGGTCTTTGGATGCCAATGTCTTGGCTTTTAACATATAGTCGCCTACTTTAAGTGGTCGAATTTTTGCTCTCTTATTGTAGTATCTCTCAATCTGTTGTTTTTAGGCCACTAGCCTAATGTGGGCCATTTCCATTCTTTCTTCGGCTTCATCAAGGTCTTGTAGTCGATTTACGTTGTTCTCCTCTCTGCTCGTGTACGAGTACCTTAGGCTTGGCTCACCGACTTCGACTGGTATGATGGCATCAGTTTTGTAGACTAATGAGTAAGGAGTTTCTCTTGTGGAGGATTTGAGGGTAGTTCTGTGCGCCCAGAGTACTTCTAGCAGTACATCGGGCCATAATTCTTTAGCGTCTTCGAGTTCCTTCTTCAAAATATTCAGTATGGTTTTGTTGGATGACTCTACTTGGCCGTTGGTGGCTGGATGATATGGCGTGGAAAGTATTCTTTTGATACACCATTTGTCGAAGAAGTCAATTATTTTTTGCCGTATGAACTGTCGTACATTGTCGCATATGATTTCTTTGGGGATGCCGAAGCGACATATGATGTTCTTCCAGATGAAGGCGATGAACTCTTGCTTGCAAATCTGGGCGTAGGCACCTGCTTCCACCCACTTGGAGGAATAGTCAGTTAAAACTAATAAAAAGCGTACCTTTCCTCGTCCGACGGGTAGCGGTTCAATGATGTCCATTCCCCATTTCATGAAGGGCTATGGTGAAGTGACCGAATGGAGGGGTTCCCTTAGCTGATGTATCAGAGGGGCGAACTTTTGACATTTCTCGCACTGGCGAACGTATTCTGCCGCGTCTTTTTTCATGGTAGGCCAATAGTATCCAACCCATATTAGACATCGCACGAGTGCTTGGTTGTATGTACAAGCGCCGCAGTAGCCTTCGTGGACCTCCTCTAGTACCGGCGTCATCTGGTTGGGGCCTAGGAACTTGGCCAGGGGTCCTCCAAAAGTCCTCTTGTAGAGGTAGTTGTTTATCATACAGTACCTTGCTGCTTGTGTGCTTAAGATTTCTTGCTTCTTTTTTTGTCGAGTGGTAGATTTCCATCCTGCATATATGATACAAATTGGTTGCGCCAGTCCCACGTTAGATGCAGGGAGAGTACCTCGGTATGGTCGATTGCTGAGTGAAGGAGGGTAACAGTGCTTTCTTTATTCAGGTTGGTGGCGGCAACGACCAGTTTAGCCAATCCATCCACTTCGGGAACCATAGGAACCTATTCGAAGTGGCATTCGTCGAGTTGTGTCATTAGTTTGCAGATTTCTGCTCGATATTTTTGTAGCCTTTGTTCCTTGACCTGGTAAGTCCCGGTGAATTGATTTACCATGAGTTGTGAGTCGTAGTGTAGGACAAGTCGGCGAGCTCCGTACCTGATGTCTAATTTCATACCTGCAATAACGGCTTCATATTTTGCCTCGTTGTTAGTCATCTCGGGACATCATATAGAATGGCAAATGATTTCACCCGTAGGGACTTTGAGGATGAGTCCCAGTCTCGATCTCGAGATGTTTACGGTCCCATCGGTGTGGAGAATCTAGGGGTCGATGTTCGAAACGGCCTGTAGGGCTTCCTTCTCCGCCTTTGGTGATATTTTGACACTGAAATTGGCCACGAAGTCGGCCAGGACTTGTGACTTGATGGCGGTTCTGGGAACATAAGTGATATCGTGCTCGTTGAGCTCTATGGCCCATCTGGTAAGCCGGTCTGATAGTTCAGGCTTGTGCAAGATGCTTCTTAGAGGGAAAGTGGTCACTACTCTGATGGGATGGCATGGAAGTAGGTTCTCAGCTTTCTAGAAGCCGTGACCAGTGCCAAAGCCAATTTCTCAAGGTGTGGGTATCGAGTTTCGGCATCCACTAGGGTTTTGCTAATGTAATAGATAGGCAATTGCATACATTTTTCTTCACGAACCAGTACCGTACTAACCGCGACTTCCGAAACGGCTAGGTACCTCAGTAGAGGCTCACCTAGTTTCGCTTTTGACAACAACGATGGTGACGACAGGTATGCTTTCAGTCCTTGCAAGGCTTTGACGCATTCATGATTCCAGTGGAATCCGTTGTCTTTTCTCAATACGCTGAAGAATCTGTGGCACCTGTCTGAGGATCGGGAGATGAAGCGGGAGAGGGCAGCTATTCGACCTATCAATTTATGGACCTGTTTCTTATTGTTGAGTGTCTCGGGTATTGAGGCAATTGCCTTGATTTAATCGGGGTTGACTTCGATTCCCCTTTGGGATACGAGAAACCCTAGAAACTTTCCTGACGCCATACCGAAGCCGCATTTCTCGGGATTCAGCTTCATCCCATATTGTTTTAGTATTTTGAAGGCCTCTTGTAGGTGGTCGATGTGGTCTTCCTTCCTTGTAGATTTCACTAGCATGTCGTCGATATAAACCTCTATGGTTTTCCCAAGTTGCTCTTTGAACATCTTAGTGACCAGTCTTTGGTATGTGGCCCCTGCATTCTTGAGACCGAAGGGCATCACCCTGTAACAGCAGGTGCCCTGGTGTGTGATGAACATGGTTTGCGCTTGATCTTCCTCGGCCATCAGGATTTGGTTATAAACGGAGTATGCGTCCAATAAACTTAGTAGTTCATGTCCGGCGGTGGCGTCGATCTGTTGATCGATGTGAGGTAGGGGGAAGGAATCCTTATGACAGGCCTTGTTTAGGTCGGTGAAGTCTACGCACATCCTCCATTTTCTGTTCTTCTTTTTGACCATTACCACATTGGCGACCCATTGTGGATATTTTGACTCCTCGATAGAGCCGTTGGCTAGCAGTTTGTCTATTTCTTCGCGGACTGCCTCGTTGATTGTGGCATTAAACTTTCTCATGATTTGTCTTATCGGTGGGTGCAGCGGGTCGACGTTGAGCCGATGGGTAGCGATATCTAACGAGATCCCTGGCATGTATGCATGGGAAAAAATGGATGTGTTTGCATGGTTAGTCAGAAATTCATGATACTTACTAGGGTCAGCGAGCCTGTGGCCTATGTACGCTTTCCTTTTGGGGTTGTTACAATCTAGCTTAACCGGGTCGAGGTCCTCGACCGTAGCTTTACAAGCTTCCACAACGTCTGGGTCTCTGATGGCGTCAGCCGTCGGGTCCGCTTTGGTCCCCGACACGGCTAATTGCTATGCTTCTGCGCTCGTCCCGTTCAGTTGCCGGGTGTGGGCGCAATCTTGTGTTATTTTATAGCACTCTTGCACTGTGCGCGTCTCTCCCTTGATGCTGAATATTCCCCATGGAGTAGGGAACTTGACCACTTGATATAAGCTCGAGGGGATCGCTCATATGACATGTATCCACGGGCGCCCGATGATGACAATGTATGCCGTCTCTTGATTCATCACATGGAAGGTGGTTTCCAAGGTGACTCCCCCCGCGAGGACGGGTAAAGTCACTTCTCCTGATGTGCGTTCCACTACATTGTTAAAACCAGTTAGAGTTATGTAGCGGGGGGTTATCCTGTCCTCGAGTCCCATCTATGAGAGGACTCTCGGATGGATGATGCAGGCGCCACTTCCGTCATCGATCATGACTCTCCTGACATCCGTATCAACGATAAGTAAAGTAATAACTAAAGCATCATAATGAGGGAAACACAAACCGTCGGCATTACACTTATCGAAGGTTATACTTTCTTCGAGGTCATCGTACCGTTCGTTGGAGATGGTCCTCTTCAGGCTGTGTATGTTGGCGAATTTGACATGATTGATGGCGACGTCGTTCCCTTCTCCGACGATCATGTTCACCGTACGCATCAGGGATGGTGGTTTCGGGGGCCCACGAGAATGTTCTCGCCCGCGTGCAAAATTATCTTTCCCCTTGTCGTTGAGCAGCTCCTTCAGGTACCCTTGGTTTAGAATTCTGACGACTTCCTGTTGTAGACCAATGCAGTCTTCGGTCCCGTGCCCCCGTTCTTGGTGAAATTCACACAGAACGTTTGATTTTCTTGTGGTAGGGTCCGACTTCATTTTCTGAGGCCATTGCACCTTGGTGCCGAGCTTCTCCAGTGCGTACAGAATCTCTGAAGGAGAAATACAGAAGTTATGTGATGAAAGTAAAAGGGGCGTACCTCGTTCGTTTCTAAGTGGGGTGATATGGCGTTGTAGTGCGTCTACATGGCGAGGAGGCGGGAGAAGAGATCTCATGTAAGGCTGATGTCGTTCTTTACTGGGGCGAGGGGGAGTTCTCGGTGTCTCTCGTGTCGTCGATCTCTCCTTTTGTCTGGATGTATGGCTATTAGTCGTCGGGTCGGTCCGTTGAGGTCCTCTTCATCTACCCGCACCTCGGCGCAGTAGGCATTATTAATCTCGTCCCAGGTTGTAAGAGGATATTTCATGAGTCGGCTTAGCAGTTTCTTGGTTTCTCTGGAGCCGTCCCTGCTGAGCCCGTTCTGGAAAGCTGCTATCGCCATGCCCTCCGACACGTTTGGTAGGCTCATCCTTACTCTGTTGAATTTGGCGAGAAAGTCCCTAAGGCCTTCGCCCGTGGTTTGTCTGACGGTGAAGATGTCGTTTACCCTTGCTTCTGCCTTCTTAGCACCGGCATGCGCTGTGACGAACTTGTCTGCCATTTCTTCGAAGGTTAAGATTGCTTTGGCGGGCAGTAGGTAATACCAAGTCAGGGCTCCTCCGGTCAATGTTTCGCCGAACTTCTTCAGCAGTACTGATGGTACCTATTTTTTAGACAAGTTGTTACCTTTCACAGCGGTGACGTAATGGATGAGATGATCTTCGGGATCGGTGGTTCCATCGTATACCCTTAGGTAGGGGGCATCTTGAAAGTCTTCGGGATGGTGTAGGGGGCAGCTTCCTCGGAGTAGAGTTGCTCTACGAACCTTCCTACATCCTTTTTGGGCAGTAGTTTAGGTGCTCATGGGATCTTGTCAACCCTATCTTGATGTTCCTTCATTTGTTCACGGAGGGCCTGATTTTCTCTCTCCATTTCTTCCATCTTTCTCAGAATGGAGGCCAACGTATCGTCATGCATTTGCATTTCGACGGGTTGGCTGTTGGTTCGTGTTTTTTTCTGCTCGTCTACTGTGGCGGTGTTGCTTATTGTTGGTGCTGCATTTTCGCAACCCCGCGGTGGTGTTTCCACTAAGCCGCTCAGGGCGCTCGTTAGCCATTCCTCCAGTAATTTCTTGACCGCTGGAAATGCTTCTTTTGAAGTGGAGGTATCTTTCTCCAGCAAGGTTGCAAGATTCCCGAAGGGGGAAGGCGAAGCTTCCGCCTCGGGTGTAATATTAGGGGCGGTATTGACGGTAGCGCTACCACCGGCCTCGTTTAGGGAACTCAAGAGGTTGGTGGTAACTTCCATTATAGCTTTGGATCAGGTGTTGTTTTCGGTCATTTTTGGGTTTTGTCTGATGATCTGATCCTTTAGATGTATACTACGGGTTTGATTCTCGAAATCCCCACAGATGGCGCCAAATTATTTGACCCAAAAAACTATCGGTTACTTTTGGGTTAGGGACAATCAAAGATAATGAGAGGGTAAATCGGAATCAGTGGTAATATATTCAAGGACAGATTTATGATTCGTATGTAGATTGTTCTAGTGAAATCGCAAGAGAACTTGTTGATATATTAAAGCTAGCCAACAATAGAGAGATGGGATAGAGAGAGAATGATGGATAGAGGTTGTATTATTAACGAATAATAACACTTGTCTTCCAAATAAGAGAGACATTTCCTTATATAGAAGGAAGGCCCCCTCGCCAACACATTACTTTATTTCAGAACTACTGTTATTACAAAAATGGAAATAGGCGGAGGAGACAGGACGCCTAGACGGGCGAGTTTGTCAATACGCCTTTATAATCGGGGGTGTATTCCCTGTCGTCGTATGGGCGTGGAGGAAGTTATACCTCCCGTCTATTGCCGTATAGGAAGGTATACTCAACTCATATTGATCCTGTCTAATTCGACCTCATACATGAGGTAATCCAACTTGAGCACAATCATCAACTATTTCTTCAAGCTTTAGACGCTATTGGGTTGATTTTGATCCTAATAAAGCTCACATAACCGGACAATTATGCCTTTTGAAGCAGGGCGATGAAATTAGATGTGGGGGGAAAAGGTTAGCTGTGAAGGGCAGTGTGTACGCAGACTTTACCCCTACCCTAGGGTAGAGAGGCTGTTTCACCTTATCCCTACCCTGGGGTAGAGATGTTGTTTCCAAATATAAACCCGACATCCTTCCCTCCAAGAACTTACCACCTTGCTCTTGGGGAGACTCGAACTCACAACCTCTCGATTGAAAGTGGGGGTTGCTTACCATCGGAGCAATCGCTCTTATCAAAGCTTGCCGAACCGTGGATAAATAATGTGTTACACGTACCTGATTTTAATAAGTTCAATCTACTGTTGGTGTCAAAGCTTTTTAAGAATCTCATATGTTGGTTCAACTTCTACCTGATTTTTGTCTGTTTCGGGAAGTGGGAAGGTATATTTGTTTTCTTCCCTAAAGCAAATAAAATGATTCTGCTACTAGCCAAAATTATTTTTCGGTCTTCGCCACACAAGTTAAATTTTTTAAAAAGGGAAAAAAAATACTTTTTGACCGTCCCCTGATCAAACAGGCTCTAAGACACGTTGTTGTTAGATATGGGAACATCAATAAATACGCTAACATGTCATATGTGTAGACAACACTTCTGTTGAGCGCGTGAAGAGCCAAACAAATTTTTATTTTTAATTGAAATTTTAAATTTTACATTTTAGCTTTTCTTCACCAAAATAGACCCACGGCCAAGAATCACCGTTCTCATTGTCATTGATGTGACTGGAATTGCCGGAGAGATTTTCCGATCAAACTCGGTAATTATCTGAAGAAGCATGGAATTTTTGAGGAAATAAGGATTGATGAAAAGGGGACAGAGTATCGGAGGTGGCAGTACAGTATAGAAATGTCAGAATCCATTTTTATTTATTCTTTTCAATGGGCTTTCTCGATCTTAACAATAGCAAATGTATTTTAGAGTACATTATTGTGTATTTTTCAGTTGAATAAAATGGGAAAATGAGGACTAACCTCAAATTGCTGGCACATCAATTGTCCAAAGAAGAAGAAAACAATTTGGTAAGTTAGATTTGTTAAATCTTTTTAATAAATGTGAGTATAGATTAATCGAGTTTCTGACTCTTATAATATCTCACCCTTGTAATCGCCATTGTACAGCTCTCTAATAGGATTTTATATTCAATTTTGGAATTTCAAAAGGGTTTTTTGAAAATATACAAACAGGTAAATCATCTTAGCTTACTTTAATCTTGACTCTTGAGTCTTGTGTTTGGCTTGTCTTCATCGGCCCGCCCTCCATCATCAGCGTCACATGCTATTCAATTTTAGAGCAGAACTAGATAAATCACGTGCAATCGAAATCTTGAGTTGTAATTATAGTTCTATCTAGCTCTAACATGCTCCTAATTAATGCTATAATTTAATATTAGTAAAATATTCTAGTTGTTGAGATTCTAGTAGTTGACTCAATATATTCTATGCCAGTAGATGAAGACAATTGGCATATTTAAATTGCAATTTGCAATTTTAGTGAGCTCTAGGGAACTTCCCAAAAATTAATAATGCTTCTACGTTGACTACTATTTCTTTTTATCAGACTTCACTGGTTCATATATCAGCCTTATGAAAATTGGAATCTAGTTAAGTTTTAGGATACTTAAAGTAAAATTAACAATTACTAGTATTTAGTAAAAGATCACCTCAATTGACACACTGATATACTTGTAGTAGTCAAACTTGTCTATCAATTTGAGTGCCAACTTTCTGCAAATCTCTTCAATCACAAATCTTGTATAGATCTGTGAAGGTACTTTGCAGAAGTAGAAACAGAGATGGCTGCTTATGCTGCAGTAACTTCTCTGATGGGAACAATACACATTATTTTACAATCCAACTTAGAGCTTCGGGAGTGCCACAAAGAACATTTGAAGTTACTCTACGAGAAGGTTAGCTCTCTGCAAGAGCTTTTTGACAACTCTAATCATAACGAACCAAAGAAGGGTTGGAAAAAGAAGCTCAATAATCTAGCAAAAGAAGTAGAAGACCGAGTTGAATCACAAGTACGACTACTGCTTGTGGAGAAGGATACACATGCTAACAAGCAGGCAAATAAGAGGCTGCTAGTTAAGATCTTGCAACAAGCTAAAGAAGACGTCGATTCTATCCAGAAAGAGCTCATCAAGCAGAGGAAGAATAACAACTTACGAGCTGTAAATCGTTCAATCAGTGGCTCTAGCTCACCACAATTGCATGTTTCAACCCTTGAGAACGATATGGTGGGGTATAACATTGAACAAGAGCGCATGCTGGCTCAGCTTACTGGATACTCACCTCAGCTGGAAGTACTCTCCATTGCTGGGATGGGCGGCATTGGTAAGTCAACATTTGCCAATAAGATGTTTTCTCATCCATCAATCGTGTGCTTCTTTGATGTTCGTGGGTGGATTACTATGTCCAAGGACTACAGTTTAGGAAAGATGCTTCAATCCCTCCTTCAAGATGCTACTGGGGCGAAAGAAGAAATCAGTTTCCAGGATGATGGAAATTATAAGGTAAGCGATGAAGATAAGGTAAAAACAAAAAATGCAGACTTAGCAGATCGCTTGCAAAAAAGTTTAAAGGGTCGGAGGTATTTGATTGTTGTGGATGACATATGGAGCACGGAAGCCTGGGATGATATTAGACTTTGGTTTCCTGAAAACAACAATAGAAGCCGAATATTGCTGACTACTCGAGACATGAAGGTTGCTCAATATGCTAGCTTTCCTAAGGATCCATTTCCAATGCGTTTCTTGGAGGTAGAGGAAAGCTGGAATTTGTTTAATCAGAAGGCATTTGACAAAAAAGCTTGCCCCGTTGAGTTTGAGAGCATTGCTATGGAAGTCGTAAAAAATTGCAAAGGGTTACCACTAATGATTTCTGTGGTTGCAGGTATATTCTCTAGCAAGAGGACACAAAATGACTGGAGCAAAGTAGCTGAAAGTGTGAGTTCTTTAGTAGACTTTGATGATTATCAACGTTGCTCAGTAGTGCTCGCTTTGAGCTACAATTATCTTCCTTCACCTTTGAAAGCTTGCTTTCTGTATTTCGGTGTTTTTCCAAAAGCTAGTGACATTTCTGTGAAGAAGTTGATTAGACTATGGGCTGCAGAAGGACTTTTAGAGCTAAAGGGGTTTGAGGGAATGGAAAAAGTGGCTGCTAATCGTTTACAAGATCTTATTGATAAAAATCTTGTTGTTGTTAGTAAGCGAAGTTCCAGTGGTAAAATCAGTGCATGTCGGATCCATGATCTTCTTCATGATCTATGCCTGAGAGAAGCTGAAAGCGCGAGTCTTCTTTATGCTGTAAAATCCTTATCTTTTGGAGAAAGACCCGAAAGTATTTTTTCTCAAGGTCATCGGTGGGTGTCTATTCATTCAAAGAAAGTTCCTTATGCTATTTTTTTCAATAATCTTGCTCATAGCAAAACACGTTCTCTTCATTTTTCTTCCTCCTGTGAATCACAGTCCCAATGTAATTTAGACCTATATGATTGCAAACTTCTTAGAGTACTGGACTTGGAGACAATCTGCTTCCATAGTCTCCCTCGTGAAATAGAAAACCTTGTTTGCTTAAGATATGTAGCTGTGACGATTTTTGGGGCTCATAAAGATATACCAATTCCCAAACTTTGGAATTTACAAACTTTTGTTTTCCCTCAACGTCTTCCCTCAACATGCGTTTTATCAAATGATATTTGGGAAATGGCTCAATTGAGGCATCTTCACTCTACAAATATTGTTTTACCCTCTCCTCCAAAGGTATCAGCCAATGAAGTTAAGTACCCAATTTTGGAAAACTTACAAAGTGTTTCTGGATTGAAACCTTGTTGTTGCACAAAAGAAATATTTGAAGGGATTAAAAGGGTGAAAAAACTGGGGATTTATGATGATGGACACCTTGGTAATTATGTACATAATCTGATGTACTTACAGGAGCTTGAGGCATTAAATATTACCTCTCCCGAATTTATCGTGGTGCTTAGGCTTCCATGTCCTGTTTCTTTCCCTCCGAATCTGAAGAAGTTGACTCTTTACCGCACTTACATACCATGGGAGGACATGACAATCATTAGCAAGTTTCCCAAACTCGAGGTGCTCAAATTGAAGAAGAAAGCCTTTGCAGATGACAAGAATGTTGGAGAAGATGTCTGGGAAGTAACAGAGATGGGGTTTCCTGTATTGAAATTCTTGCTCCTTGAGAAGTTGCGTCTTCGTTACTGGAGAGCCTCGGATGATTTTTTCCAATGCCTTGAGCACATAATTATCAGAAGTTGTCGTTCCTTACAAGAGATTCCTGAAGGATTTGCGGACAGTATGACATTGCAGCTAATTGAGATACATCATTGTACTCCTTCCCTTGTGACTTTTGCTGAGCAGATCCAAGAAAATCAAGAAAGCATGGGAAACAACATGCTTAAAGTTTATTCCTTCGATACAAGAGGTTAGTAGAATAATTTACATTCAACTTCCTTTTTAAGTTTTGACTTCAGAAGATGAGAATTCACATGTTGATTGTGATACGCTTTGTTGATGCATAACTACTATATCATTGAATGCAACAAGATAACCAAATTGAATTAGTTCATAACATATGTTACATGTGATTGTCCTATTAGGGCCTTTTATTATGATATGTTGGTTCAGTGAAATGGTGTATAACAATCATTGCACCTAGTATTAAATTTTTATAATTGATAAATGCTTTGAATTTTCGCCCAAAGCTCTTTGTTCTGACTATTCACTGAGACAAGTGATTCTTCGTTTGAGAGCATGAAATTGGCTTTTGGAGCAATCCAGTTTTAATATTAAAGCAAAACATAAATCAAGTGATATTTTTGAAAAACTATTTCAATTAGCACACATGAAATTCAGAATTACATTATTTGAAAAGAAAAAAGAGTAAAACGACAACTACTACACCTTAATCTTACACTACTCTCAGTCGTCTATATGAATCTGTGAGAATTTCATCATAATTGACTGGCTTTAGGTAGCCATCAACATATCACAAGAGAATCACCTGGTATGAAGAGACCATTACAGAATTTACAAGAGGCCCAGCTTTTCCAAATTTCCCAGAAAATAATAATAATAGGGACAATTTGCGACAGAAGTTTATGAATTGTGTTTTGGATACACTTCCTACCACTCTTTAAGGATCCTCTTGACAGATTATGGTGTCTGATGCCTAGAGGCATGCCAAATTTCCTCCAAAAATATGTTGTAGCATCTCCTTCAATAAATGTGTGTTGAATAGAATCACATCTAGGTCTTCGGCAACAATAACATTAAAGTCTCTTCCAGTAAACCACGGACCGTCTATGAGCATATATACTAGTATCTTCAATATTGCTCCAAAGATCACTCCTTCCCATACAAGTGCATTGTGTTTGTTATTAAAGACAACTACGGGATCACAATGGCTATTCCAGAAGCACCAAACTTGGCCATTCATATTAGCAGCCCCATAAGATCCAGAAAGTGCAATTAGAGAGTTTGGGGAATAACATGCTTAAAGTTTATGCCTTTGACACCATTAAATGTAAGTGAAGTATTTCTGAATTATATGATTCTTCAACATCCATTATGATAATCCGGGGGGGTTGAAGTTAGAAATGTTAAATATCTTTAAAGTAATTGTATGTGTATTATGCTGAGTTTTCAACTCTGACAATCTCTCATTCTTATTTACTTTACACTTACTCGAGACTCACTTGTAATGGCCATTTGTACAGGGAGAATCTGGTGAGAGCTAACCGTTTCCACTTACTATGATTGAACCAATGCCCAACATCCCAGAAACATGAGCAGCTTGTTTTTCTGACACAGTGACACAGAAGTTATGAGTGGTCCAAATCTTTGGTTTCTCTGAACTAGAAAGAAGAAAGAAGAAATTTTACGGAGCAATGGTGTGTAGCCAATAAATTCAATTCAACCGCATGGCCTTGGATTCTAAAAGAAGTCTTCACTCTTCAGTGGCTAATCTTTGATGCATATTTTAATTTTCTCAAGTGCGGGTTACTGAAAAATCGAGACTCGCCGCCACTCCATAGCTGCTCTTGGCTTCCATTTCCAATATCTCCACTACTTCAGGTAACAAATCCATTTGCAAGCAACTGATGTTTTAATATGATTCCATCTCTGAGAACTCAGCAGAGAGGTAACGAGGCGAAGAATTGGAGAGTAAGTTATGGGGGAAATCCATGTTGTTTCACAGACAAAGCTCGGGGAGCAGCAGTTCGGAGTTGTTTTAAAGGTCGAGGATGGCACCAGTGATCGGACTTGCTCGGTGGCGGTAAAACTTCTGCCGGTGACTCAGGGAGGAGATGTAGTTATCTCCTACAAAACGGTGTCATATCTTTAAATTTAACTACTCTTTACAACTTTTTTGGATTGTTGTTACATGTCGTTTCATAATGTGTCGTATTGTATTGTATTGCATTATATTGTATTATTTGATGAATACAACATTTGTTCGTTTGCCGTCTTTTCATGATATCATGCACCAACAATATAAAGAATAAACTCGCAACATTACTAAGATAAAACAGGATATGGATTAGAATTATTATATAAAAAAGGGAGAAGGTCCAAAATTACCCCTCTACTGTGGTATATTGTTTACTTTTGCCACCCGTTATACTTTTCGTCCAATTCTATCCCTACCGTTAACAAAATTTGTAAAATTACCCCTAACCCTAACGTCATTCCACTGTGGCAGCTGACGCCTCTAATATTCTGTCCATGTCAGCAGCCAAGTCAGTAGGTTCCACCAAATAAATTGCCATGTCACCATTGAAAGTAATTTAATCCTCAAATAAATTATATTTCTTTATCAAAATTAGAAAAAGATTAAAAAAATTCTAATTTAATAAAAATGCAATAACTACTTTGAAAGAACAAAGGGGCAGCGCCCTTCTTCCTCTTCTCTACCCGTGATCACCGCCGCCGGATTTGGTCATCGGCTGGCCGGCGGACCTTCGTATCAGGTGGTTATCCATCTTTCATATGCTCAACCACCGTTTCCCCTTTATTTTCGTTCATCTGGCCATGCTATCAGAATTCGATGACTGTCACCACGCCTTAACTGGCGTTACCATGCCGGAAATAGATGAAAATGGTCTTCCTCTGCGATGTGATTTGGTTTTGTTCATTGGAAGTATGTATATATGGCAGATTTATGACTAAAAATTTCTCCGATCTACACCATCGGCTAGGCCCGGTGGTGAATGATTCGTCGATGACCATATTTTGTCATCCTCTCATTCTTATATTTCTTTGCGAGCAAATCTGAAAATGTAATTTGATTTGGCAAATCTGAATGTCCTTATTTTCTTTGAAAGTAAATCTGGAATCCGATTATCCTCTCATTCTTATGTTTCTATGCAAGCAAATCTGAAAATGTAATTTTATTTGGCAAATCTGAATGTTTCTTTATTTTCTTTGCAAGCAAATCTGAAATATGATTATCCTTTCATTCTAATGCTTCTTATGGAATACCTGATGGGTCTGTCAAATATTTATGAACTTCCGGCAATTTTAGCAATGACAAATGCCATAGGTTCCGGCAATTTTTGGTATGAGGTGAGGGAGAGAAGATGAGAGAAAGGGTGCAGAGGTGAGGAGTGGAGGGACCGTTTATGTTAGGGTTTTAATTTGGCGGAGTTGATGACATGGCAGCTGACATGAAAGCTGACATGGATAAAATTGATGGAGTCAGCTGCCACACATGGAGGGACGTTAGGGTTAGGGGTAATTTTGTAAACTTTGTTAACGGTAGGGACGAGAATGACCGAAAAGTATAACGGGTGGCACAATCAACCAATAAACAATAGTAGAGGGATAATTTTGACCTTTTTCCCTATAAAAAAGTAGGGTAAAGGATAAAATATAATTATTTAATAATAAGGAAGGGCAAGATGAGAGAAAAAAGCAAGGAAAAGATACTACCTCACCAAATCAGCCATTCCATAAAGTAGCACTTTTCGTCGTTACGAAACGATAAATTTAATGATACAATATAAAATTTAAGTAATAATCAAAACAAATATTGTATTTACAGTAACAATACGATACAATACAATAGGTAACAACCATCCAAACAAGCTGTTTGTGAAATAAAAGAAGGTGTGGGGTGTGAACACCCATTTTTCTTTTATGGAGAAAATTATTGAACAAATGGAAACTTATCAGAAAGTATGTGATAAACCTATAATGTGTTTCATCTTTGCTTCTTCCTATTTTTGCTTTGATCTGTTATTCTCTTTTTCCGTGTCCACAATGTGCCAATGATTATTGCAGATAGCTTCATATTTGGTATTTGAATTTAAGACCTTGGTATTTAAATTCAGCTTTTAAGATAAATAAAAAATGAAAACGAAGAAAGAGTGACTGTCCATATCTAGGAAATTTCATTAAAAATCAACAATTTGTTTTGATTGTGATATAGTAGTATTCCCTTCTATATATCAAACTTTATTGTTTCCAGTGTGCAATAGTTGACTGTTGACTTAAACAAAATTATCAGGAAGTATTCAACAAATTAATGTGCACCACTTGATATGCTTAGCAGTAGTAGTCAAACTTGTCTATCATTTTTGAGTGCCAACTATTCTGCAAATTTCTTCATTCACAAATCTTGAAAGTTATTTGCAGAAGTAGGGAGAGAGATGGCTACAGTTTATACTGCAGTAACTTCTCTGATGGGAACACTACACCTGATTTCACAATCCACATCAGACCTTCAGGAGGGTCACAAAGAACACTTGAAATTACTCTACGACAAGGTTGGCTCTATGCTAGAGTTTCTTGACACTAATTCTGATGATGAACCAATGAAGGATTTGCTAAAAGAGGTCAAAGATGTATCACATAAAGTAGAAGATGAAGTTGAATCACACATTCAAAGAGAGGCCCAAAAGATGCTTCTTAAGATGTTGCACCAAGTTTTCCACCTTCCAACAAATGCCCATTCGAGGCTTCTTATGATCTTGCAGCGAGCTACAAAAGACATTGACTCTGTGAACAAAGAGCTAATGAAGCTGAGGGAGAATAATATGTGAGCTGGAAATTGTTCGCTTGGTGCTTCTACGTCATCACAATCACATGCTTCAACCCTCGAGAACGAAATGGTGGGGTACAACATTGAACAAGAGCACATTCTGGGTCAACTTAGGGGACACTCATCTCAACTGGAAGTCATCTCTATTTTTGGTATGGCTTCAATTGTGAGCTTCTTTGATGTTCGTGGATGGATTGTTGTGTCCAAGGACTGCAATATAAGAAAGATGCTTCTATCCCTCCTTCAAGATGTTGGGATGAATGAAGAGGCTGATACGAAAAGCGATGGAGAACTACCAAATCGCTTGCAGAAGAGCGATGGAGAATTAGAAGATGGCTTGCAGAAAACTGATGATGCACTTGCAGATCGCTTGCAAAAAAGTTTAAAGGGTAGGAGGTACTTGATTGTCCTGGATGATATATGGAGCACAGAAGCCTGGGATGAGATTAAGCTATGGTTTCCAGATAATAGTAACAGAAGTCGTATACTGTTGACTACTCGAGACATGAATGTTGCTCAATATGCTAGCTTTCCTAACGATCCTTTTCCAAGGCGTCTCCTGACGCCAACTGAAAGTTGGCATTTATGTTGCCAAAAGGCATTTGGCAATAAAGGTTGTCCAACTGAAGTTGAGAATGTTGCAAGGGTAGTCGTAGAAAATTGCCAAGGATTACCACTAATAATTGCCAAGGATTACCACTAATAATTTCTGTGGTTGCAGGGACTCCCTCTAGCAAGAGGACACTGGACGCGTGGAGGGAAGTAGCTCAAAGTGTTAGCTCTTTAGTAAACCTTGATGATTATGAGCGTTGCTCACGAGTGCTCGCTTTGAGCTACAATTATCTTCCTTCGAATTTGAAAGCTTGCTTTCTGTATTTCGGAGCTTTCCCAAAAGCTAATGAAATTTCTGTGAAAAAGTTGATTAGATTATGGGTTGCAGAAGGACGATTAGAGCTAAAGGGGCTCGAGGAGCTGGAGAAATTGGGCTCTAATCTTTTACATGATCTTATTGATAAGAGTCTATTTGTTGTTAGCAAGCGAAGTTTGGATGGCAAAACCAAGACATGCAGGATTCATGATCTTCTCCATGATTTATGCTCGAGAGAAGCTGAAAAGGAAAATCTCTTATATTTGAATCGGGGCATCTCCACTCCCCGAAGATGTATTTGAATTCTCCTCCAAAGGTATCAGCTAATGAAGTTAAGTATCGGGTTTTGGAAAACTTGCAAAGTGTTTATGGGTTGAGTTCTTCCTGTTGCACAAAAGAAATATTTGAAGGGACTAAGAAAGTGAAAAAAATGCGGACTTTTGGCAAAAAAAATAAATATGATGGTAAGTCCAGATGCCTAGATAATCTGATATATTTACATGAGCTCGAGGCTAAGTATTAAATCTTACATGTCTAGTTTCGTAAGGCTTCCGCGTCTGGATTCTTTTCCACCAAATCTCAAAAAGCGACACTTAACGGCACTGGATTGATGTGGAAGAACATGACAACCATTAGCATGTTGCCCATGCTCAACGTGCTTCAATTGAAGAACGGGGCCTTTCGTTTAAGTAATTGCATGGGAAGTAACAGAGATGGGATTTCCTGAACTAAAATTCTTGCTCCTTGAGGAGTTGAATCTTGTTTACTGGAGAGCCGCTGATGATTATTTCCCATGCCTTGAGCGCGTAACTATCAGAAATTGCAGGCTTAACAGAGATTCCTCGAGGATTCACAGATAGTGTGACACTACAGCAAATTGAGTTGCATGGATGTATTCCTTCCCTAGTGATTTTTGCTGAGCAAATCCAGAAAGAGCAATTAGAGAGTTTGGGAAGCAACATGCTTAAAGTTTATGCCTTTGACACAATTAAAGGTAAGTAATTTGAACGAATCTTCAACATCCATTATGTTTGACGTCTGAAAAACTATGTTAAACAATATGAATCTTTTGTGCATAGCTACTATATCGTCCGAAATGTTAGCCTCATGGTATGCCCTACCTTGCTATTTGTATGATATGTTATTCTTCCAAGTTTTCTTTTGTGCTGTGAATATGCATGTTGTTGAAGTATTAATTTTTTAAGTGCCCTTACCATACTGTTTCTGAAGGGGCTACATTGAGTACCAATAATTCTAGTACAGTTTTTTAAATCAGAATCACAACTTGTGGTCGTTCGAATGGTGTGAGAGGCTGAGTTATTGTAGCTTGATATTTCGATCGAGCTGCCTTCTTGACTTAGTTATTGCACTTATACGTTTTTAATCTCATTAATTTGGGCTCTCATGTAGTATTTGATATCTACTTCTGAACCAAAACCAATAATATTGTGCTTAATTCAAAGAGAGAAAAAGAGAGAGAAGGAGAGAGAGAGAGCAGGCAAATAAGGAGAAGTTCTATACTATATCATAAAAATTGGCCCTATTCTCATGCTTGTTGCAGGGGAGTTATGGACTAAGTTGGGCACTAGGATCGTTGAATTCAACAAGAGGAAATTTAATAGTTTGTAAAGTCTGGTACATGTGATTATCATTTTAGGGCCTTTTGTTATGATATATAGGTTCAAAGGGCGTATAAGAATCGTTGAACATTTTATTAAACATTTCTACTGAACTCGTTTAATTTATTTAGTCTTATTTATTTATTCATGTCAAGAATGAAATTCATTAGATAACCTACATATATCAGGGGAGCGTTTTGAATAATTGTCGTTTGGTTGAAGTATGTGAATATCGTGAGTTTCCGACTCTGATAATCTCTCCCTTTTTCCACTTTACACTTATTGAAGATTCACTTGTAATGGCCATTGTACAGACGGATACATTAATACGGGGAAGCAGTAGAGGAAGTTATGGAAAAGGTTGAAGAAGATTCAGAGGAAAATTGAGCAAACCATTTTTAAGGTAAACTTATGAGGTAATGTGTTTTGGTTTATTTAAATGAGATAGCTAAGTTCTATATTAAACAACTTGTACATTAAACTGAGGGGAGTATTTCCGGGGGTGGTTTTAGGCCATTTTTGATATTTTGTAAAATTGATCTAATACTATCGGTTGGACCCCATGCTCCAAAAATGTTGAATGGTGCACTGCTTGAATGCTTTATCCAAAGGAACATGGATTGATTCCCTCTTATTGTTTCTTTTTTCTTACTTTTTCAGTGGTGCAACCATATTCTAGAAATCATATATCCATCTCTGTGTATTTCCTAAATTTTTTCTGGAGGAAGCTAGTATGCAACAATCTAGGAGCTCCTAAATAGATATTCATATTGAGGCTGGTAGTACATGGGTGAATGCGTACTAGAGACAGACTGCTACAATGGGAAATGGACGTACCACAATCTTGCCGTCTCTGCAATAATTGGATTAAGAGTAGATCACACCTATTTTTCCAATGTGACTGTATTGCTTATATTTGGAACACGATCGTGTTCTGACAAGGAGTTACTAGGAGGGCTATGGTTTACCGGGCTGACTTCCATGCCAATACGAGTAGTTTAACTCATCACATCCTCGTAAGGGCGTTGAGAATTGTTTTTGCCTTTTTTGCTTAAAACTTTTTCAAAAGTATTCAAAGAGCTAATTAAAGTGGGCTGAAGATCATGCGAAGGCGAGAAGCTCTGAAGCAGAAGTTTATATAACTGCGCTTGCAGGGTTGAGAGTAGATCACACCTATTTTGTATGTCGTTTGTATGTATTGTGGATGTTGCGTGTATGTTCTTTTTAATATTATTGGACATACAATAACACACGCGACTTACAAAATAGGGGTCGGTTTAAATTGGATTCGGGTATTAAAAATTGGGGCTTTCGTTCCTAAGCTATGATGGGACACTCCGTTTAATTAGGGGTATATTTGTGCCAAAGTGTAACAACAGGGTCCTAATTGACTGGATAGTGAAACATAGGGCATTTAAATTATTTTCAATAGTATAGGGGTATATTTCTCCCTTTTCCAAATGTTATGATTCATTGAATTATTAGTGATTTATAAGCTCTAGAGAAAAAAAAATTGTCGAATGACGTGATTTTCTTGATCAATTTTTTTTCCCCTAAAACACATCATACTTATAGTGACTATACCAATTTTTCTAACTACCTCGTTAAAGATATCCCTTTCCAAAAAAGAGAAAGCAAATAAGTTAGTTATTGAGAAAATCACACTTTATACCTATTAATTCTAAACTATTTACTCTTAAATGCTCATGGCCAAACTATTTACCACTTCTACCCATGCCTCCCAAATTATTTACCCACTAATTCCAAATGAGAAACTAATGCCTGCTTCCTTTAGCTTCTCCAGGACAGCCGTGGGTGTGTCACCGTGCCCAACTAATAGTATTTTATTTCTTCTTATATTATATTAAATAATATTAATATTATATTTTTTTCTTACTTATTGAGTTCCTTTGACATGAACTGTAACTTACAACTCTAGTCACATAGAGGCAATGAGTTAAATAAGTTTTTAAATAATATTAATATTATATTATTTCTCATATTTATTATATTTGAGGTGATTGAGATCGAAATTTCAGTCGAAATTTAAAAAAGAATACAACTATCCAATAGTATACTGCTACAATATACAATATGTTGAAGGAATATATAGATATACTGCAGCAATATACCATTACAGTTTATAATATACTGCAACGATATATTGTAATAATCAAAGAAGAACATAGTTACCTAAAAGTATGAGAAATCTACTCAAATGCCCATTTGGCAGAAAGTAATTACCCACTTTAAACTTTTTACATAATATATTCATGCGGTCAAAGATATTTATACTTTTCCTTGACATTCCCTTTTTCTCATTAATTACTCTTTGCCTTTTTGTACTTTCTCTTTTCTATTTTTTTCTTTCTATTTATCTTAACTTTTCTTTGACTTTTCCTATCTTCCGGTGATTACTTTATGTCTTTTTGGGTTTTTTCTCTCCTGTTTATTCCTACATAGATTATTCATCTCTTTCATCATTTGTGCTTTTGTTTGAAATTTGAAGGCTTCAGGAGCATCTTTGTACTCTTTTTCATGCATTCATAGATCAAGATCCCATAATCCAAAATGTCTCGTTAATGAACTCCATGGATAAGTTAACTCTCCAACCACATGTAGAGGCAAATTCATGATAATTTAATGGTTCAGCTTTTAGTTTTAGCATAGAACTTGTTATACTGTTAAAAAATGGGTTTAAATCTAGTACTTGTTGAGATTTTATTAGGTTCTTACAATGAATTCATACATTGTATCAGGAGTTATAGATTCAATTCAATTCGTATCGGAAAGGCTATATTCGCCCTTGACCACATACTATGATTATCTAACTCTGAAGATTATTATTACTATGACTTATTATTTGGTACAAAATCTAATGACAAAGAAAAAATAAAATAAAATAAAATAAGATTCTTTTAATTAATAAAAGAGCTAACAAAACGACATATTGTAATAATATGCAATACTTCAACTGAAACTTGAATAAAAACCTATTTACCTAATAGTATACTGCTACGGTATCAAAATATGCTATAAGAGCATACAATTATACTACAACGGTATACTATAATAGTATACATATATGGCAGAACGATATACTGTAATAATCTACAATTTTAACATAAATTTATATAAAAATACAGTTACCCATCAGTACACCGTTACTATATCACAATATGATTGAAGGCTATGGCTAAATTTTGAGTAAGTTTGGTGGAGATTTTCAGAGTAGATTTTAAAATTTAGGCCAATATTAAATAGAACTAGCAAAGAAGATAAAGTTGTATTGTATGCCAACATGTTATACTATATATTATGTTGGTATATAATAATTAATTCAAAAGTATATAATTAATTATAACAATACACCACTAATTTTCTTGAAAGAATAAACTAGTATTATATGATACCTTGACAATAAATGATATATACCATATGGGTATCGTAGAGGACAAATGACTGTTTTTTAAGAATGAACCAATCCTTTATGATATCGTATTAGTATATGATGTTTGGTGGAGATTTTGATAGTAGATTTTAAAATTTAGGCCAATGTTTAGAACTAATAAAGAAGATAAAGTTGTATTGTATGTCAACATGACGTTATGTTGGTATATAATAATTAATTCAAAAGTATATCATTAATTATAACAATACACCACTAATTTTCTTAAAATAAACTAGTACTATATGATACCTTGACAGTATATGATATATGCCATATGGGTATCATAGAGGACCAATAAATTTCTTTTTAAGAATGAACCAATCCTCTATGATATCGTGTTAGTATATGATGTATACCAGGTTGGTATCATAGAGGATGAGTGTTTTACTGAAAGAAACGAACCAGACCTTTATGATAACCTATCAATATATGATACTATGGTAGTATTTAATATATACCATGTGGGTATCATAGAAGACTGATGAGTATTTTGTTTGGTGAAGAAATGATTAGTTCTCTATGATACCCTGTCAGTATATGATATATACTATGGGTGTCATAATATATTCCAATAATATACTTCAACTCTTAGTAATATAGTATTATTTTCGGTATATTATATGCTACAATAAGTTATTTTTTAATAATTAATATATAAAAAATAAATAAAAAATGTACTACATCAATTATCATTTATCGATATAGTGAAAAAATAGAGAAATAAATAAATAGGAACAAAAATAAAGGTGCCAAATAAAAAAAAAGAAAAAAGGAAAAAAGAAAGACGAGAAAACACACACACACACACACACACACACACACACACACACACACACACACACACACACACACACACACACACACACACACACACACACACACACACACACACACACACACACACACATATATATATATATATATATATATATATATATATATATATATATATATATATATATATATATATATATATATATATATATTATATTTTAAAAAAAGGTGAAAAATACTTAAAATATTAATTATCTTTTTATTATTGCACGGAAAGAAAAAAAAGAAGGAGTAAAAAAATTGAATAAAATTAGATCATGTAGAAAAAAGAAAATAAACTAACAAAAGATTTAAATGAAATTAGAAAAGAAACAAGAAAAAGGAAAAATGGGAAAAGCCAAAACCGAGCAAGGAATCAGATTTTGGTGGAAAAAGAAAATAAAAACTAATATGATTGAATAATAAGCATAAAAGGAAAAAAAAAGTAAAGCATAAACAAAACGAGAAAAAAAGAGAGGCAATTGCCCGCAAATACTACAATGGGTATGAATGGTAATAGTATGATGGGTAGAAAAATAAATGGGTAGGCAAGAGTAATTAGTTTGATTTTTATGGGTAAAGCTATAAAACTCCCTAAATTATTACCGAAAACCAAAATATAAATATAAGTTAATTTTATTGTCATTATCAGTACAAAAAAATTAACAAGAAAATCAAAAATTTCCCCTTGATGGCTAAAAATATGATCTAGCTGGAACTACAACTCTAAAATAGACTCGGGACTTCGATACGGCTAAAAATAGGACCCCTTTTGATGCAGTTTCAAGATTTAGAGTTAAGGTTCAAAAATGTTTAGTCTATGACAAATAACGGATTTTTTACAATTTATATGCACATATCATATAAGTTAAAACTAATGAGTCCATTTAAACTCACTGTAACGGTATGCAGGAGCAGATTTATAGTTCAATATATGAGGTACTTAAACCCACGGTCTTTCTTTCAAATATGTATTTTATGTATATATTTCTAATATTAATCTAATATTATCTGCTGGGCTAAATAGTGTATTTGATTGAATACTGAGTTAATTATCTGGAGGAGCATGGATCAATTCATATTTAATACTTTCTTTGTGTAATTGTTGATTTTTTTTAACCGTAATTTCAGGGCATTGTTCTACGAACTCGACTAGCTGTACCAACCGAGTCCCGCTATTTTAATGCGGATGCACGATTAGTTCCACGGGGTCCTGAAGACGCGGCCGGTTTGTAATGCCTCCAGTAGCCCTGTGGGGGCTCGAATAGCGCCCGAAGGAGCTGAGCTACCTCTCAGGACTCTAAGTGGTGTTGATTTATTGTCATAATTTAGCTATTAAGTAGTTTCGATCTGAAATTGTGGTTGTTCTAAGATTTTACCTTATGTCTCGAATTATATTAATTTTGTGTTATTTTTAAGCAGTTTCGACAATATACATATACACATAATTTTTTATTTAAAATAATCGTTGACATATATAAAATAGAAAATGTACTGACGGTGGCACATACAATAACGCCGCTTTACATCACGCAATTAGTCAGCGACAGCTCGTAAATCTCAAAAACAACAAAATCAATGTGTCCCTTTCACTTCCATGCTTTCCTGCTTTTCTAATCAAACAAACACAACAAAACGCGTTGATTTCTGCAGCACATTCCGAGCCTGTTTGTTCAAGCTTCGGGGAGGCAAATTTTTTTTTTTTCTAAAAAAATTACTGTAACGATCCGGCCCGCCGTCTCATATATTATTGCTCTATTTCCCCATTTCAAGTTTCTTCATGTTTCATTATCGATATTGGGAGTGTTAGAATTTATTTGGAGTGATTTTGATAAGAAATGAGACACTTGGTCTCTTTAAGGAAGACTTGTTTTAGAAGAGTCAACCGGAAGTTGACTTGTGAGTTAGAAGGCTTGGATGTGATTCCGACGATTCGGTTAGCTTCAGGAGGTGATTTGTGACTTAGGAGGGCGATCAGAATAGTATTTGGAGGTCCGACGTAGAATTAGACTTGAATTGGTGAAGATTGAGTTTTGGCGAATTTCGGTTGATAGGTGAGATTTTGATCCGAGGGTAGCCCGAGAGTTGCAGTAACTTCATTAGGCAATTTTGGACATGTCTGCAAATTTTCAGGCCATTCGGATGTTGTTTGGTCGAATTTTTGATTGAATGCGCATTGCGGAAGTTTTGATGAAAACTAGGCTTGAATCAAATGTAATTTATTGGTTTTGGCGTTGTTTGACGTGTTTCGAGGATTGGAACAAGTTTGTATAAGGTTGTTGGATGTGTTGGTGCTTTTGGTTGAGGTCCCGGGGTCCTCAGGATGAATTCAGATGATTAATCGGAAGTTGGAAGCTTGGTGTTGCAACAGATCTTTGAGGCTTCTGCTATTTTCGTATCTGCGGAAATGAGCTACTTAAGCGGTTCCGCAGATGCGGTGGGAGAGCCGCAGAAGCGGCCAAGGGGAGCCCAAGAGTATTCCGCAAAAGCGGAAGTCTAGTCGCGTTAACAGGTCCACAAAAGCGGAGAAATCACCGCAGAAGCGGAAAATGGGAAACCGTAGAAGCGGATCCCTGATCGCAAAAGCAATTTCTGGGGAGTTCAATGAGAACCGCATAAGCGGTCAAATGGCCGCATAAGCGGTCCCGCATAAGTGGTAGCGGGACCGCAGAAGCGAAAAATGTTGAGGGTTTTAATGAAACAGTGATATTGAATTTCATTAGTTAGAAAAACATATTTGAATTTCGGGAAGCGGCTATTTTGGGCGATTTGGAGAGATTTCGAAGGAGATTCCATCAGGTATGAATTTGTAGCCTCAAATAATGTTGTTATGGTATAAAAATAGGGTTAAACACTGAAAATTCAAGGAATTAAACAGAAAAAATGGAGGTTAGGGCTTGAAGTCTAAACGAGTCTAAATTGATGATTTCAGGGCTCAAATGGACTCTGATTCTTGTGTATTCGGTATGTACGGACTCATGGTGAGACGAGGATTCTGAGAATGTGAATTTCGTAATTTTTCGAGAAGCGGCCCAGGGCTCAAATTTTGCTAGTTTCGAGATTTTTGTTATATTTCAGTTGTTTTCGATTGGGTGTTGTCCCATTAACATATTATGATATATTTATCCTGATTTTGGATAGATTTGACGCGCGTGGAGACCGGTTTGAGGAGCAAAGGCGTGACGGGCTAGAGTTTTGGCCGGTTCGAGGTGGGTAATACTTGTAAATGATGTCCTGAGGGTTTGAAATCCCGGATTTGCACATCATAGTAATGTATTGCGGTGACTTGCACGCTAGGTATGAGTGTGGGGTGGAGCACTGCTGGGGATTGTGACTTGGTCTGTCCCGGTTGTTGATTTTACTGTGTAATTAACTGAAACCTATTAGATACTTTCATGATTTGAGCTGATTGCCATGTTTGTGCTTCGTGCCGATTATTTGAATCCTCCAGAGATTTATATCGATGTTTTTGCATTACTTGCACATTATTTGATATCGGTCCAAGGTTTTAAATACTGTTTTGCGAACTCAGCCATTTTTCTAAGATTTGAAAACTCAAGTGATACTTTAAATGTATTTCAGGTTGGAAACTTCTACCTTGCAAATGCCAAAGGGGCTTACTATATTATTTTCTGGACTGATTATAAAGTGACTTAAAACAGTGGTAACAATGACAACGTATGTTATACTTGAAATAACAATGACACTGTAATATAGACTTGGAACAGTGGTAATAATGGCACTGTGTGATATAAATTGGTCATGTAACAATGGCTGACCAGTCAGGTAACAATGACTGACCAAAATATTGCGCTTGGGCTGTAGGAGCCCATCGAGAGTCCGTACACACCCCCAGTGAGCGCCATCGATGTTAAATGGATGGGACTACATGCCGCAGAGAGTACTAGAGTGTACCGTCATGTGCATTGCATTCATGCATTGGTTTTCTGTTTGTACTACGTGGCATGACATTTAACACTCATATATTATTGGCATACATGTATTACTTGCCTTATTGACCAAATATCCTGGTGTGAATTATTAAAGGAGTGTTGTGCCCGGGGGGCTAATTTGTGTGCGGACTTGCACTACTTGATATCACATTCATGTTTCTGACTGTTAATAAGGAAAGAAAGGGATGTTTTCAAGAGAGGTTTTAAACTGAACCAGATATTTGATAAATGATTTTTTTTTCATGGAATTACTATTTCAGAAAAGGATTGTACTGTACTTTATAGCATGATGTAGTGCTCTTACGTGTTTTTTTTTCTCTCAGCATTATTTACTCTTATTACCACTGAGTTGGAAGTACTCACTTCACTCCCTGCACCTCACATTCAGTTGCAAGTATTGTTCACCCTATAGCGGGTTAACATCGGATCGAAAGTAATTGCTATCATAGCTAAGCAAGCTGATCGCCGACGTTCGCGGAACCGAATTCCTTCTTCTTGATTCCAGATTTTTACTCTATGTATTATAGACTTTAAAGTTGTAATAAAGATTCTCCTAGATTCTCATGACTTGTGACACCCCGGCCGGGCCGAGTTAGGTTATAATGTTGTTAAGTAAATGCTCTTTAAGTTGAAATTTCTATCTATTTATGTTTAATGAGTGTTAAAGTTCGATTGGGGTTAGTTGGCTGGCCTTATCTTCACGAGAGGCGCCATCACGACTAGGTATGGAGACGTCTGTATTTATCCTCGAGAAGCTGCATAACCTTTAGGAAAACTTCACTTTCTTGGAATTTTTATCGTGCGCACTTGTTTCAGCTTGAGATATAACTCTTGAAATTCCTTCCACACGTCTGTGTGCGCACGTGAGCTCTCAATATTATATGTGCCTTGATGGCTTGTGATTCTCCTATCAAGGGGTGAGAGGTAATCATTGTGAGTATATTGGGCCAGTCTAGAGGACTTGAGGCCGGATCCTAGCCTATGGCTTGCACCGAGGTGCTGATTGCGTGAGCGAGTGTTTTGAACTTATATGTTCAGTATTGTCCCTATTAGCCGGAATGGCGGTTGGATATCCATGTGATGAGTATGTTAGTACCGTGAGGTGTATCTATGTGATCTTGGTAGTGACGAAGGAGTTTGCTGAATAATAGATGAGCTGTTGAGTGTTCGATTCCTATTGTGATTTAATGTGTAGTCCGAGTTATGGGCGCATGAAGAATATTTTTTTGTCTCCTAGTTGGAAAGTAATGATCAATACATGTGGAGGTATGAGTTCAGACTCAGGAAAGCTAGATTGCTGTGTTATGTGTATGTCGGTGGAAGGTGTGCTGAAATATTGAACTGAGGTGAAGCAGGTAGGTTATCTCCCGCGGAGTATTCGTGAGTGATATGATCCTTACGTGTAAGTTAGAATATCTCATGTGCAATTGAAGGGTATGTGTTGAAATCTGAGAATTTGGGTCGCTTAAGATAGTGGACTCAACGGTGGAAGAGATGAATGCGAGATTTGTAGAGGATTACGGTTCTAGTAAGAGCACGTGATTTTTGCCCTACATGAAGATTACTCCCAAAAATTAAAATAAAATATTTTATTTGTGTTGTGTGTGATTTTTGTGTTATTTTTCGTATTTATTTGCATTTCCTTGTGCGTGTTATTTGTTGTACTAATATAAAATACAAAAAATATCTGTTGTGTTTACATTTTTAGATTTTATTAGGAGAAATTAAGTTTTTACAAAATCACAAAAAAATAATACGCTTTACATTCTTTAGCACTTAAAGGTCTAGTTGTTGACTTATTTTGATTAATATTTAATTGTGTGTAGAAGTTAATTAGTAAGTTAATTTGATTTTGTAAAGTAGTTTAGAATTTTTTGGATTTTCAATAAATTAGGAATTAAAAAGGAAAAGAAAAGAAATGGAAAATGAAGAGAAAAACCAAATGGGCCATTTTAATTTGGACCAAAGACCAGGCCCAAAACATCCTTATGTCCGGACGAGTGTTGGCCCGTCTCCGAGATCAACCAAATGACACAATTTTGGCGTCTTAGATCTTAACCGACCATTCCATTCAATCCAACGATCGAGATCCTGTCCCCTTACCCGTCTAAATGACCCGATCCACTACCAACCTTTTACCCGCCTCCGTATTTCCCCAAACAACCTCATTTCCAGACCAAACGACCCCGTTCAGGTTTCATCAATTGATCCAAGCTGTTGAGATCATTTGATCTAACGGCTCGAATTAATCGAGCTAATTTAATGTACCAAAACTCCCCCATACCCCCGTTACCCATTTCATTCCCAAACGGCCCCCTTCGTTTGTAAAAGAGACGAACCAGAACCCTATCCACATCCGTTCCACTCGCCTGAAAACCCAGCGGCGCCAGCTCTGATGCCCGCCAAACTCACACCCCTGAACCGCCCTTATCCCCCCTCTCCAAATCCTTACCCTTTTTACATCGAATCATCTCGTGGCTTCTCGAATCTTCGATCGAAGATTCGAGCCAAAAACAAAACAACCTTAACCTGCCCCAAAATCATACCAGACTTTCCCCAACCTCCCTCGTCACCAAACCGTAGTTGGTTTGGTTCGAATCAGGCCCAAACCGCTCGAATCCCATTCCGAGCCCAAGAACCCTATAAATTTTGAGCTTGTTTTTCTGCCAAAATTGAAGAGCTTGGGGTGTCCAATGGACCTTAGTCAAAGTGTTCTCAGTTGAGAACACTCGATTAAGGCTCGTTTGGCCTCAATGTTCAAGTCCGAAATTGGCCCAAGTCCGTTTGGATTTTTCTTGATTTTTTCTCTCGAGGTATTTCTTCTTCCTTTCTTCTATCTGTATTTATTTTAATATTTGTTATTAGGTTCAATTTTGTTATCTTTTTCGAGTTTGTCAACTTTTCTGTTCTTCCCCTTGAGACCTTTTTTTGGTCGATTGTTGTTTCTAATTTGATTGTTAATTATTTTTTAATACATATTCGATCTGATTAATAATTGTTAAATAATTAGTTTTGTATTTCCCCTGTTTTGCCCTAGAACTGTGAATCAATGTTAGTGTATTAATCAGTTATTATCATTTATATGGTTGTAATTGATTGAATGAATATCGTCGATTAGTTGTATAGGGTTTTTAGAACCATACGACAGTAATATTATTAGTACTGATCAATTTCCTCCGAATCATTTGCTTAAATTAAAATCTGAATTGGATATAGTTGTTAACCGTGATAAAATTCAGAGTTTAGTTTGGCTACTAATTGTACATTCAATGCACCCTTAAACTGGTAGTTAAATTAATTAAAAGAGGAGTCTATAGTGTAAATTACAGCCTGGTTAATGACTTTAGAAGTGAGAAGTCAGAAACCAGGTTAGTTTGATATTAAAAAAGCTGCAGTGCACATGTGATAGGTTAGTTGAAACCTGCTGGACAACATGATATTCCATAGCTTTTGCATTTCAGAAGTTTTAAAATGGGAAATTCCCATACTTAGACAAAGAATAGTGGGGAATGAGAGGGATTGATCATTTTTAAGTCATAGGTATGCTTTAAGAGTCAGCCCTTTTGTTATATAAGAGAGGTTTTCAGAATAGTTGAGGAGGACTTCTAGTCTTTGAAATCAGAAGAGCTTAAAGGAAATACTGTTCCATTATCCTTTTTCTTGAGTCTACTTTTCTAGTTCATAGCTAAATTCAGTTTCTATAAGCCTTTTAAAGATTCAGAACAATAGTTTGAACTAGTTGATCCTGTCGAAAACTGTTACACGAGTTCTGAAAACAGAAACAATTAAAATCATCCTGCTTCTTATCCTATAGTAAACACTCAAAACACTTGTCTGTTTTGTCTGATCTGTTGGAGTGTAGTCTATTTTGGCCGTATAGTTTTTCAAACTGGTTTCAATTTCTGCTAGGTTCCAAGTTGTTCTCTTTGTGCTATTGTTGGGCTTTGCTATTTGCTTGCTATGTTGTGAGCTGTTACTGATCTCTTCCTTCTTCATTTCTGCTGTTAAATTTCAGGTACACATTTATGAGATTGTATTTTTCTCCTATTAGCAATGAAATGAAATCGAAATTTAAGCTCTACTATAAGACTGCTATTTGAATGATTCTGTTATGTTGTAAATTAAATTAGGACTGTTCTAAAACTATAATAGATATTGTACTGTTAGTTTGGAATGTTGGGAGTGCATTTGGTTTAGTTTACTATTAGTTTTAAATGTATGAAACTCGAATACACTTCAAATTGGAAATTAATTCCAAGACTTGACATGTGTTAGTTGTTGATATTTGACTATTATGGTTAGTTTAATTTTAACAATGCATTCGTTAAAATAAGCTTCATGATAATGCTATAGTCATTTCTCTAACTGTTGCTTCATGTACTCGACTAGAAAAATAATTCAGTAGTGAATCAAACACTCACGTATCATGTCGGTATAAAGGGCGCTAGGATTAATTCAATTTGAGCTGGTATTAATATGAAAACACAGGGTAGCCATATATCTAATTCTGCTTGAACGACACACGCTTGTATGAAAGCCATGACAAGAACAAATGAGGATTACATATAATCAAGTCATCCAATAGTCCCTTTGGAAGCATAATACAAAATAACTTCATTAGCATTTACTTTTATAAAGATTGAAACGTTACTGGGATCAACGGCCTACTCCAAGCATTATAGGCTCACAGATCGAAAATAAACGACCCAGGCCCAAGTCTGATTTGCACTATTCATCAGGGGCTTGAGTCTATGTTGCGACTAGTTTTGCTTTTGTTTAAAAGTTTAAATGTGTAATTATAACAGGATAAAATGGCTTAAAGTTTAATCAGAGCATGTAATTTATAACATGTATAAAATCAGATATTTTAGCCATTTATAATAGTTTAAGCGACTGTACTAGAATCACTGGATTCTGGGGTGCCTAACACCTTCCCTCGGGTCAACATAATTCCTTACTTAGAAATTTTGGTTCGCAGACTTCATTTGGAAAGTTGAAATTTCATGGATTTGGGATTTAAGTAAATTGGTGACTTGGGACAGCATAATTTATTCCAAGTGGCGACTCTGAAATAAACAAAACAATTCCATTTCGAATATTTTCACTTTAAACGAAAAAACTCCCTCGCATTTACCCTCCAGGGCAGGGTGCGTAAAAAGGAGGTGTGCCAGCTCTGGCGACTCTGCTGGGGACTGTAAACCCTGAACCAAGCTTTGAATAATTGTTGTATTTGGCTTATATATTATTTGATCTTTATTATATGTTTGTCTTAATGTGTTAAATGTTGCTTCTACCGCTTTGATATTTTGTGAACTGTATATACACTGTGGCGATACCCATTCCCCCTCTGAGTCTTCTTGAATTTAAAATTGGGCATTTTCTTGACATAGCCCGCTTTCTTTGAGATAGCCGAGGTTCTTAGCACCTGGTGAATGATTTAGTCACACATGTTTTAGGCGGGGAGTACCACCAGTTAAGCCGGAAAGCAATGCTACTGATAAACTGACCCTCGTCGGCTCAAGTTGTCCGCTCGAGTAAGCCAGTCTAGATACTTTTTCCGACAAGATGTCAACTTAGAATAACAAAGCCTCATGCCGGATCCCTAGTAGGAGCGCTTATTTGCATCATGTGCATTTGACTTAGGGGAGCCAACATAGGGGTTGGGTCTGTCTAGGACAGGTGTACCTGAATTGAAAAGACCACCTTGATGTATCCTGCTTGTGCATTTATTTGTCTCGGACTTGCACGCTGACCGGCTTATTTGAAATAAAAAGAGTTTGAAGAAAAGAAAGAAATAACAGTTTATTGGGTTAAGGCATTTAATCATATGTTTTGAAAATACCAACGCCCAAATAATGTCGAAACTCTGTTAAATTTCTGGACAAAAATATAAAAAAAAGGAAAAATATTTTATTTTCAAAAATAGTTTGTATTATTGAACTACGCAAGTCCGATTCTCACGAGATGTGAGATACGTAGGCAAACCTCAAAGGTTCCGACCCCAAATATCAAAAAAATCCAAAAAATATATATTTTCTTTTGGTTCCTTCTTTAGAAAATTTTCCGCAGAAAATTAAAAAAAGGATTTTTAATCTAAAAAAAAAATGTTCCTTCTCTCTGAAGTATTTCATATGGAAAATGAAATAAAAAAAAATCAGTATAAATCAAAATCCAAAGTACAGATTTCCTTCATTTTGAAGTATTTAAAAAAAACAAAAAAAATCCTAAAAAATACTCTTTATATGTCCTTTTTTGTAAATGTCCATAAACATTTTGAAAAAAAATTCCAAAAATATTTTTGCTTTTCTTTAGAAGCTCTTTTGTAAATAATTAAATAAAAAAAAATTAGAAATTCAAAACATTTTCTTAGAAGTCACTCTTTCAAAAATTAAGAGGAAACTTCCAAAATTCAAAAGCAAATGAATCTTCTTTAGAAGCCTTTCTTAAAAAAAATTAAAAATATTATATTTCTTCTTTAAAAGTATTTCAAAAAAAATTCAAAAAAAAAGAGTTAGTTCATTTACTCTATTCCCAATCTCCCGAACTACGCGAGATCTGATACATGCGGTGTCATGATACATAGGCAATCCCCATCGGATTCGATCATAGCAGTAAAATTAGTTGAGTGAAAAATAAACTGAAAAAAAGAGAAAAATAAAAAGAGATAAAAAAAAGAGCGAAAAAAATAAAGGAGTGACAAAAACAAAGTGAAAAAAAGAGAGTGACAAAAAATAAAAGAGCGGCAAAAACCAGATTAAAAAAATCAAGAGTGATTAAAAAGAGAGTAGAAATGAAGAAAAAAAAAGAGAGGTGAGGTTAGTTAAGGCTGGGATGAAACATGCAACCGTTCAAACACATGGTAGCAAGCGTTTAACTTGTAGATGCATTGCATCCAAATGTGCAATTTTTTAGATGTTAAATGTTTCAAAAATAACAAAGTTGTTGGATGTGCAAATTAGCGAGGTTTTGTTGGTAGTCTAGCCTCCCCTCCTTCAAAAACTCCTAAGGCACAGATGGCCTCCGCTAGCAATCTAGCAATCATTGGTCCTGAGGATAGCCCGACATCTTCTGCAGCTAGAATCAGCAACCGCTGAAGAGAATAAAATGTTGCATCTCCGCATAATGGAAATGTGAGGTGCCCGATCTAATAGTAGGGAACCGCCAAGTGCAATCCCCGGGTTCCCTGAGTTGATCCCCAGTTCAAGTGAGATTACCAATACCCCTGTGCTCAACTCGCTCATCCCATGTGGGCACCCTCCAATGCTGTCCAATGTTCCTAGCATGCCTTCTGAGGTTCGCCCCAGACACCAGTTTCAAGGGAACCACCTCCAATGTTCACCTTTCAGGGTCCACAACTTCAATCAAAAATAGCATATGTGACCCCATACCCCTTCTCTCATCCTCTACAATATGGAGAGCCTGGAACAAAGCTTGAAAAATGTGCAAGAGGAAATTGCTCAGAAAATGAAGAGCCTGGAACAAAGCTTGAAAAATGTGCAAGGTCTGAGTGGTCAGAAAAGTGTCTCATACTCGGCCATGTACACTTTCCAGCTAGCTTCAAGATGCCAAAATTTGAAAAGTACAATGGGCACGGAGACCCGGTCGCTCATCAGAAACGATACTGTAACCAGTTGATGGGTGTTGGTGGAAGAGAGGAGCTACTAATGGCTTATTTTGGGGAAAGCCTTACCGCAATTACTTCTGAGTGGTATACAGATCAAGAAATTACTCATTGGCATGTGTGGGATGATATGGCTCGAGATTTTGTCCGTCAGTTCCAGTATAATGTGGACATCACTCCCGACAGACACACTTTGTCCAATTTGAAAAAGGAAATATGGGAAAGCTTTCGTGAATATGTTGTCAAATGGCGTGAGCAAGCTGCTAGGGTAAAGCCTCTAATGGGCGAGACTGAAATGGTCATGGTCTTTTTGCAGGCCAAGAGGCTGACTACTTCTAGAACATGTTGTCTGTTTTGGGTAAGCCGTTCACTGAGGCTATCAAAATTACGTAAATGGTTTAAAACGATTTAAAAACGGGTAGAATCTTGAGTCATGCTGCCTTTAAGGCCATATCACAGGATGCTCAGAACGGTTTGGAGGGTTTGGTGAACAGAAATGGGTTTGAAGAGGGAGCCATGATGGTGTTAAGCTTGAGGGGCTTGTAGGTCATTCAGCCAATTATGTACCTCCTATCGTCCCATTATACTATTATCCCCTTCAAGATGATGCTTATGTCGTGGCACAACCTCCCTATGCGGTGATGAGCACAATCTTACACGCTACCACAACATTAACCAAAAACTGAGCTCCACTTCCTAGAAATGTCTATCCTTACCAAGCTCCATATAATCCTCACCCAAATGATCCCCAATACAATCCTCGCCCAAGAGAGCCTTTCAGAAAGAATCAGTTCACCCATATTGGTGAATCGTATTCAAGCTTGTTCCAAAAGCTAATCAGGCTAGATCTATTGTAGCAGTAGCCCCAAATTAGCCGAACCCCGAGTTCCCGTTGCATCGATTTGATGTTAGATGTGAATATCACTCTAGAGCAGTATGACACAGTATAGAGTATTGTAGGACCCTCAACATGGCAGTTGAAGATTGACTGAAGCTGAAAGAATTATTTTTTAGGATGAAGAAGCTATTGAAGTTATGAGAAATCTGTTGCCTACCCACAACAACAGGCCAATAGTCGGAATGGTTTGTGAAGATGAGGAATTTGAAACGACACTGAAGGCCATTGCAGCCATTGCCGAGATAGAAGAAAAACCAAAAAATGGTTGTCAAGCATGAAAGTTCCCCATCAGGAGGGAATCTCGGTAACCAGTCTCGCTATCCTTTCTGCATCCGGATTATCTTAGGGTGTGATCCGGATGTTTTACTTTATTTTCTTACTTTCCGATGTAAACCTTTCTTCTTCAAAATTGAAAAAAAAGCAAAAAAAAAGAAGTAAAATCATATGAAATTAATATTTCACTGTCTAGGAATGTCTCTTTTCTTAATCTTGTTATTTTTCTCTTCTCTTTTTAGTCCTGTTAAATGCATATTTCAATAACATGACATGCTTGCGGACTTCATGCCCGGATCCTGAAAGTTGTCACACCTCGAAATAATGATTCAAGAGCCAGAATGCAAAGAAGATAAGTTTGAGGAAATCAGATAAAAAAAAAGTTGGAACAGTTGAAGGAAAATTGGTTATAGAGTGGAGAGTTCCAGACATTGCAACGAGAATACTGCCAAAAGAGTACGATGTACTTAGGACACATCGAAGGAAATATACCTAAAATAACTGTCAATGCAAATGCAGTAAAAAGGTACTATTTTGGATCCTCCATATAGTTCTAATTTTCTCCGTTTGGGATGACAAAGGCTTTATTTCTCGCTATCCAAATACTATCAACCCCTTTGCAAAACCTTTGAGCTGGTTATTTTTCTTTGATTACCCTCTGTGGAACATGGAAGTGTTATTGAAAAATAAAATGGAGAAAAGAAAAATAAAGAAAAAAGAAAAGATGTACAAAAGAGTTTCAACTAGATTCCGAGAGGATACGTAGGCAACCGCTCTCTAAGGTTCAGTCACACGAAAATAAAAATTCAGAGTCCCCCAAAAGTAAAAATAGAGCAGATGTTATAATGGTTCGGCAATGATCCCGCCCAAAGGTTCCAAAGTTATAACGCAATCCAAATTTGTTTTACCTAAACCCTGTTCAAGTCCTTTCGATCAATCGGTGAGAATGTTTAAAGAACAAAGAATATAACTACTTGGGTATGATACACTCAAAAATGAAAAAATAATAATAATAAGAAAATAAAATGAGAGAGTCTTACTAGTGAAAACCCACACGGGCACCGTAAGGCGATGGTGAGCAGAGAGAAATCAAAATGAGAGTCTTGTGAGTGAAAAGCCCACACGGGCACTATAAGGCGATGATGAGTAGAGAAATGAGAAAGGTCAGCTCATGAATACTCGCAAAGGGCTCCCCTGATTGAAAAGAAAATCCTCACAGCTATCGGCACTAACAAAATCCTGGCAAGGTTTCTCTAATTTTGATGCAAAGTGTTGATGAGTTTCTGACAGTCGGACGGTTTACATAGATCAGGCATCCAGTTCAAAAGGCATGTCATGTTCATTGAAGTCCGCATGTACTCCAGATAAGTCTTTTTTTTCCTTTCCCCGAAAGGGACACTTCTTATTTTTAAACTCATTCTCCATTCTATTATTTATTTTCTTTGGCCTAACATTGTTTCGAAACTGAGACAGAAAAAGGATGACAAGACTGATTCACAAGGTTCTCATTTAGTACGAGCTAAAGTGCAAAAATATACCCGACATCAGCAGGTGCATCAAGTCGACCTCGACTGGCCAGGACGGCGAATGCTCTAGAATTAAAAACTCTTAGAAGGAGAAAATCCAACTGAAGTGCCCATAAAGGAAAATGAAGTGAAAAAGGTTGAGTCCCACGTGACTAACCGTCTCGGCAAGGATTTGAAAAGTCAAGGTACTCCCAATGCTCTGAAATCGAAGTTGGAAGAAAGAATCCAGAAATGAAAGGCCTACGAAGGCGGAATAAAAATGGAAAGGTTAAGTCCCACGCGACTAGCCATTGCAGCAAATTTGAGGAGCCAAAATTTCCCCAATGTTTTTAAGAAAAGAACAAAAAATGTAGTTTACCCGAACTACATTGTGACTCCATTTCTAAAGGAAACATGGGCAACCTCTATCTGAGGTTCAGTCACACCACACCAAAAATCCAATCTCCCCACAAAATTGAAACTGGGCAGATGTTATAATGGTTCGACCATGAGCTTACCAAATGGTTCCAAAGTTGTAATCCCATCCCCAATTCCTTTTACCCAAAATCAAGCGCAAGTCCTTTGGATCAACTGCCAAAGGCGTGAATGCTAAGAGACATCATAGATGGAAAGCAAGCATTTAAAACTGATAGAAATAAATGAGAGAGTCTTATCGGTGAAAACCTTCAGGCACCATGAGGCGACGAGAACAGAGAAACAAAAATGAGAGAGCCCGTTTAGTGAAAACTCGCAAAGAGCACTATCAAGTGACATTGAGATGAGAAATGAGAGAGGCCAATTAGCAAAAACCCGCAAAGGGCGATATCGGCCAAACATGGATATCTCATCACTAGAAGTACTGGCAAGGTTCCCTGGTGCGGAAATGCGGATCAATGGATTTATAAGAAACCGAAAGTTGGTACAGGTCGGGCATCTAGTCCAAGAAGCATGTCATGTCCATTTGAAGTCAGCAGGCACCCCAGATAAGTTTTTCTTTTCCCCTGAAAGGGACATTTCTATTTTTTCATCTTTTCCACTCTAGTTTGTTTCTCCTTGAATCCTTTTCGGTTAACCCTAAATTCCAAAACTTGTTACAAAGGAAAAGGTGGCAGAACTGGTTTCTCAAGGCTCTTCCTGACAAGAGCCGAAGAAAATGCCCAGCCCAACTAGTGCGTTAGTCCAATCTTGACTGATCATGTTTGTTGATGTTCCCTAATAGAAAACCTCTTAGAAAGAAAGAAACAGAAAGGCAAAAGTTCTAACAATAAAATGAAGCAAAAGGCCAGGGCCCACACGGGAAAATCATTGAAGACCTAAAAGTTTGAGTTTTGTCAAGTTTAGGAGAATTCCTCTTTCAAGACCAGCGAGCAGCAAAGTTCTCGACAGAAAGGGACTGCAATCAAGCAATTGAGGTGACCAAGGCCACAAAACCAACCACCATTTTAAACTAACAAATTATTCTTTGTTGAAGGTTAAAACATGTGAAATTCCGACAACCATACAAGAAATGGATGCAATTTGGAAGAGAAAAACAATGCACAAACACTGGAACAAATTTTTTAGCAGAAAATCAACCAAAAGGGAAGTTTCTCCTCCGATTCTCTCATGCGTTATGCTAAACGAAGAAGATAAGAATAAAGTTAGAAAAGATTGGAGAAAGAAGAAAAGAAGATAAAACGGAAACCCCTAAAAAGAAAAACAAATCATGGTGGCGAAGAGCTTTCTCTGTGCAAACACGGCATAACCCGTGGACCTTAACAGCATAACCCATGAACCTTTCCCGGCATAACCCGTGAACCCTTTCTGGCATAAACCGATGACTTTCAGGCATAACCTGATGACCTTAATGGCATAACCCATGAAACGTTTTTGGCATAACCCGATGTCCTTCACAGTATAACCCGTGGGACCCTTAACGGCATAACCCGTGAACCCTCTTCGGCATAATATGTAACGACCCGACCCGTCGTTATGGGAGTTACTGCCCCGTTTTCCCAATTTTATACTTTTATATGTTCCATTATATATGTTTGGAGAGTTTGAAGCAAATCGGGTAGAATTCAGTTAGAAATGAGGCAATAAACCTCTTTATGGGAAGGTTAGTTTGGAAAAGTCATCCGAATGTTGGCCGATGAGTTAGAAAGCTCAGGATGGATTTATGATGATTCGACTAGTTTAGGGGGATGATTTATGACTTAGGAGAGCAATCAAAATTGAATTCGGAGGTTCGGTGTAGATTTAGGCTTGAATTGGCTAAGGTTGAATTTTGGCGAATTCCGGACGGTAGGTGAGATTTTGATCCGAGGCTCAGAATGAAATTTCGAGAGTTGCAGTAGCTCCATTAGGTGATTTTGGATATGCGTGTAATATTTTATATCATTCGGAGGTGTTTAGGTCGGGGTTTAGATCAAATGCATGTTACGGAAGTTTTAGTGAATCTTAGGCTTGAATCCGTGAGAATTCGATGATTTTGATGTTTATGATGGTGGCTTTATGTTGCGAGCAAGTTAGAATGAAGCAATGTGACATATCTGTGCATTTTGTTGATGTCTCGAGGGTTTCGGGGTGATTTCGGATGCCTAACGAGAATTTTTGAGTTGAATAGTGCTACAGAAAAATTGCAGAAAATATTTGCTCTATGTGATCGCAGAGGGAGTCATGCGATCACATAGAAGGTTCTAAGGAGGGGTTAAATTTTGTTCTATGCGATCGCATGAGGGAGTGTGCGATCGCATAGGTTGATAAGTTTGTACAGTGCGATCGTGTAGGGTACTAATGCGATCGCGTAGTTGAAGAAGGCAAAGCTATGTGATCGCAGAGGGGAATGATGCGATCGCATAAGAGGATTTCAGGGCCTGGAAATTTTACTCTATGCGATCGCAATGGGACTAATGCGAACGCATAGAAGAAAGCGTCAGTGACAGAACAGTTAAGTAAAAATCAAACGCAACCCAAAACATAGTTCCGCCATTTTTACTCCGCCAAGAGAGGGTTTTGAACGATTTGTACAGAGTTTTCAACGGGTATCACTTGGAGGGAAGTTTCTTGACTGAAAGATGTGATTTTATGCAAGAATCAACACAAAAATTCATGAAATTGAGTAGAATTTATGAAGAACTAGCATTGTGAAAACGGATTTTTGGATTTTGAAAGGCCATTCGAACTCTGTTTTTGATAAACTTTATATGCACGGACTCATGGCGAGACGAGGAATCCGTTGGTATGATTTTTGGAATTTTTTGAGAAGTGGTCCCGGGGCTCAGGTTTTACCAACTTCCTGAATTGTTATGCTTTTCGTGTAATTTAGATTGGGTTATATTTCATTGACCCATATTTATGTATACGTTGTGGTTTTGACTAGATTCAATGCATCTGGCGGCAAATTTGAAGGGAAAAGGCATTGCGGACGAGTCCACGACCTGTCAGAGGTGAGTAGTTGGTATATATGATAGCCTGAGGGTTTGAAACCCCGGGTTTTCATATTGTGACACTATTTATAGCATGACTCGCATCCCATGGCAGGTGCGGGATTGGCTATGACTGGGGATTGTGACCTGGTCCATCCCGTAAACAAATAATACTATATTGGCGATTGAAACACCCTCTATGTTGAATATATATGGGCTTTATGCCATGTTTGGGGCCTTGTGCCGGCATGTAGTATCCTTAGGGGATAAATATCTTTGTGATAGTATGATTTGTAAAATCATTGATCTCAGTCCTAGGTTGAAATCACTATTATGAAATGCTAAGTCACTTGTTCTTGAAAATTAAGAAACAAAAGTATTTTCCTTATTAATGAATTGGAAACTAGAAATAAATAAATTGAACTGTTATATTACTCATATGCATATTGTGTACTGAGTATGGATCGGACTGCACGCCGCAGCGAATGATATCAATATTGCACTTGGGCTGAAAGAGCCCCTCCGGCGTCTGTACACACCCTAGTGAGCGCCGTCGACGTTAAATGGATCGGGCTACGCCCCGTAGCGCTCATGTGCATTGCATTGCATTGCATTCTTGTTTGTTAATTACTTGTGTTATCTATGGTTTTTTGTTGTTGTTAGTTTGTGGTAGGTTTCAGCTATTTTATATACTTTTTACTCACTAAGTACTTAGTACTCACCCCTACTCCCTGCACCTTTGTATGCAGATTCAGGTACACCGGAGGTCTAGACGAACAGTCCAGTTTCTTACAGTGTATACGAGTTGCTGAGGTAGCTGCTGGCATTTGCAAGACTTAGCTTCTCTCTTTATTTTAGTTTATTATCTATATACTTTCAAACTTGAGAATTTTGTTAAGCTATTCCTATTATTATTCAGTTTTTGTTTAGAGGCTCTAGACTCGTGACCCCAGATCTTTTGGGAGTGTTATTTTTGGTGTTCGCACTTCTCAGTATTTTTATTTTACTATTATTACTGGAGTATTATTATAAACTCTCATATTCTTCTTGAAATTGTCCTTTTGGGACTTGTTGTAAAATAGGAAACAGTTGTTGGTCTGGCTTGCCTAGCTTTATGGTTGGGCGCAATCAAGACTGGAATTTGGGTCATGACAAGTTGGTATCATAGCCTAGGTTACTAGGCCTCGCGAGTCATGAGCCGACTTAGTAGGCTCTCGCGGATTGGTATGTTGACGTCCGTATCTATCCTCGGCAGGCTACAAAACTTTTAGGAAACACTTCTTTTTCTTGGATTCATATTGTGCGGTTTCTGTTATCGTGAAACTAAATTTTTTCGTATTTAATTCTCTCGTAGATGGCGAGAACCCGTGGTAACGAACGTGGTAGACGACCATCAGTGGCACCCAGAGGCCGTGGTCGTGGCAAAGGTAGGGCAGCAGTGACAACTTCTGCTGACCCACCAGTTGACCAGACTCAGGGTCAGATCCCAGCGCCAACAGCCTAGGTTCAGGCACCGGCAGTGCCTATTGAGATACCGAGTCTTCATGAGACCTTAGCGCAGATCCTATCAGTGTGTACTAGCTTAGACCAGGTGGTTGCGTCTTCCACTACAACAGCTTCTTCACAGGCACGGGGAGGGAATCAGACCCTCGTTGCTCGCACACCCGAGCCGATAGTTCAGGATGTACAGGCACCTGAGGCAGCTCCAGCTCAGCCAGTTCAGTCGGTTGCACCAGTCGCAAGCCCCAGCTCATGTGGTCCCGGCTATGCCTGATGACGAGCAGCATCGGTTGGAGAGGTTCGGTAGACTTCAGCCTCTGACATTCAGTGGTGTTGAGGGCGAGGATGCCTAGGATTTTCTGGATAAGTGTCAGCGTATGCTTCGTACTGCGGGTATTTTAGAGTCTAGCGGTGTTGCTTTCACTACCTTCTTGTTCACAGGGCTAGCATTTAAATGGTGGGAGGATTTCGAGAGGCGTAGGCCTATTGGGGCAGCACCCCTCACTTGGCAGCAGTTCATACTGTCATTTCTGGAGAAGTATGGGCCCCAGTCTCATAGGGAGGAGTTGCGTCGTCAGTTTGAGTGGTTGAAGTAGGGAGATATGACAGTGACTCGGTACGAGTTGAGGTTTACGCAGCTAACTTGACGTGCTAGGTGGATGATTCTGACAAATCGTGAGAAGATCAGGAGATTTGTGGATGGTCTCACTTATCCTATTCGCATATTGATGACTAGAGAGAGGGCTACAATAGTTACTTTTGAAGAGGTGGTTGATGCGGCTCATCAAATTGAGACAGACCTCCGCTGAGAGCATGATGAGAGGGAGGCTAAGAGGCCTCGTGGTGAAGGTAGTTATAGTGGTGCTCCATCTAGGGGCCAGTTTCAGCACAGTAGAGGTCGTTCCTTAAGATCTCCTCAGTCAGGCTGTGCAGAGTCTAGTGGAGCTTCGTCAGACCATGGTCGTCAGGGTCATCAGGGCCATCAGGGCCAGCAGGGTCGTTAGCAGAGCCGGCCCGCACCGAGCGCCCTTCCAACTCAGAGCTCTGCTCCTGCTCCTTCAGCTCAGGGTTCATCTGCAGTGAGGGATTTCTCAGCAGTCTCAGCTTCAGGCTGTTGCTTTGAGTGTGGAGAGTTGGGCCATATCAGGAGGGATTGTCCCCACTTACTCCATAAATAGTCTCAACAGAGGGATCATCTCTCATCTTCTGCTCCCATTTTTTCAGCACCCACTCAGTCAGCTAGGAGTGGTGGTCAGGTAGCCAGAGGTCGTCCTAGGGGTGAGGACCGTACTGGCGTAGGTCAGGCTCGTTATTATGCTCTTCTAGATAGGAGGGACATTAAGGCATCAGATGCAGTTATCATAGGTATTATCTCAGTCTGCCACATGGATGCTTTTGTCTTATTTGATCCCGGATCTACTTATTCCTATGTATCTTCATAATTTGCGCATCATTTGGGTACGACCCGTGGTATTCTTGCCTTGCTCGTGCATGTGTCTACTCCGGTGGGTGATACAGTTATTGTGGATCATGTATACCGCACCTGTCTTGTTACTATTAGGGGTATGGAGACTCGAGTTGACTTGTTATTATTGGGCATGGTGGATTTTCATGTGGTTCTGGGCATGGATTGGTTATCTCCTTACCATGCTATTCTGGACTTTCATGCCAAGATAGTTACGTTAGCTATTCTAGGTAATCCGAGGATATATCGAGTGGCGAGGTGTGACTGAGTATGTATTCGACATGGTAATTTCCTTTCTAAAAGCTCAACGAATGATTGGGAAGGGTTTCTTATCTTATTTGGCTTTTGGTATAGATGTTGAGGCTGAGGCTCCCAGTCTTGATTCGGTCCTCGTTGTGAGGTATTTCCTGGATGTATTTCCAGCAGACCTGTCGGGCATGCCGCCGGACAAGGACATCGATTTCGGTATTGACTTGGTGCCGGGCACTCAGCCTATTTCTATTTCTCCCTACCGCATGGCACCAGCCGAGTTAAAAGAGTTGAAAGAACAACTTCAGGAACTCTTAGATAAGGGGTTCATTCGCCCAGGTATGTCACCTTGGGGTGCACCGATATTATTCGTAAAGAAGAAAGATGGCACAATGAGAGTGTGCATTGATTACAGGCAGTTGAACAAGGTGACGGTAAAGAATAAGTACCCATTACCTCGTATTGAGGACTTGTTTAATTAGCTTCAAGGAGCAAGTGTATTCTCTAAGATTGACCTTCGATCGGGTTATCACCAGTTGAAGATTAGGTATTCAGACATTATGATGACGACTTTCAGAACAAGATATGGGCACTGTGATTTTTGGTGATGTCATTTGGGCTGACCAATACCCCAGCCGCATTCATGCACTTGATAAATGGTGTATTTTGGCCGTATCTGGATTCTTTTGTGATCGTATATATTAATGATATCCTGGTGTACTCCCGAAGCCAAGAGGAGCACGAACATCACTTGAGGGTGGTATTGCAACGATTGAGAGAGGAAAAGCTTTATGCGAAGTTTATAAGTGTGAGTTCTGGATTAATATTGTGGCTTTTCTGGGACATGTAGTGTCCAGCGATGGTATTCGGGTTGACCCGCAGATGGTCGAGGCTTACAGAATTGGCCTAGACTGTCCTTAACTACATAGATCTGGAGTTTCCTCGGGTTGGCAGGCTATTACCGCAGGTTTGTTCAGGGTTTTTCATCCATTGCTTCACCTTTGACGAATTTGACACAGAAGAATGCTCCGTAAGTGAGGTCTGATGAATGCGATGAGAGCTTCCAGAAGCTCAAGTCGGCCTTGACCACTACTCTGGTACTTGTATTACCATCAGTTTTAGGGTCTTATACGGTATATTGAGATGCTTCGAGAGTTTGGATCGGTTGTGTATTAATGTAGAAGGGTAGAGTTATTGTATATGCTTCTCGCCAGTTAAAGCCCCATGAGAAGAACAACCCCTTTCACAACTTAGAATTAACTGCTATTGTTCATGCCTTGACGATTTGGAGGCATTACTTATATGGTGTATCTTGTGACGTATATACAGACCACCGCAGTCTTCAGCACTTGTTTAAGCAGAAAGATCTCAATTTGTGGCAGATGAGATGGCTTGAATTACTCAAGGACTATGACATTACTATCTTGTATCATCCTAGGAAGGCCAATGTAGTGGCCGATGATTAAGCCAGAAGACTATTAGTATGGGCAGCTTGGCGTACATTCCAGTTAGGGAGAGGCCCCTTGCAGTTGATGTTCAGGCTCTAGCTAATCAGATGGTAAGGTTGGATATTTCTGACCCCAGCCGGGTGATGGCTTGTGTAGTATCTCGGTCTTTCTTGTATGATCGTATTCGAGAGCATCAGTATGATAATCCACATTTGCTTGTTCTGAAGGACAGGGTCCGACACGATGATGCCAGATATGTGACCATCAGAGAGGATGGTGTGTTGCGAATGCAGGGCTAGATTTGTGTGCCTAATGTATATGGGCTTCGGGAGTTGATATTGGAGGAGGCCCACGACTCGCAGTATTCGATTCATCCGGGTGCCACAAAGATGTACCAAGATTTGAGACAACACTACTGGTGGAGAAGGATGAAAAAGGATATTGTGAATTATGTGGCTCGATGTCTTAATTACCAGCAAGTCAAATATGAACACCTGAGACCTGGTGGGGTGTTCCAGCGCCTGGATATTCCCGAGTAGAAATGGGAGAGGATTACTATGGATTTCGTGAGTGGTCTTCCCTATAACTTGAAGAAGTTTGACTCAGTTTGGGTAATCGTGGATCGACTAACCAAGTCCGCACACTTCATTCCTGTGTGCACTACCTATTCATTGGAGCGGTTAGCAGAGATTTTCATTAGAGAGATTGTGCGGTTCCATGGGGTTCCAGTTTCTATTGTATCAGATACAGGTACCCAATTCACTTATCAGTTCTGGAGGACATTTCAGTGAGAGTTGGTTTCACAGGTAGAGTTGAGAACAACATTTCAACCATAGACGAATGGGCAGTCCGAGCGTACAATTAAGATACTAGAGGACATGTTGCGCGCCTGCGTTATTGATTTTAGAGGTTATTGGGTTGATTACTTGCCTCTTGCAGAGTTTTCATATAACAATAACTATCACTCTAGCATTCAGATGGCGTCGTATGAAGCCTTATATGGAAGATGGTGTAGGTCTCAAATTGGTTGGTTTGAGCCTGGCGAGGCTAGATTATTGCGGACAGAGTTAGTTTAGGATGCTTTAGACAATGTGAAGTTAGTTTAAGAAAGACTTCGCACAGCTCAGTCGCGTCAGAGATGTGTCTTATTCAGTGGGCGAGAAGGTGTTACTGAAAGTTTCGCCTATGAAAGGCGTTTTGAAGTTTGGAAAGAAAGGAAAGCTGAGCCAAAGGTTCATTGGACCTTTTCAGGTACTTAAGAAGATTGGGGATATGGCTTATATGCTTTCTTTGCCACCTAGCTTGTCGGGAGTTCATCCGGTGTTCCATGTTTCTATGCTCCTGAAGTATGTTGGAGACCCGTCTCATGTATTAGACTTCATCACGATACAGTTGGATGAGGACTTGACCTATAATGTGGAGCTGGTAGCCATTTCGTGTACATAGGTTCGTAAGTTGAGATCCAAAGACAGCTTCTGTGAAGGTGAAGTGGAGAGGTCGTCCCATGAATGAAGCAATTTGAGAGACTGAGCAGGAGATGCAGAGCAAATATCCAAACTTATTTGAGACTCCAGGTGTGTTTCTTGACCCACTCGCGGACGAGCGTTTGTTTAAGTTGAGGAGAATGTAACGACCCAACCCGTTGTTATGGGAGTTACTGCCCTGTTTTCCCTATTTTATACTTTCATATGTTCCATTATATGTGTTTGAAGAGTTTGAAGCAATTCGGGTAGAATTCGGTTAGAAATGAGGCAATAAACCTCTTTATGGGAAGGTTAGTTTGGAAAAGTCAACCAAATGTTGACCGATGAGTTAGAAAGCTCGGAATGGATTTCTGATAAGTTGACTAGTTTCGGAGGATGATTTATGACTTAGAAGAGCAACTGAAATTGAATTCGGAGGTCTGGTGTAGATTTAGGCTTGAATTGGCCAAGGTTGAATTTTGGTGAATTCTGGATGGTAGGTGAGATTTTGATCCGGGGCTCGGAATGAAATTACGATAGTTGCAGTAGCTTCGTTAGGTAATTTTGGATATGTGTGCAAAATTTCAGATCATTCGGAGGTGTTTAGGTCGGGTTTTAGATCAAATGCAAGTTTCGGAAGTTTTAGTGAAACTTAGGCTTGAATCCGTGATAATTCGATGATTTTGATGTTTATGATGGTGTTTTTATGTTGCGAGCAAGTTTGAATGAAGTAATGTGACATATCTGTGCATTTGGTTGAGGTCTCGAGGGTCTCGGGGTGATTTCGGATGCCCAACGGGAATTTTTGAGTTGAAAACTGCTGCAGAAAAATTGCAGAAAATATTTGCTCTATGCGATCGCAGAGGGAGTCATGCGATTACATAGAAGGTTCTGAGGAGGGGTGAAACTTTGTTCTATGCGATCGCGTGGGGGAGTGTGCGATCGCATAGGTTGATAAATTTGTACAGTGCGATCACGTAGGGTGCTGATGCGATCGCGTAGTTGAAGAAGGCAAAGCTATGTGATTCGCAGTGGGGAATGATGCGATCGCATAAGAGGATTTCTGGGCCTGGAAATTTTACTCTATGCAATCGCAATGGGACTAATGCAATCGCATATAAGAAAGCGTCAGTGACAGAACAGTTAAGTAAAAATCAGACGCGACCCAAAACATAATTCCACCATTTTTACTCTGCCAAGAGAGGGTTTTGAGCAATTTGAAGAGAGTTTTCAATGGGTATCTCTTGGAGGTAAGTTTCTTGACTCAAAAACGTGATTTTATGCAAGAATCAACACAAAAATTCATGAAATTGGGTAGAATTTGTGAAGAACTAGGGCTTAAGTTATGAAAATGAATTTCTGGATTTTGAAAGGCCATTCGAACTCCGTTTTCGATAAGTTTTATATGCATGGACTCTTGGCGAGTTGAGGAATCCATTGGTATGATTGTTGGAATTTTTTGAAAAGTTGACCCGGGGCTCGAGTTTTACCAACTTCGTGAATTGTTATGCTTTTCGAGTAATTTTGATTGGCTTATATTTCGTTAACCCATATTTATGTATTCATTGTGGTTTTGACTAGATTCGAAGTGCGAGGCGGCAAATTCGATGGGAAAAGGCATTGCGGACGAGTCCACAGCCGGTTATAGGTGAATAGTTGGTATATATGATAGCCTGAGGGTTTGAAACCCCGACTTATTACATCGTGACGCTATTTAGGGCGTGACTCGCATCCCATGGCAGGTGCGGGATTGGTTATGACTGGGGATTGTTACTTGGTCCATCTCGAACAAGAATAATACTATATTGACGATTGAAACGTACTCTGTGTTGAATATATATATGGGCTTTATGGCATGTTTGGGGCCTTGTGCCGACCTGTAGTATCCTTTGGGTATAGATATCTTTGTGATAGCATGATTTGTAAAATCATTGATCTCACTCCTGGTCTGAAATCACTATTATGAAATGCTAAGTCACATGTTCTTGAAAATTAAGAAACTAAAGTATTTTCCTTATTAATGAATTGAAAACTGGAAATAAATAAATTGAACTGTTATATGACTCATATGCATATTGTGGACTGAGTATGGATCGGACTGCACGTCGTAGCGAATGATTTGAATATTGTGCTTGGGCTGAAAGAGCCCCTCCGGAGTTTGTACACACCCCAAGTGAGCGTCGTCGACGTTAAACGGATCAGGATACGCGCCGTAGCGGTCATATGCATTACATTGCATTATTGTTTGTTAATTACTTGTGTTATATGTGGTTTGTTGTTGTTGTTAGTTCGTGGTAGGTATCGGACTGTTAGTTTTAGCTTTGCTCTGTTGTGGATTTCCTGCTTTCAGCTATTTTATATACTTTTTACTCACTAAGTACTTAGTACTCACCCCTACTCCCTACACCCTTGTGTGCAGATTCAGGTACACCAGAGGTCTAGACGAGCAGTCCAGTTTCTTATAGAGTATTCGAGTTGCTAACGTAGCTGCTGGCGTTCGTAGGACGTAGCTTCTCTGTTTATTTTAATTTATTATCTATATACTTTCACACTTGAGCATTTTGTTCAGCTATTCCTATTATTATTCTGTTTTTGCTTAGAGGCTCTAGACTCGTGACCCCAGATCTTTTGGGAGTGTTATTTTTGGTGTTCGCACTTCTCAATATTTTTATTCTACTATTATTACTGGAGTATTATTATAAACTCTCATATTCTTCTTGAAATCGTCCTTTTGGGACTTGTTAAATATGAAACAGTTGTTGGTCTGGCTTGCCTAGCTTTAGGGTTGGGCGCCATAACGACCGGGGTTTGGGTCGTGACATAACTCGATGACTAACGGCATAACCCGTGAACCCTTTTCGGCATAACCCGATGACTTCCCGGCATAACCCATGGACCTTTTTTGGCATAACACAATTACCCTTTTCGGCATAACCGAATAAACCTTTTCGGCATAACCCGATGACTTCCCAGCATAACCTGATAACCCTCTGCGGCATAAACCGATGACTTCCCGGCATAACCCGTAGACCTTTTTCGGCATAACCCGATAACCCTCTTTCGCAAAACCCGATGACATTCGACATAACCCGATGACTTCCGACATAACCCGTGAACTCTTTCGGTATAACCTGATGACTTCCCAGCATAATTCGTGGACCCTTAACGGCATAGCCTGTTGGGCCTCTTTCGGTATAACCCGACAACCTTAACGGCATAACCTATTAGACTCTCCTTCGACATAATCCAATGACCTTCCCAGCATAACCCGTGACCCCTTTCTGGCATAATCCGACGACCTTCCCAGCATAACCTGTGGACCTTTTATGGCTTAACCCGTTAGACTCTCCTTCGGCATAACCCGATGACCTTCCCGGCATAACCCGTGAACCCTTTTCGGCATAACCTGACAACCTTTCTGACATAACTCATGGACCTTTAACGGTATAACCCCTTAGACTCTCCTTCGGCATAACTCGATGACCTTCCCGGCATAACCTGTGAACCCTTTCCGGCATAACTCGACGACCTTCCCGGCATAACTCGTGCCCATAACAGCATAACCCGTTAGACTCACCTTCGGCATAACTCGATGACCTTCCCGGCATAACCCGTGAACGCTTTCTGGTATAACCCGAGGACCATTCCCGGTATAACCCGTAGACCCTTAACGGCATAACCCGTGAACCCTTTTTGGCATAACCCGATGACTTCCCGGCATAACCCGTGGACCTTTTTTGGAATAACCCGATGACCCTCTTCAGCATAACCCGATGACTTCCTGGTATAACCCGTGGACCTTTTTCGGCATAACTCGATAACCCTCTTCGGCATAACCCGATGACTTCCGGCATAACCCGATGACTTCCGACATAACCCGTGGACCTTTCTTGGCATAACTCGATAACCCTATTCTGTATAACCCGATGACTTCCAGCATAAGATGACTTCCGGCATAGCCCATGGACCCTTAACGGCATAACCCGTTGACTTTCTAGCTTAAACCGTGGACCTTTTTGGCATAACTCGATGACTGTCCCGACATAACCCATGGACCTCTTTAGGCATAACCCGATGAACTTCCCGGCGTAACCCATGGACCTCCCTGGCATAACCTGTGGACCCCTAATGGCATAACCCGTGAACCCTTTTCGGGATAACCAGATAACTTCCCGGCATAATCCGTGGACCCTTTCCAGCATAACCCATGAACCTCCTTCAACATAACCTGATGACCTTCCCGGTGTAACCCGTGGACCTTCCCGGCATAACCCATGGACCTTTTCCGGCATAACTCGGCTATTTCCCAACACAACTTCGATCCATTCCAAAGGATACACAATCTTGATTTGACTGTTTAAATACATGTCATAACTAACTCACGAAATTTTCCTAGTGCAAACTGGGGCATAAAATTTCAATGTTTGTTTGTCTTGGATGTCTTAAAGTAGGTTGATCCCAAAACACAAGGCGCAAGATGACCGATGGAATAAGTATCCCTCCACAATGTAGAAAAGAAGAAAAGAGGAAAAGAAATGAGCTTGAATATTGGGGCAAACAAAAGGGCGAACTGCTCGAAATCTGGTAAAAGTCTCAAGCCCCATCAATCCTGTCTCGCTTAATGCTGCGGAAAGAAACAAGCACCTACAACTCGCAAGCATCGAGATTCAGATCAAAGTCTACAGCAAAATCAGCTAAGGCTCAAGATCAAGTTTCAAAAGAAATATATATAGGAATCTTGTAACTCATAGTTGGTAGACATAGCTAGCTTAGCTTCGATTTTCCTTTTGTTATAATAAGGAGGTCAGTAAGCGGTAGCAGCAACTACAACAACAGTAACAGCAAGATCACAACTTCATGGTAGTCCCAGCTATCAAAACTTCCCGAACTACATTGACCTGATTCCCTTTTAGCTAGGGATATGTAGGAGGCCACAGAAGCAAAGGCTCAGTCAAACTTTTTCAAAATGCTTCACACAGAGTACTCGAACGGGCAAAAATTGCTCGTATCCGCTCATTTATCTTTGTAGAAAAACTCTTCGTGTGTCTGCGCAAAGAGGGGCATCTGTGAGCACGTAATTTTTGCCCTACAGGAAGATTACTCTCAAAATACAAAATAAAATATTTTATTTGTGTTGTGTGTGATTTTTGTGTTATTTATCGTATTTATTTGCATTTCCTTGTGTGTGTTATTTGTTGAACTAATATAAAATACAAAAAAATATATGTTATGTTTACATTTTTAGATTTTATTAGGATAAATTAAGTTTTTACAAATATCACAAAAAAATAATACGCTTTACATTCTTTAGCACTTAAAGGTCTAGTTGTTGACTTATTTTGATTAATATTTAATTGTATGTAGAAGTTAATTAGTAAGTCAATTTGATATTGTAAAGTAGTTTAAAATTTTTGGATTTTTAATAAATTAGAAATTAAAAAGGAAAATAAAAGAAATGGAAAATGAAGAGAAAGACGAAAAGGGCCATTGTAATTTGGACCAGAGACCATGCCCAAAGAAACCCTATGCCCGGACCAGTGTTTGCCCGTCTCCGAGATCAACCAAACGACACCATTTTGGCGTCTCAGATCTCATCCGACCATTCTATTCAATCCAACGGTCGAGATCCTGTCCCCTTACCCATCTAAATGACCCGATCCACTACCAGCCTTTTACCCGCCTCTGTATTTCCCCAAACGACATTGTTTCCAAACCAAACGACCCCGTTTGGCTTTATCAATTGATCCAAGCTGTTGAGATCATTTGATCTAATGACTCGGATTAATTGAGTTAATTTAATGTACCAAAACTCCCCCAAACCCTCGTTACCCATTTCATTCCCAAACGACCCCCTTCGTCTATGAAAGAGACAAACCAGAACCCTAGCCGCCCCCATTCCCCTTGCCTGAAAAACCCAGCGGCACCGACTCCAATGCCCGCCAAACTCACACCCCTTAGCCGCCCTGATCCCCCCTCTCCAAATCCTTACCCCTTTTACATCGAATCATCTCGTGGCTTCTCGAATCTTCGATCGAAGATTCGAGCCAAAAATAAAACAACCTTATCCTGCCCCAAAATCATACTAGACTTTCCCCTAGCCTCCCTTATCACCAAACTGTAGTTGGTTTGGTTCGAATCAGGCTCAAACCGCTCATATCCCATTCCGAGCCCAAGAACCCTAGAAAATTCGAGCCTATTTTTCTGCCAAAATTGAAGAGCTTAGGGTGTCAGTCGAAGTGTTCTCGGTTGAGAACACTCGATTAAGGCTCGTTTGGTCTCAAAGTTCAAGTCCGAAATTGGCCCAAATCCGTTTGGATTTTTCCTGATTTTTTCTCTCGAGGTATTTATTCTTCCTTTATTCTATTTGTATTTATTTTAATATTTGTTATTATGTTCAGTTTTGTTATCTTTTTCGAGTTTGTCAACTTTTTTGTTCTTCCCCTTGAGACCTTTTTTTTGGTCGATTGTTGTTTCTATTTTGGTTGTTTATCGTGTTTTAATACATATTCGATTCGATTAATATTTAATGATAGGCTATAATTACGTATTTTAGTCACTTATTACACTCAAGTTTACTGCACTTTAATTGAGTTTGGGCATTAATCGCTAGTATTTTGCACTAATTATGTGTTTTATGCCTTGTAGGTATGATTCTGAGTTATATAGATGTTATGGAATGAATTTAAGTGATTTGAAGCTTTGAAGTCTGAGTAAAAACTCAAGGAATTAAGTCGGGATCGTGTTCGGGGGTCAAATTTGATAGTTGAGAACAAACGAAGATTCGATGAGGCATATTGCGCACTGTCTAGTAATTTGGACATATGTTTTTACTCAGAACTCTGTTTTGGCGAAATAATATATTGTTGGAAAGCTTACTCAAAGGGCTACAACGTTCATGTTTTGAGATTCTCGAAATTATAAAGGGAACATTACGAAATACCGCGGTTTAACCGCAACGTCGGTAGAACCGCGGCAGAAAATCAGAGACCATATTTGGTCGCGGTTTGGCCGCGGTCGCGCCGCTCTAGGCGTCAGAAATAGTCCTATTTCGTCTGGGACAAGTTTATTTCGGTCCTACACTATTCCAGCTTGTATAAAAGCGTTCTAAACCTATTTGGGAGCGAAGGGGACATATTTTGGACACAAATTGGACCTAAGGAGGCAAGAGACACTTCTTGAGGGTTAGAACACCCTTGGAGGCAAGAACGCATTGGGAGCAAGGCGGAGAATTCTTCTACGAGTTTTTCCTTCCTTTTCCTATTTTTCATTGTTGGTTATGACTTTTAGTATTGTAAATTTACATACTATTATGAATAGCTAATTTATTATCTAGAGTTTTGATAGAACCTTTTGTAGGATAAATTCTTGTTATGTTTTTATATAATTGAGCCATAGCTTTTCTCTCTTTGTTCAACTACGTTTATATTCTGATTGATTGAAGAGCTCTCAATTAGCTGTGCATATTTAGAATGCATAACCCGGGAGAGACTGCATATTTAGGTAATTGTTGAATAACACCACTCCCAAAGTATATGAGGGATCAATAACCGAGGGTTTAAAGCTGAGATTAGGAATAACAAAGCCTTGGGTGCGATCTAAAGTGAGCTGTATTAAAAGCCAGCTAGCGTAGCTCGGGAGAGTGCGTTTAGTAAATTGTCGTAATTACTCGGGAGGATTTACGGTAATAAGAGTTCTCATGATTGTTAGAGAATACTTCGGCGAAATTATAGAAGACACAGCGGGAAGGATTGCGGCAATTGGGGAAATCATAACTCTAGATCTCATTAATCTTGTCTCTAACCCTTAGTACATTTAGTTGTTAATTTAGTAGTTTAATTTTCTTGTTAATTATTTAAACACAAGAATATAAATATTTATAAGTTAGGAATTGTTCAAGCTTGTCTTCTTGGTGATAGTGAACAACTATAGCTAAACCTTAGTTCTCTGTGGGATTCGACTCCGGACTTGTAAACCGGATTATATTTGTAACGACCGCATTGTCCTTTTATAAGGTATAGATGGGCATGATCAAATTTTGGCACCGTTGCCGGGGAACTAACGGTGTAGCTGTAGGTGTACATATTGCTAGGTTTCAAGTTTGAACTTTTATTTTATTATTTGATTTTTTTATTATTATTTTTTATTTTAGTTTTATTTATTTATTTGAGAAATATGAAATCACGGAATTATGACAATTTTGTTTTTTGGTAACTCTTCTTTTGATCCTCTTTATGCATATTGGATAAGTTGGTAAAATACCAACTTATCTTGCCTTTAAATGGCGACATTTGCTATGTTCGAAGTGATAAAATCATGTATTTAATGTTATTTACTTCTATTCTAGAGGATTGAATGTGATTTAGAAGTAATGGTTGAAGAAACCAAGTGAAAACAAGGCAAAAGAAGCCAAAAAGAGAAGAAAATCTGGGCAGTGTATTCATACCTCACAAATGCGAACATTTCATGGTAAATGCGAAAACAGGCTTAAAGAGGACACCTTCACAATTGCGAAGAATTATTCGCAATTGCGAACTTAGCAGTAATTGGGATTCTTCGCAGTTGCGAAGAATTGTTCGCAAATGCGAACTGTGCAGTAAATGGGGAAGCTTCGCAAATGCGAGAATATGTTCGCAAATGCGAACACTGTGTAATTAAGGGCAACTTCGCAAATGCAAAGTTTTGTTGGGAATTGCGAACATAGGCTTATCTGAGCATATTTGGTAATTGCGAACTTTTGTTCGCAATTGCGAGGTACGTGCTTCAGACATGGGTTATTATGGAATTTCGCACCTTTTGATCCCCAAATTATTTAATACCCGAAGAGGCTCATTTGTAAAGGGATCTTTGGCTTATTTTCAGTAGAGAAAACATTTTTGGAAGCTAGGGTTTTGCACACACACTTGGGTCTTGAAGATTGAACCTTTTGGTTAAGAATTCCTTACCCATTTATGTTTATTTCTTCAATTCCTTGCTTTGTATTGATTATTTAAGTGTGTAGTATTTATTTCCAACACTTGAATCTTGTTTATGAGAATATTCATGTTTAAAGTGTGGATTAAATAACTTGTTGTGCTTATGTATTTGTTAGATGATCTTGTTATTTGAATCATAGATTAAATATATTGAATTTATTGTTGTGGGTTGTTTATTTAATTTTGATCTTAATTATTTTACTGCTCGGCCAACAGTGAAATATTATTTACGAACCTTGAATTAAACTTGACAGAGGAAATTCTTGGTTGCATATAAAATCAAATAGAACAATATTTGAATCCCGGGCATCGGGTGAAGGACTTGCAATTAAGATAGACATATACTTAGTTGCCTTGTTTGGTTGAAACATAAAAGTTGTAAATGCATTCTTGTTAATATTAATACCATAGACATATAGGTATTGATTTAATTTGGATAGATTCATAAGAACTCGAAAGATTCCTATGAATATTATTAACCTTATAATCAACAATCCGAATAGTTCAATAAATCAATTATGAGTATGAAAAGAAGCATGATTACTAGAAATTTCATGACCACTTCAGTGTAATTCCCGAAGCAATCATACGTGTAGCCATTGATCATTTTACTTACTTTCTAGTTTAGTTTATATTTTCGCATTTAAGTTTAAATACTTTTTCAATCACCATTCTCAGTGTTTGGCTTTGCATAATTAGCAATAATTTTCTTATATACCTAATCGCCTACACATTGTTCTCTGTGGGATTCGACCCCGACTCTTAGTTGGGTAAATTATATTGATGCGACCGTATCTATTGCTTTTTAATAGTCGATTTGGACGTCACCAAAAATGGCGCCGTTGCCGGGGAACAATTTGGCGTAATTTAGGTTGTTTGAAAAGTAAGTGAAAATGCTTTGATCCAAACTTGTGAATATTTGTGTAATTAATTTTTCTTGCTTATTTTCTTAATTTTGAAAAATGGCATCATATAATAACAATTGGTCAGATGGTAGTTGTTCATACTTTGATGATCCTTATCCTTATTGTGGAGGACCACATTCGTGGCAAAATTGTTTAAATTCTCCCGGGGATGGATTGTGCACACAATTTCAAACCCATGAGTGGAGTATTTGTGATAAGTGTGGTGGCCAAAATGGTCATTAGGATTATTGTGCTTATTTGTCTTTCCCTTCCCCAAACCCCTACTATGATGAATGTACTTGTTTTTATGAAAATTATAGGGTCAAGGAAGTAGATGATATGGAAAGTAAAGCTCTTATTATGGATATGATAAGGCAAACAATTGAGCAACAAGATGAAATTCGACAAGCTATACAATGAATTAGTGCGACAATCATGATAATGAAAGCCGAAGCGGAGGAGGTGACTAAAGAGAGCGAGTTCTCATCAGAAGATAATTTGGAAGAAGTAGAAATAGTGAGCCTATCTTGGCTAGAGTAACAAGCTCAATTGATAAAATTTCATGACTTTTTACGTGATGGTCTTTCAAATATGATAGAGCAACTAATAGAGGCAAAAACTGAGCTCCAGCAAGAGATAAACCAATTTGTCTCAGATATCCATGACTTGTATGCTCAAATTAATAAAAAGGGTTGAGGCGTTTGATGCCCTACAACCAATTTGTGTGGATACTAGCCAGCTTGTGGAGCAGAAAGAGGAATTTCAGCTATTTGACCAAAATATTGTTAACGATGCTGACAAAAATATGGAATTAGAGTCAATCGGTGTAAATGTAAATGTGGTTGAGATTGACTCTAGTTCGGGGGAAAATGAGGATGTAAAGGTCAAAGGACAATTGCAAAGTGAAGGTTTGAAATCACATTCCTGGCATTTTTTAACGTTGGAATTGTGTGGTGATACGGGAGTTGAACTACACGAGTCAATGGAGGATTGCGAGGAAGAAAAATTCATGCCTTACATTTTACAATTTGAAGAGACAAGAAATCAAAATGACATTCCTTACTTGAAATCCAAGAAGTGCAAAATGAAGATTTTAAGCATTGGCTCAAGCATCAAATTACCACCCCCCGTTGCTCGTGATCACAAGCTTGATTCCAAGCTAGGTGCCCAATTTATATCATCCAAGTGGCGAGAAAAGTGGTAATGTACTTTGTGTCGTGCCACGACATTAAATGCGGCGTTTGGTGGGAGGCAACCCCATCGTTTTTCAAAATTTTTAGTCGTTTTTCAAAATATTTCATCATTTTTGAAATTTTCTTTTTTGTAATATCTTAGAATAATATTTTTAACTAATCTGCCAAGATTCAGATTTTTTGGAGTTGATTTGAGCAGGTCGGGGTATCCGGGCAGTCACAAACCAGTAGCTGTTTGGAAAATACAGAGCAGAGTTCGCATTTGCGAACATATGCTCGCATTTGCGACTCAAAGGCAAAATAACTTTCTTCGCAATTGCGAAGGAAAAGTCGCAATTGCGACCTATGCAGTGTAAAAGTCGACTAGGGCTCATTTTTTTTAAAACAAAATTTCATAAAACACTCCAAAGGTCCTAAATCTATTTTCTCTCTCTCTCTCTGACTACTGAAAATCCATCAAATTTCACTCTCCTTTGAAGAGAATCATGTATGAAAGTGTAATCTTTACGCTTACTTCTTCTTCATCTTCAATTTCTTGTGGATTTTGTTGGTATTATGGAACCCTAAAAATCAAAATAGCAAATAAAATGTTCTTAACCCCAATTTGTAAAAAACTGAAATTCATTTTGATTTCTGGGTGAGTTTTGGTTGAGAGTGAATGTGTTCGTTCATGGTAAAGTTTGGGGAAGTCTGAGTACCCAATTATTTGTAAAATAGTTGCAAACATTATGCGCTTTTAATGTGTTCGATGTAAGACACGAATGAAATTCGTGGCCAAAACCATCGAAATTCTTGATTTGTAGTTGTATATGAAGTAAAATACATGAGATATGATATTGTTTATGGTTGGGTTCAGTTAAAATGGTTTGAATTGAAAAAAAATTTCTGCCGAAAAAACTGTTCTGTGAAAAAACATTGAGTGTTGACGATACTTCGCATTTGCGAAGTAAAATTCGCAATTGCGAAAACGGGGTGTTGCTGATGACTTCGCATTTGCGAAGAAATTTCGCATTTGCTATACATGCCCAGTCCTGTTTTGTTCGCATTTGCGACAAATCTTTCGCAATTCCCAGCCCTGTTTTCTTCGCAATTGCGAAGAAATGATGGGAATTGCGACATCTGCAGCCAGCACTTCCAAATTTTAAAATTCTGGAACTTTTTCTAAGGCTGAGTTTTGATTGTTCGATCATTCTTTTGGCATATTTACTTCATTTTGCACTATTATTCATTGTCATGCCATGTTTTAACACTTACAACCTTTCTTATAGGTTTTATAATTAAACAATGCACCCGAACTCAGAAGGATCCTCCAGTGAAAATCATGAGGCAGAAGGGCAAGCCTTCGATGACACCCGGTTCCTGACAATGGAATGCCAGGACAGATATTATGAGGAGTTGCTATCAAAGAAATTGCTTCCATAGTGTGGGATAGTTATGGATGATGTCCAAGAACGTCTTCCCGAGATCTACCAAAGACTAATGGGCATGGGATGGAATTGTTTTGCCACTCAACCTTGCCGAGCAAATGAGCAATGGGTGAGAGAACTTTATGCAAACCTCCATGAAATACGAATGAAAAAGCCCAAGATGAGAATTAGGGGGAAAATGGTGCGCTTTGGGGCTGAAGATGTGAACAAATTTTACAGATTGCCAGACCACGACATGACTCCATTCAAAGAAAAAGATTGTGCTTCGGGAGAGTGGTTGGCATCAAAACTATGTTCCGGTGTAGTCGTTCCATGGGCAGCAGAAAAGAGGGGGATTACCTCAAAAGAATTTACAACAGAAGCAAAGATATGGCTAGCTATCATTTGCAGTCGTATCTCCCCCGTCTCTAACATATGGAACATTCCAATCACTCGATCTCAAATGGTAGCTTGCATTATTGATGGCATCTAGCTAAATGTGGGCGAGATTTTCATAAATGAACTTAGAGAGTATCGGATCCAAAACAGTCCCTCATTGATATTTCCTTCACTGATTACTGAGTTATGTCAGCTTTCTAGGGTGGAGGAAGCTCCTGGGGACAACTGGGTAGATCCGGGGAAGCCCATACATCCATTGAAGAAAAGGGGAGATGGAGGAGCAGTGAAGCAGAAGAAAAGGAAATTGGTTTCATCTTCTCAGTGTAGTATGCCATCCTCATCAGCTGAAGGACCATTTGCTGTGATTAGTGAGGAGATGAGAGTTATTCGTGAGCTTGTTTCTGGCCTTCCTCAGGGACCTGGGGAGACATCTGATGGATCTGTTAATATTTCCAAGAAAGATTTCCAGAAATACATTGACGATCAAAGGAAACAGGGAGATCCCCTCAAGGCTTTGGAAAAAGCATACACGGAGTTGGCAAAGAAGCATGGTGAGCTGAGTACTTCTCATACCAAATTGGTAGAGTCATACACTAAAATGGTGAAGCGGGAGAAAAAGAGGGATAAATTCTTTACTCGCATGTGGAAGGGTGTGAAGGGCATATGGAAAGTCCTTAAGCCTCAGGACCTTCCACCATCGAGCAGAGCTGTGGATCCTGATGATATTCCGGCAGAGTGGCCCGAGGAAGAAGAAGAGGATGATGAGTCCGAGTCAGAGAGTGAGGAGAGCAGTTGATGCATAATACAAGGAGCACTTTCCACCATATTTTACTATATCATGTTTAGTTTCATTGGGGACAATGCAATATCTATTGTTGGGTGGTAGCTTCTTGTAGAACTGCTATAGTTATTTTTCTTTTTTATGGATATTTGGCAGATTAGTACTATTTTTTTTATCATGTGTGGTATTAGTATAATGAAAGTATTATGTTTAGTACGTGGTTTTCATTAGCTTCTTCATGTTTTTGTTGTTTCTTTTCTTTATTTTTTTTGGTTTATTTATTTTTTTTGGTTTTTGTTATACTTGATATTAGTGGCGATATCCTTGGTTTTCTTTATACCATGGTACTTTTTCCAAGGATGCCAAATTTTTTTTTCTTTTCTTGAGCCTTTAACCTTATTCTTTGGCAACCATGTTACATGCTTAAACCATTTGTTCCTAAATATTATATCTTTTGGCACCCTACTTCCCTAAAGTACCTTGAAAGTGTTTATGTAGGCTAAAAGCCTAAGTTTGGGGGTGAAAGTTGGGTAAGTTGTGATATGAAATTGATTTGAGAAGGTGAAAGGCATGTAAAAGAATTGGTGAATTGGATTGTGAAAAGAAAAATGTATATATATGTATATATTCTTATATATATATAATATATGTTGATAAAAGTTGTAAATAAAGGACTAGGTACGGATTGAAAAGTGAAACAAGGGTGGAAAATATCTTTGAAGGAAGTGGACTTTAATTTTGATATTGTAGTGCTTTGGGAGGTTTTAAGTCACTTTAACCAAAATTTTGCCTTACCTTAACCAAATGCCTAAACTACAACCTTTTAAGTCCTAATTGATTTTGAATCAAGTTGTCTACATTAGTGGAGGAATACATAAAGGGCAAGTCTATGGTACTACTTGTATGCATTTGAACATCCTTTTGAGAGTGAGTTAATTCTTTCCATTTGATATCCCAATTTTGATTTAAATTGAGATTTATGAGTGTGGGATCCTCTCTTGAAGGTAAGGGCACATGAAAATATAGTTATGAATCTAATCTCATTTTCAATTGATAAGAATGACCAAAGAAAGTTGATTGTGATATAGAGGAAAATTTTGAAGCTTTAGTGTCATGACTTGGTTGCTACTTTGATTTGCATTAGTGTTTGAGCATTTGAAGTATAATGAAGTTTATGTGAAGTGCTCTATAATTTATATGCTTTGGAGTAATTGTTGATACCAATCGAAGTCATGTTTTTGTAATTAAAGTAGACTTTCTTTTTAATTGGCTTGGTGTGTTGAGGATATGAGGTTGATTTAGTCACTTGTGAGGAGATTTTATCGTTTCCATTGCTTGAGGACAAGCAATAGTTCAAGTTTGGGGGTGTGATAAGTTGGTAAAATACCAACTTATCTTGCCTTTAAATGGCGACACTTGCTATGTTTGAAGTGATAAAATCATGTATTTAATGTTATTTACTTCTATTCTACAGGATTGCATGTGATTTAGAAGTAATGGTGAAGAAACCAAGTGAAAACAAGGCAAAAGAAGCCAAAAAGAGAAGAAAAGCTGGGCAGTGTATTCATACCTCGCAAATGCGAACATTTAATGGTAAATGAACAGGCTTAAAGAGGACACCTTCGCAATTGCGAAGAATTATTTGAAATTGCGAACTTAGCAGTAATTGGGATTCTTCGCAATTGCGAAGAATTGTTCGCAAATGCGAACTGTGCAGTATATGGAGAAGCTTCGCAAATGCGAGAATATGTTCACAAATGCGAACATTGTGTAATTAAGGGCAATTTCGCAAGTGCGAAGTTTTGTTGGGATTTGCGAACATAGGCTTATTAGGGCATATTTGGTAATTACGAACTTTTGTTCGCAATTGCGAGGTACGTGCTTCAGGCATGGGCTATTATGGAATTTTGCACCTTTTGATCCCCAAATCATTTAATACCCGAAGAGCCTCATTTGTAAAGGGATCTTTGGCTTATTTTCAGTAGAGAGAACATTTTTGGAAGCTATGATTTTGCACACACACTTGGGTCTTGAAGATTGAAGCTTTTGGTTAAGAATTCCTTACCCATTTATGTTTATTTCTTCATCTCCTTGCTTTGTATTGATTATTTAAGTGTGTAGTATTTATTTCCAACACTTGAATCTTGTTTATGACAATATTCATGTTTAAAGTGTGGATTAAATAACTTGTTGTGCTTATGTATTTGTTAGATCTTGTTATTTGAATCTTAGATTGAATATATTGAATTTATTGTTGTGGGTTGTTTATTTGATTTTGATCTTAATTATTTTACTGCTCGGCCAACAGTGAAATATTATTTACGAACCTTGAATTAAACTTGACAGAGGAAATTCTTGGTTGCATATAAAATCAAATAGAACAAGATTTGAATCCCGGGCATCGGGTGGAGGATTTGCAATTAAGATAGACATATACTTAGTTGCCTTGTTTGGTTGAAGCATAAGAGTTGTAAATGCATTCTTGTTAATATTAATACCATAGACATATAGGTATTGATTTAACTTGGATAGATTCATAAGAGCTCGAAAGATTCTTATGAATATTATTAACCTTATAATCAACAATCCGAATAGTTCAATAAATCAATTATGAGTATGAAAAGAAGCATGATTACTAGAAATTTCATGACCACTTCAGTGTAATTCCCGAAGCAATCATACGTGTAGCCATTGATAATTTTACTTGCTTTCTAGTTTAGTTTATATTTTTGTATTTAAGTTTAAATACTTTTTCAATCACCATTCTCAGTGTTTGGCTTTGCATAATTAGCAATAATTTTCTTATATACCTAATTGCCTATACATTGTTCTCTGTGAGATTCGACCCCGACTCTTAGTTGGGTAAATTATATTGTTGCGACCGTATCTATTGCTTTTTAGCAGTCGATTTGGACGTCACCAATATTGTGAAGGAAACCACCCAGGGCAAATTTATCAAAATATTCCCGAGAGCGAGTTTTGTGCACCAACTCAATCTTATGTGTGGAATGTATGTGCTATGTGCGGTGGTCAAGATGGTCACTATCATGGTTGTACTTAGATTTCTTATCTTCCCCCAACCCCTTATTATGATGATTCTACATTTTCTTGTGAGGACAACAGGAACAAAGAACCTAGGAAAGCTGACCTACTGAAGCTTGAAGACATGTTAAAGTGCATTTTGGAACAACAGAGTAAATTACTACTGCCGATAGAAAGGCAGGAGGAAACTATTCACAACTTGAGAGTTCACACGAGTCAACTGGTTGAAGTTTTTAATACTCAACAAGCCAATATTGTGAATAGTATCCAAGAAAAGCGTGAATTAGATACAGGAATTGATGAGCTAGAGGAGGATGCTAGAGTAGAACGACAACAATCAATCGCACTAGATTTTGAGGGTGTCGATGTTGTAGAAGAGATACTAGAGTCAACCAAGGATATTGATGATACATATTTAGTTAACTCTATTGTCATTAGTGTTAAGAATGTAGACAATCCCAATGTTTATGTGGTTGAGCGCATTGGTCCTCACTCCAAGCATTTTTCCACACTGTGTTTAGATGATTATATTGAAATAAAGTCGTTTGAGACATTTGAGGAGTCAAGGAATGAGGAACAAAGTGCTTACATTTTGGAATTCTTCTTGCCGGAAAGTCGGGATTACATACCTCATCTAAAATCCAAGAAGTATAGAATAGTGCAATGGTTGCTTGGGCCAGTTGAATTTGTAACCCCACCCATGGAGCATAGCCGAAAACTTGATGCCAAATTGGTGGTTCAATTTATAAGCTCGAGGTAGAGGCAAAAAGTGATTCACGTCGTGCCGCGACGTTAAATCAAGCGCTTGTTGGGAGGCAACCCAACTTTATTGCTTTCTTTTATTTTTTTTTAATTTTTTTAAATTAGATTATTTTTGTAGTGTCAATATTTTTATTTGCTAGGAGCATGGAAAGCAAATGTATTGGAAGGATGCACCAACAAATGAAATGGTTGGATCTAAGTGTGAGGTACCCGCACGAAGGACCAAGCTTGGGAGAAGTCTGAGTACCCCATGAACAACTAGTGCTTCAGCCTTTGGCCTATCAGGGAGTTTCTTTTACCCTCTTGTATGTATGGAGGTGCATTGGGGACAATGCACAACTTTAAGTGTGGGGTTAGGAGATTGTCTGGGTGACTTTTTATGCTACTTTAGATGTGTTTGTTTTTTTATAAAAAAAAATGGACTTTTCCTGATGATGGATCTTCTAGACAGTTTTCTTGAGGGAAGTAAGTCTAAAGAAAATAACAAAAAGATTTTTTATTTTGTTAGGTAGTGTAGCAATTATCCCTTGGTTTTTCTTTAAACCACGGTTCTTTTCCAAGGGTTTTATTTGAACCGAGTGTAGTTAGTTTTTTTTGGGAAGTAGGAGCCATTGTGCTGTGTTATGAATTGAAGCGATATCTCTTGACTTTTTTATGCCTTGAGAATAGTGAGCACTTTAGTTGTGACGCTTAGGATCAGTTTTTGATTCTTGTAGAAGTACCTTAAATTGTATTATCTTACTTTTGCCTAACTGCTTTGACTAGAGTGTCTATGAATCCAATTCTGAGTGAGTTATGTGCCATGTGTGTGAAAGGTATTGCATTATTCAGTGTATTACATTTGATGCCTAGAACTTGCCCCGTGTGTTTGCCAAGCGAAATAGTAGTTTTGTTCAGTCTTTGAAGTGATATAGGCATTTCTTGTTGATCCATATATACATATTTTACCCACCTAATTATTATGTATCGTAGTTAACCCCTTTGAGCATGTAATCCTGTTTCTTTGGCAACCACATTACAAGCCTTACCCATTTGTTTAAATTAACCATCTATTTGAACCTTTTCACCTCTCATGAGCACTTGAATGTTATGAACTTTGTAAAAGTTAAAGTGTGGGGTGATTGGTTTGGCTTTTGAGTGGAACTAATTGAATAAGGAGAAATGTGCACAATTTGAAAAAAAAAAGTAAGAGCCACTTGAATTGAAAACAAATATAGTTGGATTGTTGTGAAAGAAAAAATTCCTTGATAAGTGGTGGCTCTTGACGTAAGTGTGCTTAAAGAAGAATAGGGTAATTTACAATGATGTGAAGGTGGAATTCTGGTTTGACATAAGTATGGGGTTTGAATGTTAAAATGTATGTATTAAAGTGCTTCGGGAGGTGTAGTCACTCTTATGTATAAATGTATCCTACACGTCTCATAGCCTACATTACAACCAAATAAAATTCCTAATTGATCCAAGATTGAATGAGCACGATTAGTGGAGTAGTACACTACGGGCAAGCTTATGGTGCATCTTTTGTGGCATATGAATGTTATTTCTGAGAGTGAGTGAATTCTTTCTATCTTGAGTTCCTAAGTGTTCTTAAATTTTATTGTGTGGAACTACTCTCTTGTGTTGTGAGGGTACTTGATTCATGAAGGAAAGGAAATGTCAGTGACCTCTATGTTAGAGTAAGTAGGTGAGTTGTGAATAATGTGTGGTACTTGTGAGTCAAATCTTGAGGTGAAGATGTTACGCTATTGGGCTTAGTCTATTTTAAATACTCTTAGTGTGATGAGTTAGGAGAATTGCTTAGAAAGGTCATGTCTATAAAAAAAAGTGTAGTTTGATTGCTCGAGGTCGAGCAACGATTTAAGTGTGGGGTGTTGATGATAGGCTATAATTACGTATTTTAGTCGCTTATTACACTCGAGTTTACTGCACTTTAATTGAGTTAGGGCATTAATCGCTAGTGTTTTACACTAATTGTGTGTTTTATGCTTTGTAGGTGTGATTCTGAGTTATATAGATGTTATGGAATGAATTTAAGTGATTTGAAGCTTTGAAGTCTGAGTAAAAGCTCAAGGAATTAAGCGGGGATGGTGTTCGGGGGTCAAATTTGATAGTTGAGAACAAACGAAGACTCGATGAGGCATATTGCGCACTGTCTAGTAATTTGGATAAATCGTTTTACTCATAACTCCGTTTTGGCTCCTTAATATATGGTTGTCAATTTTACTCAAAGGGCTACAACTTTCATGTTTAGAGTTTCTCCAAATTCGAAACGGAACAGTATGAAATGCCGCGGTTTAACTGAACCCCGATAGAACCGCGGCAGAAAATCAGAGACCATATTTGGCCGTGGTTCTACCGCGTTTTGGCCGCGGTCGCTCCGCTCCAGGCGTCAAAAATAGTCTTATTTCGTCAGGGACAAGTTTATTTCGGCCCTACACTATTCCAACTTGTATAAAAGGCATTCTAAACCTATTTGGGAGTGAAGGGGACATATTTTGGACACAAATTAGACCTAAGGAGGCAAGAGACACTTCTTGAGGGTTAGACAACACCCTTGGAGGCAAGAACACATTGGGAGCAAGGCGGAGAATTCTTCTACGAGTTTTTCCTTCCTCTTCCTATTTTTCATTTTTGGTTATGACTTTTAGTATTGTAGTTTTACATACTATTATGAATAGCTAATTTGTTATCTAGAGTTTTGATAGAACCTTTTGTAGGATAAATTCTTTTTATGTTTTTATATAATTGAGCCTTAGCTTTTCTCTATTTGTTCAACTACGTTTATATTCTGGTTGATTGAAGAGCTCTCATTTAGCTATGCCTGTTTAGTATACATAACTAGGGATAGAGTGCATATTTAGGTAATTTTTGAATAACACCACTCCCAAAGTATATGAGGGATCAATAACCAAGGGTTTAAAGGTGAGATTAGGGATAACGAAGCCTTGGGTGCGAACTAAAGTGAGCTGTGTTAAATGCCAGCTAGCGTAGCTCGGGAGAGTGCGTCTAGTAAATTATCGTAATTACTTGGGAGAGATCTACGGTAATAAGAGTGCTCATGACTGGTAGAGAATACTTAGGCAAAATTATAGAAGACATAGCGGGAAGGATTCCGACAATTGGGGAAATCACAACTCTGGACCTCCTTAATCTTGTCTCTAACCCTTAGTACATTTAGTTGTTAATTTAGTAGTTTAATTTGTTAGTTAATTATTTAAACACAAGAATCTAAATATCTGTATGTTAGGAATTATTAAAGCTTGTCTTCTTGGTGATAGTGAACAACTATAGCTAAACCTTAGTTCTCTGTGGGATTCGACTCCGGACTTGTAAACCGGATTATATTTGTAATGACCACATTGTCCTTTTATAAGGCATAGATGGGAGTGATCAATAATCATCAAATAACTAGTTTCGTATTTCCCCCGTTTTGCCCTAGAACTGTGAATCATTATTAGTGCATTAATCAGTAATTGTCATTTATATGGTTGTAATTGATTTAAGGAATACCGTCGATTAGTTGTATAGGTTTGTTAGAATAATAGGGCAGTAATATTATTAGTACTAATCAATTTCCTCCGAATCATTTGCTTAAATTAAAATTTGAATTGGATATAGCTGCTAACCGTGATAAAATTTAGAGTTTAGTTGGCCTACTAATTGTACATTCAATATACCCTTAAACTGGTGGTTAAATTAATTAAAAGAGGGGTCTATAGTGTAAATTACAGCCTGGTTAATGACTTTAGAAGTGGGAAGTCAAAAACCAGGTTAGTTTGATATTAAAAAGTTACAGTGCACATGGGATAGGTTAGTTGGTACCTGCTGGACAGCAGGATAAACATAACTTCTGCATTTCACAAGTTTTAAAATGGGAAACTCCCATACTTATACAAAGAAAAATGGGGGAATGAGAGGGATTGATCATTTTTTTAAGTCATAGGCATGCTATAAAAGTCAGTCCTTTTGTTATATAAGAGAGGTTTTCAGAATAGATGAGGAGGACTTCCAGTCTTTGAAATCAGAAGAGCTTAAAGGAAATATTGTTCTATTACTCTTTTTCTTGAGTCTGCTTTTCCAGTTCATAGCTACATTCAGTTTCTATAAGCCTTTTAAAGATTCAGAACAATAGTTTGAACTAGTTGATCCTGTCCAAATTGTTACACGAGTTCTGAAAATCGAAACACTTAAAATCATCCTGCTTCTTATCCTATAGTAAAGACTCAAAACACTATCTGTTTTGTCTGATCTATTGGAGTGTAGTCTGTTTTGGCCGTATAATTTTTCAAACTGGTTTCGATTTCTGCTGGTTTCCAAGTTGTTTTCTTTGTGCTACTGTTGGGCTTTGTTGTTTGCTTGCTGTGTTGTGAGCTATTATTGATCTCTTCCTTCTTCATTTTTGTTGTTATATTTCAGGTACACATTTCTAAGACTGTGTTTTTGTCCTATTGGCAATGAAATGAAATCAAAACTTAAGCTTTACTACGGGACTGCTATTTGAATGATTCTGTTGTGTTGTAAATTAAATTGAGACTATTCTAAAACTACAATAGATATTGTACTGTTAGTTTGGAATGTTGGGAGTGCATTTGGTTTAATGTACTGTTAGTTTTAAATGTAAAAACTCGAATACACTTCAAATTGGAAATTAATTCCAAGACTTGACATGTATTAGTTGTTGATATTTGACTATTATGGTTAGTTTTATTTTAACAATGCATTCGTTAAAATAAGCTTCATGATAATGCTATAGTCATTTCTCTAACCGTTGCTTCGTGTACTCCACTAGAAAAATAATTCAGTAGTGAATCAAACACTCCAGTATCAAGTTTGTATAAATGGCGCTAGGATTAATTTAATTTGAGCTGGTATAAATCTGAAAACGTAGAGTAACCATGGCCATATCTAATTCTGCTTGAACGACGCACACTTCTATGAAAGCCACGACTAGAACAAATGAGGATTACATATAATCAAGTCATCCAATAGTCCCTTTGGAAGCATAATCCAAAATAACTTCATTAGCATTTACTTTTATGAGGATTAAAACATTACTGGGATGCAACGGCCTACTCCAAGCATAATAGGCTCACGAATCGAAAACAAATGACCCAGGCCCAAGTCTGATTTGCATTATTCGTCAGGGCTTGAGTCTATGTTGCGACTAGTTTTGCTTTTGTTTAAAACTTTAAATATGCAGTTCTAATAGGATAAAGCGGCTTAAAGTTTAATCAGATCATGTAATTTATAACTTATATAAAATAAGATATTTTAGCCATTTATAACAATTTAAGCGACCATGCTAGAACCACGGGATCAGGGGGTGCCTAACACCTTCCCTCGGGTCAACAGAATTCCTTACTTAGAATTTATGGTTTGCAGACTTCATTTGGAATGTCGAAATTTCATCGATTTGGGATTTAAGTAAATCGGTGACTTGGGACACCATAATATATTCCAAGTGGCGACTCTGAAATAAACACAATAATTCCATTTTGAATATTGTCACTTTAAATAGAAAAACTCACTCGCATTTACCCTCCGGGGTAGGGTGCGTAAAAAGGAGGTGGGATACTAGTTGATCTGTGTTTTCACAAAACTTATAAATGATTTTAGTTTGGTCTCATTGTGGCATATGGCTTCGAGCCAAGTTGAGGAGGTTGTTGTTGATTAGCTGATTGCACGGGCATGTGCTATGTTGATTCCATTTTGAGGTATGTTGACGGATCAGTTCCGGTTGAAGAAATTGAGCCGCGAATGGCACGTGTGAAGGAAAATATTTACAAAAGTTACAATGGAACTTTCATAAATGTGAGAAAATACTAGGATGTTTTGAGCTACTATTGATAAAGAATGCTCAGTGTATAGAGAAGGATGATGGTTGTTTGTATCTGTATGAGATCATGTTCTGCGATTTTAGAGTACTAATAAGGCACGAGTGGTACTGTTTATTAAGGCAGGTGAATTACAGCCGAATAAGAGTGAATGACTCTCGAGAATAGTTTTACGGTGTTCAAGATTTGCATGTAACAATCAAGTGTCTTAAGTTTGTGTATGTGGTTAGAGAGTGTGTTTCCATTATAAAAGATCAAGACTTGTGGTATCTTATGATAATTATGGGATTCTATGTATCAATATCTAGAAGGTAATGGTAACGAATTCAGATTCGTAGGAAGTTCTTCCAAGTAAAGTGTGATGACCCGGCCCGTCATCATGTGAGTTATTACCCCGTTACCCCCATTATCCACTTGTTAATGTCGTAATATGCATGTTGGGTAAGTTTGAGTCAATCCGGGTTGAGTTTGGTTGAAATTGAGACAAATAGTCTCTTAGAAGAAGGAATAGTTGAGAAAAGTCAGCTAGATGTTGATCTGAGTGTTAGAGAGCTCGGAATCGAATTCTGATAATTTGGTCAGCTCCGGGAGGTCATTTGTGAGCTAGCAGAGCGATCAGAATTGAATTTGGAGGTCCGGTGTAGATATAGGCTTGAATTGGCTAAAGTTGAATTTTGGCGATATCCGATCGATAGGTGAGAATTTGATCTGGGAGTTGAAATAGAATTCCGACAGTTGAAATAGCTCCGTTAGGTGATTTTGGATGTGCCTGCAAAATTTTAGGTCATTCGAAGGTCGTTTGGTCGGGTTTTTGTTCGAATGTCAGTTTCGGATGTTTTGAAGAAATTTAGGCTTGAATCCGTGTGTAATTGGTGATTTTTGATGTTTAGGATGGTGTTTTTATGCTTGGAACAAGTTCGTATCGTGTTTTGTAGTTTTTTGGTGGGTTTCGTTGGGGTCCCGGGGACCCGGGGTGGTTTCGGGAGGTTAAACGGGAGGAAATTGGAGTTTGGGAGCTGCTGTCATGAATTGCAGCAGCATTTCCGCTCCTGCGGATGGGAACCGCAGGAGCGGGACCGCAAAAGCGGAGTTTGGACTGCAGATGCGAAGGGGGGCTTGGTCAGGAGGTTCCGCAGAAGCGGATGACTCGTCGCAGGAGCGGACTCGCTTCTGCGAGTCCTTTGTCGCAGAAGCGGAAAGGCGGGCGACTGGGGAGAACCGCTGGTGCGGAGGCTGGATTCGCAGGAGCGGTCTCGCAGGAGCGAGACCTGGGCCACAGAAGCGGAGCTGGGCGGCTAGGAGTGTTTTCGCAGAAGCGACCATTTGGTCGCGGAGGCGGCCTCGCAGAGGCGGATTTTGGTCCGCAGAAGCAGAAATCGCGCCTGTGTTAAAAATAACAGAAGGGTTAAAATTTCATAAGTTGCAAAACATTTGGGGCTCGGTTCTTGGAGGCGAATTGGGCGATTTGGGCGACATATTGCTAGGAGATCATCGGGTTATCATCGGAGGTGAGTTTTGTGGTTCCTTTACGTGTTTTTATCATGAAATCCTCCTTTAATTCACGGAAATTGGATCAAATTAGGGGGGAATTTAGCCTAAGCCAGGGTTTTGGTAAATTGCCGATTTGAGTGGGCAAATGGAGTCTGAATTTAGTAAATTTGATATGCCTAGACTCGTATTGAGACGAGGATTCCGAATATGTAACTTTTATAATTTTTCGAGAAGCGCACCAAAAGTCGGGTTTTGACAACTTGTGGGTTTTGATATAATTTGAGTTATTTCGAATGAATTGCGTGAAATTAGCATATATTGATGCATTCTCTATGATTTTGAGCAGATTTGGCATCCGAGGAGATTGATTTGCGAGGCAAGCGCAAGGCGGATTGAAGCTTCTACCGGTTCGAGGTGAGTGGTAGTAGTAAACAATGTACTGAGGGTTTGAAACCCCGTACTAGCACTTCACAATGCTATGTTGAGATGAGACACACGTCTTGAGACGAGCGTGGTGACATTGTGATTGGGGACCGGGACTTGGTCCTTCCCGGCTAATAGAATACTGTGTTTTATAACTGTTAATGAGATTATAACTGTACAATTGGGGCTAATAGCCATGTTTGGGGCCTTGTGGCGATCTGTAGAACATTAGGGGACCTATAGAGCTAGGTGACCCTTATATCGTGTTGGAAACATACACTCAGCCGTAGCTCTAGCTGTATAGCATATTACGAGCCAGTACTAGATATGTACTTTGAAAGATACTACCTAGGGTGGAATTCCCTATTCTAGTTGAGTGAGCTTGAGGGGCCGGGTCTATATTGACTGAGTTAGGGTCGGGGACCCACTGAGATATATTATATTGGGCCTGAGGGGCCAAGCATATACTGACTGGGACACGGTCGAGGACCCATTATGAGGTATTATATGTATACCTATATTGGATCGTGATGCACGTCGCAGCAGTATATACATTGGATCGGGCTGCACGCCGCAGCAGTATATATATGGGACAGACTGCACGCCGCAGTATTATTGCGCTTGGGCTGTAGGAGCCCCTTCGGAGTCTGAGTCTGCACACATTCTCAGTGAGCACTGGTGTATTATGGGATCGGGCTGCGCGCCGCAGCAGTATATAGATATATACGTATATATATATTGGATCAGACTGCACGCCGCAGTAATACATGTGTGGATCAGGCTGCACGCCGCAGTATAATAGTGCTTGGGCCTAGGGAGCCCCTCCGAAGTCTGTATACACCCCCAGTGAGCGTCGTCGATGTTAAATGGAGCGGGTTGCGCACCGCAGCGGTATATGTATTGGAGCGGGCTACACGCCGCAGCATTATACTTATTCATATCCTATTACCTACTTAAGTATTTATGCATTATAGACATAGGTATGTGTCTTCATATATTGAGATGGCCGTACACCGTAGAGGAACGAGTGAGGGTTTGATCAGTGTGGGATCTTGTAGAGATAGATATGGATTAGAGGTCAGAGTACTACCACAGTGATGACATACCTGTGAGGGTTGCCTTAGAACTGCTAAGTGATAGCACATGAGTTCTTACTTTCAGTTATTATTTATTATTGCTACTCACTGAGTTGAAATATACTCACCCCACTCCCCTGCACTTTCTGTGCAGATCCACAGGTGCCCGATAACAGTTGAGGCATTGTAGCTGCTGATCCTTGTCTACTTTTGCGGAGATTATGAGGTAGCTGCCAGCGTCCGCAGAGCATGTTTTCTCCTTCTTTATCATCTTGTTGATTCCTTTTGCCTAGACTTGTTTGTATTAGGATGTTAATCTGTAGAGGCTTAGTCTCGTGACACCACAATATGGTTGGGACCGTATTTTGTATGTTTTACATTTCGCTTATCACCTGATATGATCATTTTACTGTTTAAGTTTAACTTGATTAATAACTGGCTGGTTTAAGGGATAATATGGTCGGGCTTGCCTAGCATTGTGTTGGACGCCTGTACTAATCCTCGGGAGGCTGCAAACCTTTTAGGAAAAGTTTCAATTCTTGGAATTCTTGTCATGCGATTACTTTTGACTTGAACTGAACTTTGTCATTCTATTCTCTCACAGATGGCGAGAACTCGAGCATCCAGACGTGGAGGATGACCGCCACTCCACCTGCTAGAGGCCGTGGACGCGGCCGTGATCGTAGCGGAGTTAGTGCCCCGGCTCACGATCAGGCTCCAGCTATAGACATTCCAGTAGCACTTGTTCGGGCACCGGCGGTGCCCATTGTGATTCTAGTCCTTCAGGAGGCCTTGGCTCAGATATTATGAGTTTGCACTGACCTGGCTGAGGCAGTTTTAGCCACTACCGCAGTAGCTGCTTCTCAGGCTGGAGGAGGCAATCAGACCCCCGTTGCTCGCACACCTGAGCAGGTAGTGCAGGGATTGTAGACACCGGGAGCAGCTCCAGCTCATCCGGTTGCACCAGTTCAAGACTTCGGGTTCCATCTATGCCAGACAATAAGCAGCGTCGTCTCGAGAGGTTCACTAGACTATCTCCTCCAGTGTTCACTGGTGCTCCGGGCGAGGATGCCCAAGGTTTTCTGGACAAGTGTCGTCGGATGCTTCGTACGGTAGGGATCTTGGAGTCTAGTGGGGTATCTTTCACTACCTTTCAGTTTTAGGGGCCAGCCTTCGCTTGGTGGGAGGCTTATGAACGCCGCAGGCCAGCCGGAGCAGCACCACTATCATGGCCGGAGTTCTCCACTATGTTTTTGGAGAAATGGGTGCCTCGATCTCGGAGAGAGGAGATGCGTAGGCAGTTTGAGGGTCTCCGTCAGGGGGACAATGTCAGTGTCAGAGTATGAGATCAGGTTTACAGAGTTGTCCGGATATGCACCGTGGTTGGTTCATTCCAACAGAGAGAGGATTGGGCGCTTCGTGGACGGCCTCATTTATCCCATTCGTATTCTGATGACTCGGGAGAGGGTTTTGAGTCGTACATTTGAGGATGCTGTGGATATTGCTCGCGAGATAGAGACAGATCGTCGGAGGGAGCGGGATGAGAGGGAGGCCAAGAGGCCTCGAGGAGCAGCTAGTTCCAGTGGCACTCGGACCAGAGGCCAGAGTCAGCAGAGCCGAGGTCGCTCTTTCAGATCTTCGCAGTCGGGACGCTCAGATCGTCGCAGATGGTCTCCTAGACAGGATTATCAGGGTTCGCACCAGAGCCAGCCAGCTCTCAGTGCCATGCCAGCTCAGAGTTCTTCACAGGCCCCATCCGCTCGGGGTTCATCTCGGCCTAGTTCATCAGCTGGCCACTCCAGCGCCAGAGGTCCTTATCAGTCTCAGTACCCAGCACCGGGGAGTTGCTACGAGTGCGGAGAGTTTGGGCACCACCGTAGGGAGTGTCCCCGTCTTGTTTCCAGATCTTATCAGCAGAGGGGGCAGCCCTCGTCATCCGGTCCTTCTACTTTAGCACCCGCCCTGCCAGCTAGGGGTGAGGGTCAGACAGTTAGGGGTCGCTCTCGAGGGGGAGGCCGATCAGGCGGACATGATAGATGTTATGCTCTTCAGGGCCGATCTGAGGCCGTTGCTTCTCATGCTGTCATTACAGGTATTATTTCGGTCTGCCACAGAGATGCCTCAGTGTTGTTCGATCCTGGTTCTACTTATTCTTATATGTCTACATATTTTGCTCCTCATTTGGGCACGGCCCGAGGGAGTCTTGAGCTGCCAGTGCATGTATCTACCCCGGTAGGGATACTATTGTTGTGGACCACGTATACCGGTCCTGTTTGGTCACTATTAGAGGTTTGGAGACCCGAGTAGGACCTGTTGCTTCTCAGCATGATTGATTTTGATGTTATATTGGGCATGGACTGGCTATCTCCATGTCATGCTATTCTTGACTGTCATGCTAAGACAGTCACCTTGGCTATGCCGGGCATTCAGAGGATCGAGTGGCGAGGCACGACTGAGTATGTACCTAGTAGGGTAATATCTTTCCTCAAGGCCCAACGAATGGTTGGGAAGGGTTGTCTCTCTTATTTAGCATTTGTGCGGGAGGTCGAGGCCGAGACTCCCAGTATTGATTCTGTTCCCATTGTGCGAGACTTTCTCGATGTGTTTCCGTCAGACCTGTCGGGCATGCCACCGGACAGGGATATTGATTTTGGGATCGATTTGGTGTCAGGCACTCAGCCTATTTCTATTCCTTCATATCGGATGGCACCAGCTGAGCTGAAGGAATTGAAGGAGCAGCTCCAGGAAATCCTAGATAAGGGGTTCATTCGGCCGAGTGTGTCACCATGGGGTGCACCGGTCCTGTTTGTTAAGAAAAAAGATGGCTCTATGAGAATGTGTATTGATTACAGGCAGCTAAACAAAGTAACAATGAAGAATAAGTATCCTCTACCTCGTATTGATGATTTATTTGATCAGCTCCAGGGGAGCTAGGGTGTTCTCGAAGATTGATCTTCGTTCAGGCTACCATCAGCTAAAGATTAGAGAGTCCGACATTATGAAGACTGCATTCAGGACCAGATATGGTCACTATGAGTTCCTTGTGATGTCTTTTGGGCTGACCAACGCCCCAGCAGCATTTATGCATCTGATGAACAGTGTGTTCAGGCCCTATCTTGATTCATTTGTGATCGTATTCATTGATCACATACTAGTCTACTCTCGTAGCCAGGAGGAGCATGCTCGACACTTGAGTATTGTGTTGCAGAGATTGAGAGAGGAGAAGTTGTATGCCAAGTTCTCCAAATGTGAGTTCTGGCTTGAGTCCGTGGCATTCTTAGGGCACGTGGTGTCCCGTGATGGTATTCGGGTAGATCTGAGGAAGGTCGAGGCAGTGCAGAGTTGGCCCAGACCGACCTCAGTTACTGAGATCCGTAGCTTTTTGGGATTGGCGGGGTATTATCGCCGATTTGTTCAGGGGTTCTCTTCTATTGCTTCACCCTTGACTAGATTGACTCGGAAGGGTGTTCCTTTCTTATGGTCCGAGGAGTGCGAGGAGAGCTTTCGGAAGCTCAAGACAGCACTGACCACAGCACCAGTCTTGATTCTGCCGTCAGCTTCAGATCCTTATACTGTGTATTGTGATGCCTCAGGAGTTGGCATTGGTTGTGTGTTGATGCAGGAGGGTAGGGTCATTGCTTATGCTTCTCGTCGGTTGAAGCCCCACGAGAAGAACTACCCTGTTCATGATTTGGAGCTAGCAGCTATAGTTCATGATTTGAAGATTTGGAGACATTACCTGTATGGTGTCTCATGTGAGGTGTTCACGGATCATCGCAGCCTTCAGCACTTATTCAGACAGAAGGACCTTAATTTGAGACAGCGGAGGTGGTTGGAGTTGCTTAAGGATTATGATATCACTATTTTGTATCATCCGGGGAAGGCAAATGTGGTGGCCGATGCCTTGAGTCGGAAGGTGGTAGTATGGGCAGCCTAGCTTTCATCCCAGTTGGGGAGAGGCCATTTGCTTATGATGTTCAGGCCTTAGCCAATCGGCTAGTGAGATTAGATATTTCGGAGCCGAGTCGAGTGTCGGCTTGTGCTGTTTCTCGATCTTCCTTATATGATCGCATCAGGGAGCGACAGTACGATGACCCACATTTGCTTGTCCTTAAGGACAGAGTGCAGCATAATGATGCTAGAGATGTGACTATCGACAGTGATGGTGTTCTGAGGATGCGGGACCGTATATGCGTGCCCAATGTTGATGGTTTGCGGGAGTTGATACTTGAGGAGGCACACATTTTGCGGTACTCTATTCACCTAGGTGCCGCAAAGATGTACCAAGACTTGAGACAACACTACTGGTGGAGGAGAATGAAGATGGATATTGTTAGGCATGTAGCTAAGTGCCTCAGTTGCCAGCAGGTCAAGTATGAGCATCAGAGACCGGGCGGTGTTCTTCAGCGTATGGTCATTCCCGAGTGGAAATGGGAGAGGATCACCATGGATTTTGTTACTGGACTCCCTCGAACAGCGAGGAAGTTTGATTCTGTATGGGTGATTGTTGATCGGCTGACCAAGTCGGCACATTTCATCCCAGTTAGCACTACTTACTCATCGGAGCGGTTGGCAGCGATCTTTATTCGGGAGATTGTCAGGTTGCATGGGGTCCTAGTGTCTATTATATCTGACAGAGGCACTCAGTTCACTTCTCAGTTTTGGAGAGCATTTCAGCGAGAGATGGGTACGCGGGTTGAGTTGAGCACCGCATTTCACCCCCAGACAGACGGGCAGTCGGAGCGCACTATTCAGATCCTGGAGGATATGTTGTGGGCGTGTGTAATTGACTTTGGTGGTTCATGGGATGAGTTCTTGCCACTTGCTGAGTTTGCCTACAACAACAATTACCAGTCGAGTATTCAGATGGCCCCGTACGAGGCATTGTAATGCAGACGATGTAGATCTCCCATCGGATGGTTTGAGCCTGGTGAGGATAGATTGATAGGGACCTGAGTTAGTCCAGGATGCTCTGGATAGAGCAAAGTTGATCCAGGAGAGGCTTCGCACAGCACAGTCTCGCCAGAAGAGTTATGCGGACCGTAGAGTTCGAGAGTTGTCTTTCATGGTTGGTGATAGGGTGTTGCTGAAGGTTTCACCCATGAAGGGTGTCATGAGGTTCGGGAAGAAAGGGAAGTTGAGTCCCAGGTATATTGGTCCTTTTGAGATACTCAGGAGAGTTGGAGAGGTGGCATATGAGTTAGCCTTGCCACTCAGGAGAGTTGAAGAAAGGGAAGTTGAGTCCCAGGTATATTGGTCTGTTCATCCAGTATTCCATGTGTCTATGCTCCGGAAGTACATTGGGGATCCGTCTCATGTATTAGACTTCAGTACCATTCAACTTGATGGTGATCTATCATATGATGTGGAGCCTATTGCTATTTTGGGTCGCCAGGTAAGAAAATTGAGGTCGAAGGATATTGCATCAGTTAAGGTTCAGTGGAGAGGTCGACCCGTGGAGGAGGCTACTTGGGAGGTTGAGCAGAAGATGCGGAGCCGATATCCTCACTTGTTTGAGACTTCAGGTATGTTTCTTCACCCGCTCGAGGATGAGCGTTTTCTTAAGTTGGGGAGAATGTGATGACCCGGCCCGTCATCATGTTAGTTATTACCCCGCTACCCCAGTATCTGCTTGTTAATGTCGTAATATGCATGTTGGATAAGTTTGAGTCATTCCGGGTTGAGTTTGGTTGAAATTGAGATAAATAGTCTCTTAGACGAAGGAACATTTGAGAAAAGTCAGCTAGATATTGATCTGAGTGTTAGAAAGCTCGGAATCGAATTCTGATGATTCGGTCAGCTCCGGGAGGTCATTTTTGAGCTAGGAGAGCGATCAGAATTGAATTTGGAGGTCCGGTGTAGATATAGGCTTGAATTGGCTAAAGTTGAATTTTGGCAATATGCGATCGATAGGTGAGATTTTGATCTGGGAGTCAAAATGGAATTCCGACAGTTGCAGTAGCTCCGTTAGGTGATTTTGGATGTGCCTGCAAAATTTCAGGTCATTCGGAGGTAGTTTGGTCGGGTTTTTGATCGAATGTCGGTTTCGAAAGTTTTGAAGAAATTTAGGCTTGAATACGTGTGTAATTGGTGATTTTTGATGTTTAGGATGGTGTTTTTATGCTTGGAACAAGTTCGTATCGTGTTTTGGTGTTTGTTGGTGGGTTTCGTTGGGGTCCCGGGGGACCCGGGGTGGTTTCGGGAGGTTAAACGGGAGGAAATTGGAGTTTGGGAGCTGCTGTCATGAATTGCAGCAGCATTTCCGCTCATGCGGATGGGAACCGCAGGAGCGGGACCACAGAAGCGGAGTTTGGACAGCAGATGCGAAGGGGGGCTTGGCCAGGCGGTTCCGCAGAAGCGAATGACTCGTCGCAGGAGCGGACTCACTTCTGCGAGTCCTTTGTCGCAGAAGCGGAAAGGCGGGCGACTGGGGAGAACCGCTGGTACGGAGGCTTGTTCGCAGGAGCGGTCTCACAGGAGCGAGACCTGGGCCGCAGAAGCGGAACTGGGCGGCTAGGTGTGTTTTCACAAAAGCGACCATTTGGTCGCAGAGGCGGCCTCGCAGAGGCGGATTTTTGTCCGCAGAAGCGGAAATCGGGCCTGTGTTAAAAATAACAGAATGGTTAAAATTTCATAAGTTGCAAAACATTTGGGGCTCGGTTCTTGGAGGCGAATTGGGTGATTTGGGCGAGATATTGCTGGGAGATCATCGGGTTATCATCGAAGGTGAGTTTTATGGTTCCTTTACGCGTTTTTATCATGAAATCCTCCTTTAATTCACGGAAATTGGATCAAATTGTGGGGGAATTTAGCCTAAGCCAGGGTTTTGGTAAATTGCCGATTTGAGTGGGAAAATGGAGTCCAAATTTGGTAAATTTGATATGTCTAGACTCGTATTGAGACGAGGATTCCGAATATGTAACTTTTATAATTTTTCGAGAAGCACACCAAAAGTCGGGTTTTGACAACTTGTGGGTTTTGATATAATTTGGGTTATTTCGAATGAATTGCGTGAAATTAGCATATATTGATGCATTCTCTATGATTTTGAGCAGATTTGGCATCCGAGGAGATTGATTTGCAAGGCAAGCGCAAGGCGGATTGAAGCTTCTACCGGTTCTAGGTGAGTGGTAGTAGTAAACAATGTACTGAGGGTTTGAAACCCCGTACTAGCACTTCACAATTTTGAGATGAGACACACGTCTTGAGACGAGCGTGGCGACATTGTGATTGGGGACCGGGACGTGGTCCTTCCCGGCTAATAGAATACTGTGTTTTATAACTGTTAATGAGATTATAACTGTACAATTGGGGCTAATAGCCATGTTTGGGGCCTTGTGCCGATCTGTAGAACATTAGGGGACCTATAGAGCTAGGTGACCCTTATATCGTGTTGGAAACATACACTCAGTCGTAGCTCTAGCTGTATAGCATAATATGAGCCGTACTAGATGTGTACTTTGAAAGATACTACCTAGGGTGGAATTCCCTATTCTAGCTGAGTGAGCCTGAGAGGCCGGGTCTATATTGACTGAGTTAGGGTCGAGGACCCACTAAGATATATTATATTGGGCCTGAGAGGCCAAGCATATACTGACTGGGATAGGGTCGAGGACCTATTATGAGGTATTATATATATACCTATGTTGGATCGGGCTGCACGCCGCAGCAGTATATACATTGGATCGGGCTGCACGCCACAACGGTATATACATGTAATATACATGTAATATACATGTGGGACGGACTGCACGCTGCAGTATTATGGCGCTTGGGCTGTAGGAGCCCCTTCGGAGTCTGAGTCTGCACACATTCTTAGTGAGCACTGGTGTATTATGGGATCGGGCTGCGCGTCGCAGCAGTATATAGATATATACATATATATATATTGGATTGGACTGCACGCCGCAGTAATACATGTGTGGATCGGGCTGCACGCCGCAGTATAATAGTGCTTGGGCCTAGGGAGCCCCTCCGAAGTCTGTATACACCCCCAGTGAGCGTCGTCGATGTTAAATGGAGCGGGCTGCGCACCGCAGCGGTATATGTATTGGAGCGGGCTGCACGCCGCAGCATTATACTTATTCATATCCTATTACCTACTTAAATATTTATGCATTATAGACATAGGTATGTGTCTTCAAATATTGATATGGCCACACACCGTAGAGGTACGAGTGAGGGTTTGATCAGTATGGGATCTTGTAGAGATAGATGTGGATTGGAGGTCAGAGTACTACCACAGTGATGACGTACCTGTGAGGGTTGCCTTAGAACTGCTAAGTGATAGCACAGGAGTTCTTACCTTCAGTTATTATTTATTATTGTTACTCACTGAGTTGAAATATACTCACCCCACTCCCTGCACTTTCTGTGCAGATCCACAGGTGCCCGAGAGCAGTTGAGACATTGTAGCTGCTGATCCTTGTCTACTTTTGCGGAGATTACGAGGTAGCTGCCAGCGTTCGCAGAGCCTGTTTTCTCCTTCTTTATCATCTTGTTGATTCCTTTTGCCTAGACTTGTTTGAATTAGGATGTTAATCTGTAGAGGCTCAGTCTCGTGATACCACGATATGGTTGGGACCGTATTTTGTATGTTTTACATTTCGCTTATCACCTGATATGATCATTTTACTGTTTAAGTTTAACTTGATTAATAACTGGCTGGTTTAAGGGATAATATGGTCGGGCTTGCCTAGCATTGTGTTGGGCGCCATCACGACCAGGGTTTGGGTCGTGGCATAAAGTGTTCTAAAATGTGGTATTTCTGGGAAAACGTTTGAGAGGGTATTTAGTGGCCTATGGGTCTTAGACAGTGTGGTCTTACGCGCGAGTCTCGTGTGGTAACCTAGGTTGAGGTATTGTGGTACTACAACAAGGGAAAAGGTCAAATTAAGGATGAATCAGGAAGGAAATTAGATAGATGGAATAGCTTGATAATAAACCAAATTGGTATGGTAAGGATATGATTAATACTTGCATGTGTTCGAGGTAATGAGGCTTAAAGTTATTATGCATCAAAGTTGTTAAGTGTTGGAAGTTTGTTTAGCTTGGTTTGGGTAGAAGGATTCAGTCCTGGCGATTTAGCTTGTGCAATGGAATTGGGAGAGGGTTCTTGTTGAGTCTTTACCGGGATTTGGAGATGTATATATATATATTGTCTTTGGGCATACGAAACATGGAAAGTGTAGTGATTTCTCCTCTAGATGAGATTGATGGAGAGTTCTTGACTAGAAGAATACATATATGTTTGTGGTTAGGAAAAAGAGAGATAGAGTTCTCATGTTATCCTAGTGTGATATTGTCACGACCTAATCCCCGGTCGTGATGACACCCAATACATTGCTAGGCAAGCCCGACCATATTTTCCAAATAACCAGTAAATTATTAATTAATACATATCCATTAGAGTTAATAGCCTATTTTCATAATAGAAACAACAAATGCGGAAACAGAAATACATGAAATACAGCCCAAGGATCTGGTGTCACAAGTTTGAGCCTCTAACAGAAAGGAAACACCCTATACAATCCAAGTCTAAGTAGAGTGACAAAAGACATAGATAGAAGGAAGGAGAGAGATTGGGTCCTACGGACGCCGGTAGCTACCTCGATGTCTCCTCCGATAGCAGTAGAATAGCAGCAGTGTATAGCTCAACTGCCCTCCTGGACACCTGCTGCACATAATGTGCAGGGAGTGGGGTAAGTATGTTTCAACTTAGTGAGTAGCAAATAATAAATAATAACTTAAAGTAAGAACACATGTATTATCACTAAACAGTTCTATGAATAACCGTACAGGTAAATCATCTCTACAAGGTAAGTCTGGTTCAAGTCCACTAATACCTCACACTGATCCAACATTGAACTAGTCCTATTGCGACGTACAACCCGATCCTTACTCATACTGCTGCGGCGTGCAGCCCGATCCAATATATATATGTATATATAATGCTGCGGTGTGCAGCCCGATCCAATATATATAAATAGTGATGCGGCATGCAGCCCGATCCAATATAATAGATATACTGCTGCGGCGCGCAGCCCGATCCAATAATATATAGTTTGCTCACTAGGGGTGTGTGCAGATTCCGGAGGGGCTCCTTTAGCCAAAGCGCTATAGTACTATGGCGTGCAGTCCAATCCACTTATATATTATTGCGGCATGCAGTCCGATCCACATATATATTACTGCAGCGTGCAGTACGATCCACATATATATTACTGCAGCGTGCAGTCCGATCCAATATATGTATATGAATATACTGCTGCGGCATGCAGTCCGATTCGGTATATATATCAATACCTCACAATGGGTCCTCGACCCCTCTCAGTCACCATAGACTCGGCCTCTCGGGCCCACTCAGGTAGAACAGCGTATTCAACCCTAGGTATTTTCACTTAGAGTACACATCTAGTACTGGTTCATGTCATGCTATACAACTACGAATACGACTGAGGGTATGTGTTCAACCTAGTATCGAGGTCGTTTAACTCCACAAGTTTTCCTAAAATTCTATAGATTGGCACAAGGCCCCAAATATGGTAACTAGCCCAATTATAAGTACAAGCTAAGTCTCAGTCAATATGCACTATAAACTATCAATACATAAGGACTAAGTCCAAATCCCCAGTCACAACACCACCACGCTCGTCACATGACACGTGTTCCATCTTAGCATAGCACTAAATAGTGCAAATACGGGGTTTCAAACCCTCAGTACATCATTTATTGCTACCACTCACCTTGAACCGGCAAAAGTCCTAGCTCGCCTTGAGCTTGCCTCGCAAATCGACCTCCTCAGATGCCAAATCTGATCAAAACCAATAAGAATACATCAAAATAAGCTAAAGGAACACAACCCAATCGAAATAACTCAAATTATATCGAAAGTCACGAAGTTACCAAAATCTGACCCCCGGTTTTGCTTCTCGAAAAAATACAAAAGTCACATTTTCAGAATTTTTATCTCACCACGAGTCTGTGCATATAAAGTTTATCAAAATCGGACTCCGTTTGCCCATTCAAATCAGTAAATTTATATAACCTAGGCTTAGAGCAAAAATCCCCCTTTGATACACCTTAAATCCTTCAATTTTCAGTGATATAGATGAAGATTCTAGGATAAAATCATGTAATTAGGCCATAAAACTTACCTCTAATGACTTACCGATGAAATCCCCTTCAAATCATGTTACTTAGCTCTCAAAGACCTCACAAATGGAGGAAAATGACTAATGGTTCGCGACTGAAATGTTCTGCTAAAAACCCTTCTGCCAGCCAATTTAATCCTATGCGATCGCAGCCCTTGGCATGCGATCGCGATGAATAAATTATTTGGCCACCAAAATACTCTATGCGATTGTGATCTTCCTCATGCGATCGCATAGTGCAAGAATAAGCTTCCCTCAAAACCTTCTATACGATCGCGTCCCGTTCAGTATGATCGCACTGCTTCACTGCCCAATTCTATGCGATCGCCGCCTCATCTCTACGATCACAGAGAACAAAAAGGCTGCCTCCCAAATCCTTCTACGCGATCGCAGGGCTTCCCATGCAATCGCATAGAACAAAATGACCCTGCAATTATGACAGCAAATTTGACTGTTCCTTTAGCAAAAAATGCTTCGTTTGGACCCCGGGATTCACCTCGAGGCCCCGGGACCCCAACGAAAACCACCAACCTACTCCAAAACACGATACGAACTTATTCCAATCATAAAAACATACCCTTAAATATGGAAATCATCAAATCAAGGCGGATTCAAGCCTCAGTTTCAACTAAAACTTCTGAAACCAACATCCAATCAAAAACCCGACCAAACGATGTCCGAATGACCTGAACTACAACTGTTGGAATTCCATTCCGACGCCCGGATCAAAATCTCACCTATCGACCGGATTTTGCCAAAATTCCAACTTCGCCAATTCAAACCTAATTCTACACCAAACCTCCAAATTCAATTATGATCACTCTCCTAAGCCACAAATGATCCCCCAAAGCTACCAGAACCATCAGAATTCGATTTCAAGCCCTGTAACTCACAAGTCAACATTCGGCTGACTTTTCCCAAGTATTCCTTCATCAAGGAGACTATTTGCCTCATTTACTACCAAACTCGATCCGAATTGACTCAAACTCGCCAAACACATATATTGAAACATGAACAAGCATATAACGGGGAAAACGGGATCGGGTCATCACATTCTCCCCAACTTAAGCAAACGCTCGTCCTCGAGCGGGGTAGAGAAACATACCTGGAGTCTCAAATAAGTGTGGATATATGCTCCGCATCTCCTACTCAAACTCGCAAGTAGACTCCTCCACAGGGCGGCCTCTCCACTGCACCTTAAATGAAGCAATGTCCTCGGACCTCAACTTTCAAACCTGTCTACCCAGAATAGCCACCGGCTCCACATCATAAGATAGATCACCATCAAGCTGAGTCATACGGAAGTCCAACACATGAGATGGATCCCCGACATACTTCTAGAGCATGGACACATGGAATACTGGATGAACACTGGACAAGCTGGGTGGCAAAGCCGGCTCATATGCCACCTCCCTGATCCTCCTAAGTATCTCAAAAGGACCAATGAACCTTAGACTCAATTTTCCTTTCTTCTCAAACCTCATCACACATTTCATGGGTGAAACCTTCAACAATACTCTATCGCCAACCATGAAAGACAAATCTCAAACCTTACGATCTGCGTAGCTCTTCTGACGTGACTGTGCTGTGCGAAGCCTCTCCTGGATCAACTTCACCCCCTCCAAAGCATCCTGAACTAACTCAGCCCCTATCAATCTAGCCTCGCCATGCCCAAACCATACCACAGGAGATCTACACCGCCTACCATACACGCCTCATACGGGGCCATCTTAATACTCGACTGATAACTGTTGTTGTAGGCAAACTCTGCAAGTGGCAAAAACTCATCCCATGAACCTCCAAAATCGATCACACAAGCACGTAACATATCCTCCAAGATCTGAATAGTGCGCTCAGACTGTCTGTCTATCTGAGGATGCAATGTTGTGCACAACTCTACCTGCATATCTAGATCTTGCTGAAATGCCCTCCAGAACTGAGAAGTGAACTACGTACCCCTATCTGATATGATAGACACTAGAACCCTATGCAATCTGACAATCTCCCGAATAAAGATCACTGCTAATCACTTCGATGAATAAGTAGTACATACAGGAATGAAGTGCGCGGATTTGGTCAACCGATCAACAATCACCCATACTGAATCAAACTTCCTCGGAGTCCGAGGGAGACCACTCACAAAATACATGGTAATCGACTACCATTTCCACTCAGGAATGACCATACGCTGAAGAACACCGCCCGGTCACTAATGCTCATACTTGACCTGCTGGCAGTTGAGGTATCTAGCCACATGACTAACAATATCCATCTTCATCTTCCTCCACCAGTAATGCTGCCTCAAGTCCTGGTACATCTTTGCAGCACCCGGATGAATGGAGTACCGCGAGCTGTGAGCCTCCTCTAATATCAACTCTCGAAGGCATCTACATTGGGCACACAGATCCGGCCCTTCATCCTCAGAACATCATCACTATCAATAGTCACATCTCTAGCATCATCATGTAGAACTCTGTCCTTAAGGACAAACAAATATGGATTATCATACTAACGCTCTATGATGCGATCATATAAGGAGGACCGAGAAACAACACAAGCCAACACTCGGCTCGGCTCAGAAACATCCAATCTCACTAACCGGTTGGCCAGCGCCTCAATATCATAAGCAGAGGGCCTCTCCCCAACTGGAATATAAGCTAAGCTGCCCATACTGACTGCCTTTCGACTCAAAGCATCGGCCACAACATTGGCCTTCCCCGGATGATACAATATAGTAATGTCATAATCCTTAAGCAATTCCAACCACCTCCGCTGTCTCAAATTAAGGTCTTTCTATTTGAAAAGATGTTGAAGGCTGCGACGATCGGTATACACCTTACAAGAAACACCATATAAGTAATGTCTCCAAATCTTTAGAGCGTGAACTATGGATTCTAACTCCAAATCATGCACAGGGTAGTTCTTCTTATGGGGCTTCAAATGGAGAGAAGCATAAGCAATAACTCTACCCTCGTGCATCAACACATATCCAATGCCAACTATCGAGGCATCACAATACACAGTATAAGAATCTGAATCTGATGGTAATATCAAGACTGGCGTCGTGGTCAATGCTGTCTTGAGCTTCTGAAAGCTCTCCTCGCACTCCTCAGACCACACAAATGGAGCACTCTTCTGAGTCAACCTAGTCAAGGGTGAAGAAATAGAAGAGAACCCCTACCAATCCGAGGAAACTACGAATCTCAGTAGCTGAGGTTGGTCTAGGACAACTCTGTACTGCATCTATCTTCTTCGGATTCACCTGAATACCATCATTGGACACCACGTGTCCCAAGAACGCCATGGACTCGAGCCAGAACTCACACTTGGAAAACTTGGCAAGCAACTTCTCCTCTCATAACCTCTATAATACAACTCTCAGATTCTGAGCATGCTCCTTCTGGCTACCGGAGTACACCAGGATATCATCTATGAACACGATCATGAAGGAGTCCAAATATGGCTGGAACACACTGTTCATCAAATGCATGAACGTGGCTAGGGCATTGGTCAGCCCAAAAGACATCACAAGAAACTCATAGTGCCCACACCTTATCCTGAAGAGTGTCTTCATAATATCATAATCTCTAATCTTCAGCTGGTGATAGCCTGAACGAAGATCAATTTTCGAGAATACCCTAGCTCCCTAGAGCTGATCAAATAAATCATCAATGCGAGGTAGAGGATATTTGTTCTTCACTATTACTTTGTTCAGCTGCCTATAATCAATACACATCCTCATTGAGCCATCCTTCTTCTTAACAAACAAAATCGGTGCACCCCACAGTGACACACTCAGCCGAATGAAACCATTATCTTGGAGTTCCTGAAGCTGCTCCTTTAGTTCTTTCAACTCGGCTGGTGCCATATGATAAGTAGGAATAGAAATAGGCTGAGTGCCTGGCACCACGTCAATCCCAAAGTAAATGTCCCTATCTGGTGGCATGCCTGGCAGGTCTGAGGGAAACACATCAGGAAAATCCCGCACAACGGGAACAGAATCAATATTGGGAGTCTCAGCTCCGACATCCCGCACAAATTCCAAAGAGGAAAGACATCCCTTCCCAACCATTCGTTGGGACTTGAGGAAAGATATTACCCTGATGGGTACATAATTAGTCATGCCTCGCCACTCGATTTTTGGAATACCCGGCATAGCCAATGTGACTATCTTGGCATGACAGTCTAGAATAGCGTGACACAGAGATAGCCAATCCTTGCCCAAAATAATATCAAAATCGATCATGCTCAATAGCAACAGGTCTACTCTGGTCTCTAGACCCCCAATTGTGACAAGCCAGGACCGGTACACATGGTCCATAATAATGGTATCACCCATCAGGGTAGATACATGCACGGGCAATGCAAGACACCCTCGGGTCGTGCCCAAATGAGGAGCAAAATATGTAGATACATAAGAATAAGTGGAAGCGGGATCGAACAAAACTGAGGCATCTCTGTGACAAACTGAAATAATACCTGTAATGACAGCATCTGAAGTGACTACATCAGAACGTCCTTGAAGAGCATAACAACGAGCCTGACCACCTGATCGGCCTCCCCCTCAAGGGCGACCCCTGGCTGCCTGACGCTCACCCCTAGCTGGCGGGGCGGGTGCTAATGTAGATGGACCAGAATATGAGGGTTGTCCCCTCTACTGATATGTCCTGGATACAATACGGGGACACTCTCTACGGATATGCCCAAACTCCCCACACTCAAAGCAACTCCCAAGTGCTGGGGGTTGGGACTGCTAGGGACCCCTCGCACCGGAGTGTTTAGCAAAAGAACTAGGTCGGGAAGAACCCTGAACAGATGGGGCCTGAGATGAACTCTGTTCTGGTAGGGCACTGAGAGATGGCTGACCCTAGTGAGAACCCTGATGACCTCGGCCAGAAAATGGCCCGCGATACTCTGAGTGGGCTGGTTGTGAAGATCTAAAAGAGCAACCGCGGCTCTGTTGACTCTGGCCTCTAGTCTGAGTACCACTGGAACTAGCTGATCCCCGAGGCCTTTTGGTCTTCCTCTCCTCTCTATCTCAGTGACGGTCTATCTCAATGTCGCGAGCTATATCCATAGAATCCTCAAATGAATGACTCAGGACCCTCTCTCGGTTCATCAAAATACGAATAGGATAAAAGTCTATCAACAAAGCGTCGGATCCTCTCCCGATCAGTAAGAACTTATCCATGATGCATACCTGGCTAACTCTATAAATCTAACCTGATACTCTAACACTGTCATGTCCCCCTAGCAAAGCCACTCAAACTGCCTGCATAACTACTCCCTTTGAGATCGAGGTATCCACTTCTCTAAGAGAATAGTGGAGAAATCCTGCCATGTCAATGGTGCCGCACCTGCCGGCCTACGGCACTCATAAGCCTCTCACCAAGTGAAAGCTGCTCCCTGAAACTGGAAAGTAGTAAATGATACACTACTCGACTCAAGAATCCCTGCTGTACGGAACATCCGACGGCACTTGTCTAGAAAACCTTGGGCGTCCTCGCCCGGAGTACCACTGAATATAGGAGGGGAAAGTCTGCTAAACCTATCAAGATGACGCTGCTCGTCATCGGGCATCACTGGGACCCTGTCTCCCTGAATCTGAACAACTGGCTGAACCGGAGCCACTGGCTTGGACTGGTGGTGCCTCAGGTGTCTGAAGACCCTGTACTACCTGCTCTGGAGTATGAGCTGCGGGGGTCTGATGACCACGCCCGGTCTGGGATGTAGCTGCTGCAGTAGAGGCTGAAACTACCTGAGCTAGGCCAGTGCAAACTATCAAGATCTGAGCTAGGGTCTCCTGGAGACCCGGAATCACTATAGGCATAGCTGGTGCCTGAATAGATGTTGTTGGGACCTCTACAATTGGAGGCTGATCTGGAATGGGGACAGATGGTGGGTAAAATAGCACTGCCCCAGCAGCTCTACCCCTACCACGAACACGGCCGCATCCACGGCCTCTAGCAGGTGGCAATTATGTTTGTCCGCCTCGTCCTGTAGCACGAGTCCTCGCCATCTGCAAGAGAATAGAATATCAAAGTTCAGTTTTGGATTAACAAAGTCGCACGACAAGAATTTCAAGAATTTGAAGCTTTCCTAAAAGGTTCTGTAGCCTCCCGAGGATAAGTACAGACGTCTCCGTACCGATCCGCGAGACACTACTAAACCGGATCATGACTCACAAGACCTGATAACCTAGGCTCTAATACCAACTTGTCACAACCTAAAGCCCGGTCGTGATGGCACCTAATACATTGCTAGGCAAGCCCGACAATGTTTTCCAAATAACCGGTCAATTATTAATTAATATTGATCCATTAGAGTTAATAGCTTGTTTTCATAATAAAACAACAAATGCAGAAACAGAAATACATGAAATACAGCCCAATGGATCCGGTGTCACAAGTTTGAGCCTCTAACAGAAAGGAAACACCCAATACAATCCAAGTCTAAGTGGAGTGACAATAGACATAGATAGAAGGAAGGAGAGAGATCGGATCCTGCGGACGCCAGCAGCTACCTCGATGTCTCATCCGATAGCAGTAGAATAGCAGCAGTGTATAGCTCAATTGCCCTCCTGGACACCTGTATCTGCACATAAAGTGCAGGGAGCGGGGTGAGTATCTTTCAACTCAGTGAGTAGCAAATAATAAATAATAACTGAAAGTAAGAACACCTGTATTATCACTAAATAGTTCTAAGAATAACCGTACAGGTAAATCATCTCTACAAGGTAAGACTGGTTCCAGTCCACTACTGTCTCACACTGATCCAACACTGATCTAGTCCTATTGCGACGTGCAGCCCGATCCTCACTCATACTGATGCGGCGTGCAGCCCGATCAAATATATATATATAGTGATGCGGCGTGCATCCCGATCCAATAATATATAGTGCGCTCATTAGGGGTGTGTGCAGACTCCGGAGGGGCTCTTTCAGTCCAAGCGCTATAGTGTTGTGGCATGCCGTCCGATCCACATATAAATTACTGCGGCATGCAGTCCGATCCACATATATATTACTGCAGCGTGCAGTACGATCCACATATATATTACTGCAGCGTGTAGTCCGATCCAATATATGTATGTGTATATACTGCTGCGGCGTACAGCTTGATCCGGTATAGATATCAATACCTCACAATGGGTCATCGACCCCTCTCAGTCACCGTAGACTCGGCCTCTCAGGTCCACTCAGGTAGAATAGGGTATTCAACCGTAGGTATTCTCACTTAGAGTACACATCTAGTACTGGTTCATGTCATGCTATACAGCTACGAATACGACTAAGAGTATGTGTTTAACTAGTATCGAGGTCGTTTAACTCCACAGGTTTCCCTAAGGCCCCAAATATGGCAACTAGCCCAATTATTCAAGTGCAAGCTAAGTCTCAGTCAATATGCACTGTAAACTATCAATCGGGAAGGACTAAGTCCAAATCCCCAGTCACAACACCACCACCCTCTTCACATGACGCGTGTTCCATCTCAGCATATCACTGAATAGTGCAAATACGGGGCTTCAAACCCTTAGTACATCATTTATTACTACCACTCACCTTGAACCGGCAAAAGTCCTAGCTCGTCTTGCGCTTGCCTCGCAAATCGACCTCCTCGGATGCCAAATCTGATCAAAACCAATAATAATACATCAAAATAGGCTAAAGTAACACAACACAATCGAAATAACTCGAATTACATCGAAAATCATGAAGTTGCCAAAACCCGACCCCCGGGGCCGCTTCTCGAAAAAATACAAAAGTCACATTTTCAGAATTTTTATCTCACCACGAGTTTGTGCATATTAAGTTTATCAAAATCGGACTCTGTTTGCCCATTCAAATCAGTGATTTTCTATAACCCAGGCTTAGAGCAAAAATCCCCCGTTGATACACCTTAAATCCTTCAATTTTCAGTGATATAGATGAAGATTCTAGGATAAAATCGTGTACTTAGGCCATAAAACTTGCCTACATTGACTTCCCGATTAAATCCACTTCAAATCACGTTACTTAGCTCTCAAAGAACTCACAAATGAAGGAAAATGACTAATGGTTTGCGACTGAAATGTTCTGCTAAAAACCCTTCGGTCAGCCAATTTAACCCTATGAGATCGCAGCCCTTGGCATGCGATCACGATAAATAAATTATACGGCCTCCAAAATACTCTATGATGGCGACCTTCCTCATGAGATCGCATAGTGCAAGAATCAGCTTCCCCCAAAACCTTTTATGCGGCCGCGTCCCGTTCAGTGCGATCGCACTACTTCACTGCCCAATTCTATGCGATCGCAGCCTCATCTCTGCGATCGCACAAAAGAAAAATGCTAACTCCCAAATCCTTCTACGCGATCGCAGGGCATCCCATGCTATCGCAGAGAACAAAACGACCCTGCAATTATCACAGCAAAACTGACTGTTCCATTAGCCAAAAATGATCCGTTTGGACCCCCGGATTCACCCCGAGGCCCCCGGGACCCCAACAAAAACCACCAACCTACTCCAAAACATGATACAAACTTGTTTCAATCATAAAAACATACCTTTAAACATGGAAATCATCAAATCAAGTCGGATTCAAGCCTAAGTTTCAACTAAAACTTCTGAAACCAACATCCAATCAAAAACCCGACCAAACAATGTCCGAATGACCTGAAAATTTGCAGACATATCCAAAATCACCTAACAAAGGTACTGTAACTGTCGGAATTCCATTCCAATGCCCAGATCAAAATCTCACCTATCGACCAAATTTCGTCAAAATTCCAACTTCGCCAATTCAAGCCTAATTCTACACCGAACCTCTAAATTCAATTTTGATCACTCTCCTAAGCCACAAGTGATCCTCCGAAACTACCTGAACCATCAAAATTTGATTCCGAACCCTCTAACTCACAAGTCAATATTTGGTTTACTTTTCCCGACTATTCCTTCATCAAGGAAACTATTTGTCTCATTTCCTACCAAACTCGATCCGAATTGACTCAAACTCGCCAACTGAATCATGAATAAGCATATAACAGTGAAAACAGGATGGTAACTCACGTGATGACGGACCGGGTCATCACAGATATGGTTATGGTATACGCGGTATGTGGTGGAGAGTTGAGAAATGTGGATGCAAGGTTTAGGTTCAGCTCATAATAAAAAGTCATTAAATTCTTAAGCAGCACAGGCAGATGCAAGTACTTTAAAAATAGATCTTCTGATGATTAAGGAAAATAGTACTACTATTCTAGTGACTTGATGGAGGGATGTAATCAACAAGGGGAAAGGTAATGTAAACTGATAATACTTTGGTGGTATTGTGGCATTCTTTTGTTGGATCGGCTGTTGATAATTGAGTTGTTGATGGCTCAGGGAAATTTTAGAATTATCTCTCTTGGGATGAATGGATACGTGATGTATGATATGTATTCATATGGTGGAGTGTGGAATCAGGTATAGTGATTCATGTGTTATATGGAGTTGGAGACTAGGAGTTCTCGTGATCCGACTATGCAGTGGTTGTAGATCGTGTGTATCGACATCGTCTAGTGGCTATTCGAAATTGGAGGACCGAGTGGATCTTTCTTTGCTTGGTATGTTAAATTTGGGTTATGATATTAGATTTTAGACTGGTTGTCGCAATGTTAGGTTATTCCAGATTTTGGTGTTGTGAGCTATGCTGGAAGATGCCACAAGTTGTGTGGCGAGGTGCATCGGATCATGTTCTAGCAGGGTAGTTTGTATTCTAAAGACCAGCGGATGGCTGGCGAGTATTGCTTTATTAATTGGGCCTTCGTGGCAGATGTCAGTGCAGAGGTTTTTACCATTGACTTAGTTCCGGTATTAAGGAACATTTTTGGATACGTTTCTTGTGGTCGGGCATGAGACTATATGTGTTTATTGTAATGAGCAAATTTGGCTCGATGTGCATCTCCTTTTGTGAGATATATGTGTAGGTCGGGTGGAATGCCGCCACGGGTATGTTATCTGGATCGGGTTGCACACCGCAACAGTGTGATGTTGAGAATAGTTTTCTATATGTTACTTTGTATGCCTTGCTTCCTGGTTTCTTAGGAAAGTCTGTATTAGGTGTTGCTCAGCGAATAGGGCATCTGTTGTGTCCTTTCAGGATTAAATAGTGTATATTACTTGCTTAACCATGGGTGTGATGGATTGCTTCATTTCAGACATCAATCTGTGTGTGGCTGTCTGTTTTGAGCATGGTGACTTGAGGTGCTTCATGTGTAACGGTGTTTGGATAGGATCACGTGTTGTGGCAAGGCCACATGAAGTTATGACCTTTCGTGGAGGATTCAGGAACTCTATTTTTATGATGTGAGACGGGGTCTCAGTTTTGTGTTGTAATGGCACTGTTGATCTTGAGGTATAGCTCTTTTGTTGGAGTCAATTGTCATGACTTGAATGTGTTCATATCGTTTCTTACTAATGCTTGTGTTATGCAAGTTGTGGCTTAGGTCGGTGTTGAGGTTTCATATTACCAGAGTGGTGTGTTGGAGTCGAAATGATCATTGCAGTCATTAAGGGGTACAGTCAGGTGTGATTTTAGCTGGCTAGAGGGTTTATATCGAAGTTGGCCCAGAAATCTATTGTGGTATTAATCAAAAAGGAAGTGGCTTCATGTATTGGTAATCAGAGGAATCGTTGCAGTTTATCGCGTGTAGTAATTTGCGTTGGTAGTATATAAAAGTCTTGGAATAATGATTTAGCTAATAAGAGGCTCTTATCGATAATCGGGTATTATGGGTAACTGCTGTGAATAGAGACTACAGTTTCGAGTGTCGAATTGTGTAGTATATCATATGGTCTCACCTAGAGTTACAAGTATGGGCTATTACAGTTGGTTCAGGTTTATTCTGAATATAGACGTGAGGTTCCGATCTGGTGGATGATTTCGGGAAGTGTAATGTGGTTATTATTTAGATGGACTAAGAAATTCCAGCTATATTGTATTATCGGACATATGTGAGATAGGGTGGTGGGGGATCACCCCGAGTATATGATTGGTAAGATCATTCAGCTATTGGTTGGCTTCTAAAACAACTCTTGATACGCTCGAGGATGAGCGTTTGTTTAAGTTGGGGAGGATGTGACGACCCGACCCGTCGTCTCATGTATTACTGATCCGTTTCCCCATTTCAAGTTTCTTCATGTTTTATTATCGGTATTGGGAGTGTTAGAATTATTTGGAGTGATTTTGAAAAGAAATGAGACACTTAGTCTCTTTAAGGAAAGCTTGTTTTGGAAAAGTCAACCGGAAGTTGACTTGTAAGTTAGAGGGCTCGGATGTGATTTTCGATGATTCAATTAGTTTTGGGAGGTGATTTGTGATTTAGGAGGGCAATCGGAATTGAATTTGGAGGTCCGGCGTAGAATTAGGCTTGAATTGGCGAAGATTGAGTTTTGGCGAATTTTGGTTGATAGATGAGATTTTGATCCGAGGGTCGAAATGGAATTCTGAGAGTTGCAGTAGCTTCGTTAGACGATTTTGGATATGTCTGCATATTGTCAAGTCATTCGGACGTTGTTTTGTCGGGTTTTTGATAGAATGCGCGTTGCGGAAGTTTTGATGAAAACTAGGACTGAATCTGATGTAATTTATTGGTTTTAGCATTATTTGACGTGTTTCGAGGATTGGAACAAGTTTGTATAAGGTTGTTGGATGAGTTGGTGCTTTTGGTTGAGGTCCCGGGGACCTCGGGGTGAATTTGGATGATTAATCGGAAGTTAGAAGCTTGGTGTTGCAACAGATCTTTGAGGCTTCTGCTATTTTTGCATCTGTGAAAAAGGAGCTGCTTAAGTGGTACCGCAGATGCGGTGGGAGATCCGCAGAAGCGGCCAAGGGGAGCCCAGGAGGATTCTGCAAAAGTGGAAGTCTGGTCGCGTTAGCGGGTCCACAAAAGTGGAGAAATCACTGCAGAAGTGGAAAATGGGAAACCGCAAAAGTGGATGCCATATCGCAAAAGAAATTTTTGGGAGTTTACCCTTTGGGAGTTAGAAAAATATTTTTGAACTTCGAGAAGAGGCGATTTTGGGCGATTTGGAGAGATTTTGAAGGAGATTCCATCAGGTATGGATTTGTAGCCTCAAATAAAGTTGTTACGGTATAAAAATAGGGTTAAACACTTAAAATTCAAGGACTTAAAGGGTAAAAATGGAGGTTAGAGCTTGAAGCCTAAAAGAGTCTAAAGTGACGATTTAAGAGGTCAAATGGACTCTGATTCTTGTGTATTCGGTATGTACGAACCCGTGGTGAGACGAGGATTCCGGGAATATGAATTTCATACTTTTTCGAAAAAGCGGGTCTGGGACTCAGATTTTGCTAGTTTCGAGATTTTTGTTATATTTTGATTTTTTTCGATTGGGTGTTGTCCCATTAGCATATTATGATATATTTATCCTGATTTTGGATAGATTTGACGCACGTGGAGGCCTGTTTGAGGAGCAAAGGCGTCACGTTCTAGAGTTTTCGCCGGTTCAAGATGGGTAATACTTGTAAATGATGTCCTGAGGGTTTGAAACCCCAGATTTGCACATCATAGTGCTGTATTGAGGTGACTTGCACAGTAGGTATGATCATGGGGTAGTGCTCCAAATCATGTAGATCTGCGGTCCGCAGATCCATTTTGCGATCGCATATCGACCACATTCTCAACACCAATTTTTGCAAACCTACTGTTAAGCTCTACGGCAAGAATGCGATCCGCATAGCAGATCTGCAGTCGCATTCCTGACCGCAAAATCGACATTTTTTCTGGAAAAATTGACTCTTTACATTTTTGAAACTTAAATCACTACCAAGGGTACGAACCGCGGCGAGCAAGCTCGCCGCGAAGAATTCTACGCATTCCTAACACATTATTCGGACCATGGCACCACAACTACTAGGTTTCATGCACAAAAATTGTACGGGGCCTTACATCCTCTCCTCAACTTGTTGACTTCGCCACAATACTTTAACAGAGGCAACTTCCTTATTTCTCAACTTACGGACTTGCCTATCAAGAATGGCGACTGGAACTTCTTCATACGACAAATCTTCATTAACCTCTATAGCCTCGACTGGCATGATGGTGGATGGATCTCCAATCACTTTCTTCAACATGGACACATGGAATACCGGATGCACTGATGACATCTTAGGAGGCAACTCTAGCCTATAAGCAACTTGACCAATCCTTTGAACGATCCGATATGGCCCGACATACCTAGGACTCAATTTCCCTTTCTTTCCGAATCGCATGACTCCCTTCATAGGAGATACCCTCAAGAACACCCAATCATCGACTTGAAACTCCAAATCCCTTCGGCGAACGTCTGCATAGGATTTTTGACGACTCTGTGCTGTTTTCATTCTCTCCTGAATAACCTTGACCTTTTCCATAGCTTCGTACACCATATCTGGCCCTAGCAATTCCGCTTCACCTACCTCAAACCACCCGATTGGCGATCTACATCTTCTCCCGTACAATGCCTCAAACGGGGCCATTTGAATGCTAGCATGATAGCTGTTATTGTAAGCAAATTCTATCAATGGCAAGTGTTCATCCCAATTACCTTTAAAATCTAAGACACAAGCCCGCAACATATCTTCAAGCGTCTGAATGGTCCGCTCGGCCTGTCCATCGGTCTGTGGATGGAAAGCTGTGCTGAGATTCACCTGAGTTCCCAAACCTTGCTGAAACTTCTTCCAAAAGTTAGCTGTGAGCTGAGCCCCACGATCCGAGATAATAGAAAGTGGAGTGCCATGAAGCCTTATTATCTCTTTGATGTACAACCTTGCATATTGCTCCGCAGTATCAGTGGACTTGACTGGCAGGAAGTGAGCTGATTTGGTGAGTCGATCCACTATCACCCATATTGAGTCGAACTTACGATGAGTGCGAGGTAACCCCACCACGAAATCCATATTGATCATCTCCCATTTCCACCTTGGTATTTCTATAAGCTGAGTTAATCCACCGGGCCGTTGATGCTCGGCCTTCACTTGCTGGCAGTTCGGGCATCTAGCTACAAAGCTTGCCACATCCCTTTTCATACCGCAGAATTGACCCGGCCCATGAATTTTATAAATTTCAACCCAACCTCTTCTTTAATATAACACCTTTCTCCTTCATTTTATCATATCATCTTACCAAAATTAGAGAGAGAAAAGAGGGGTTTTAGAGAGAGAAGTTCTTCATCTTCAAAGATTGTTCCAACCATTTAGTCCAAAGGATTCTAGGGCCAAGATTCAACTTCCCCAATCTTTACAAGGTAAAAACCCTAACTATTTTTCCTCTAATTTTCAGTTTTAAAATGGGTAAGAAGAGGGTTGCATATAATAGCTTTTGAAAATGAGATTTTACACTTATGCATGGTTATTTGAACTTGATTGTTAGTAAAGAGAAAGTGAATAGGCGTAAGAACCTACGAAACAAGGTCGGCAAAGCTAGGATAGCTTGGGTAAGCATAAAGTAGGACGTTAAAAGAAGGAAACTCGATACCAGGTATGTATGGCTAATTTTGATTCTTGTGAAATCGCCTATATGTGTAAAATTTGTTTGGTTCGTGTTAAATTGACAAATTGCTTGAAATTCTTGATGTTGTTGTTGGATATTCAAAGTTGTTGTTGAACTATGAGTGATGTAATATGAGATATGAGCCGAAAGATAAATGAGAGTTGAATTTGGTAAAAGAATTGTGAATAATGGTTAAGATGGCATATATGGTACCTTGTGGAAAAGAAACGAAACACTTGAGGTGTGGTAAGTTATTGAACTTAACAGTATGAACATTCTCGATTTTGGAACACTTGTAACTTGGTTGTGATATTGGCTTGAGAAGTAATTGAGAACATGAACCAATGTGTAAATTGATTATTTGAACTTGTTGTAATTGTGTGTAGTGTCTTATCTGCTTTTTGTGATTGTTGTATTTGAAAACTATATGGTGGGATCGGGTTGCGCGCTGCAACATGAAGAAATAAGGTGTGGGTTGGGGTGATAAGGGTGGCCGAGGTAATAAGGGTGGTGAGGTAATAAGGATGGAAAGCGATCGAAATCGCAAATGAAATTGATACAAAAACATTAATATGAAATTGTGAAAGGAGATAGCAGGAGAGTTTGCAACCTGTGGGGCACTGATTGCCCCTATGTTTGACTACTTGCAATTTATATGGTTGAGTGGTTGTTGTTCTATTTGACCTTAAACGTGCTTGTGTTGAGGCTTATCTGAAATGAGTAAAAGGCGGGAAACATGGTTAGTTAGCTTAATTGATTTCTTGATGTAATCTATTGGCTGTCTTGTCATCGTGATTCTTGTTTAACGGCTTGAGTTTACTTAGGACAAAGTTTGTCCATACATACCAGTACAATTCAAGTGTACTAACGTCCCTTTTGTCGGGGACGCTACATTCGTGTTAGGATTGTAGGTGGATCAGTAGCAAGCACTTCAGCTCATCGATAGTAGTATCCGTCACTTTCCACTGCCCGTTTTGGTGAGCCCCTTTCTTCCTTGGGGCCCTGTGTGGTTCACGTCACTTTTGTTTAGATTTCCTTTTGGTTTTTGTAAGGTATAGCCGGAGCCTTTTTACCGGCAAAGTATTATATTCTCTTTTGTATCCTAGAGGCTCTGTAGACATGTAAACTGTGGGACTCAAGTCTTATGTATATATTATGTTATGTCGGGCGTTGTAAAAACAACTGCAAACTTGATAATGAATCACTCGTATGGTTTTGTTTGTTTATTGTGAAATCATTTATGATTAGTAGGATATTTGGTTAATGAGAAACAATCAACACAGGGGTAACGCGTGAGGATGAAAGGCACCCAGGTCCGCTTGACTGGGGCTACCCGGTCAGGCGCCGATCATGTCCCTCGATTTGGGGCGTGACAAACTTGGTATCAGAGCCTAAGGTTTTAAAGTGTCCTAGGATGTCTCGGAGCCGTGTCTAGTAGTGCCCTTCTTATCGGTGAGTTGTTGACCACATCAGATATGTTGGGGGCTACACGGGCATTTAGGAATATACCTATTTCTTTGTTAATCAATATCGTGCGGTAAAGTGCAATGTGGAAATATCTATGTCTAATTCGCGCCTTGTTCCCAAATTTTCAGAATATGGCGCCTAATAAGAAGGCTAGACTCGGCCTTGGGGCCAATGCCGGCCCGAGTGTGGCTGTTAATCTTGTACTCGATGTCGTGGGAGAGAATGACCCACCAGTCCTGAATTTGCCTGGCCCATCTGTTCAAAACCCAAGTGTCCCTATTCCAGCTACGGCAGAGGATGCCACTATTCCTCCTGCCAGTGTTCCTGACTAAGATACAGTTCCTGCTTCGGGCTCTAGTATCTCTAATGAAGATCTTAGGGGAGCCATTCATATGTTAACACAGTTAGTGGCAACCCAGGCCCAGAGATCCCATGATGCCCCTACATCCTCCAGCGGACAGGGAGATTCCTCCGGCTCCAAAGTCCATCGGTTCTTGCGGTTGGCCCCTCCATAATTCTCAGGCACCGATCCAGAGGCAGACCCATAGGATTTCCTTGATGAAATATACAAGACCCTCAGAGTGATGAAGGCTACAGATATAGAGGGGGTAGAGTTGGCCTCTTACAGGCTGAAAGGGAGTGGCACGTTCATGGTTCGAGATGTGGGAGGATTCCCGTGAGGAGGTGAGCCCTCCGGCCAGATGGGATGAGTTTGTAGATGCATTTATGGACCACTTCTTGCCTACCGAGGTGATGGCATCCCGTTCCACGGAATTCGAGGTCCTTAAACAGTGCAGTATGAGTGTTTGGGAGTATCACATGGAGTTTGTAAGGTTGTCCAAGTACGCTCCTCATTTAGTGTCGACCATGGATGCTCGGGTTTGACGTTTTGTTCAGGGCCTTAGCCCTTTGGTAGTGAATGAGGCCGCCACAGCAGCTTTGCACTCAGATATGAACTATGGGAGGATCGTGGGGTTTGCTCAGGCCACAGAGGCCAGGAAATTGAAGATTCGTGCAGATAGAGAAAGTAGCAGCAGGGCCCGGTCAATGGGTCATTCGGGGAGATCACTTCCAGGGAGAGGGTCATCAGGGCCATCCCAGTCATATGCTCAGTCCTCCGCAAGTGCACTGCCATCCGTGCACAGTCATCAGCAGGGTAGTTACTCGAGACCCGGTTCAGACAGCAGGAGGTCTCGTCAGCCTGGTCATCCTGGGGTGAGGTCCCAGCAGCAGGGGAGACCTACATGCCCCAAGTGTGGGAGATTTCATACAGAGACTTTCTACCTTGACATCCCGGTGTGCTTCGGGTGCGGGGTGAGAGGTCACATTCAGCAGGACTGCCGTGCACCCCGTCAGGGTATAGGTAGGGGATCTGCTCAGTCATCCGGTTCTTCGGCTGCTACATCATCAGCACATACTCCAGCATCAGCAGGGCGTGGTGCAGTTAGGGGTGGAGCTCATGGTAGGGGTGGACCTAGCCGATTCTATGCATTGAGTGGCCGCCAGAATGCCGAGGCTTCCCCAGATGTTGTTACAGGTATCCTGTCTGTTCAGACTATTGATTGCTATGCCCTTATTGATCTGGGGTCCTTCTTGTCTTATGTTACTCCATTCACTGCTTCAAGTTTTGGGATAGAATCCGAACAGCTACATGAGCCGTTCTCTGTGTCAACTCCGGTTGGTGATTCTATTATGGCCTCACGAGTCTATAGAAATTGTGTTGTTACGGTGAGTGGTCGTGTTACCACATCCGATCTTATTGAGCTTGGGATGGTTGATTTTGATGTAATTATGGGGATGGATTGGCTCTATTCATGATTTTCCAAGCTTGATTGTCGGACGAGAGTTATGAGGCTCGAGTTCCCTAACGAGCCAGTTATTGAATGGAAAGGAAATAGTGTAGTACCAAGGGGTAGGTTTATTTCGTACCTTAAGGCTTCGAATATGATTAAGAAGGGGTGTATCTATCACTTGGTTCGGGTGACGGACACCATCTCAGAGGTGCCTACCCTCGAGTCCGTGCCAATTGTGAATGAATTTCCTAAAGTGTTTCCGGATGAGCTTCCAGGCATTCCGCCGGATAGGGAGATTGATTTTGGGATCGATGTATTGCCAGATACTCAGCCAATATCCATTCCACCATACAGGATGGCACCGGCAGAGTTAAGGGAGTTAAAGGAGCAGCTGAGGGATTTATTAGAGAAAGGGTTCATACGACCGAGTGTGTCGCCGTGGGGTGCTCCGGTTCTCTTTGTCAGAAAGAAGGATGGGTCACTTCGAATGTGTATTGATTATCGGCAACTCAACAAAGTCACCATCAAGAATAAATATCATTTGCCTCGAGTGGATGATCTGTTTGACCAATTGCAGGGAGCGAAGTTCTTCTCAAAGATTGACTTACGGTCTGGGTACCACCAGTTGAAAATCGTTATGGTCACTTCGAGTTTTTGGTCATGTCTTTTGGGCTAACCAATGCCCCAGCAGCTTTCATAGACCTTATGAATCGGGTATTCAAGCCATTCCTAGATTCCTTTGTGATTATATTCATTGACGACATCCTCATCTACTCTCGGAGCAGGGAAGATCATGCCGTTCATCTCAGAGCAGCATTGCAGACCCTTCTTCAGCATCAGTTGTATGCCAAGTTCTCAATATGTGAGTTTTTGTTGGAGTCTTTAGCCTTTCTAGGGCATGTTATTTCCAGTGAGGGAATTCAGGTGGATCCTCAGAAGATTGCGGCGGTGAAAGATTGGCCTAGACCCACGACCCCGACAGAGATTCGTAGCTTCTTGGGTTTGGCAGGGTACTATCGGAGGTTTGTAAAGGGATTCTCAACCCTCGCTTCCCCATTGACAAAACTGACGCAGAAGGCAGTTAAGTTCCAGTGGTCCGATGCATGTGAGAAAAGTTTCCAAGAATTAAAGTCAAGATTGACCTCGGCACCAGTATTGGCCTTGCCGGAAGGCATAGAGGGATTTGTGGTTTATTATGATGCCTCCAGAGTCGGTTTGGGATGTGTATTGATACAACACGGGAAAGTCATAGCTTATGCTTCTAGGCAACTCAAGAACCATGAGAAGAATTATCCGACGCATGATTTCGAGCTTGGTCCGTCCCGGTTGTTGATTTTACTGCGTAATTAACTGAAACATATTAGATGCTTTCATGATTTGGGTTGATTGCCATGATTGGGCTTCGTGCCGATTATTTGAATACTCTAGAGATTTATATCGTTGTTTTTGCATTACTTGCACATTATTTAATATCGTTTCAAGTTTTTAAATACTGTTTTGCAAACTCAACCATTTTTCTAATATTTGAAAACTCAAATGATACTTTAAATGTATTTTGGGCTGGAAACTTTTATCTTGCAAATGCCAAAGGGGCTTACTATATTATTTTCTGGACTTATTATAAAGTAACTTGAAACAGTGGTAACAATGACAATGTATGTTATACTTGAAAAAATGGTAACAATGACATTGTATGTTATACTTGAAACAATGGTAACAATGACACTGTAATATAGACTTGGAACAATGGTAACAATGGCACTGTGTGATATAAATTGGTCAGGTAACAATGGCTAACCGTTCAGGTAACAATGACGGACCAAGATACTACGCTTGGGCTGTAGGAGCCCCTTCGGAGTCTGTACGCACCCCCAGTGAGCGTCATCGATGTTAAATGGATCGGACTGCACGCCGCAGTGGATACCGGAGTGTACCGTTATGTGCATTGCATTGCATTCATGCATTGGTTTTCTGTTTGTACTACGTGGCATAACATTTAGCACTCATATATTATTGGTATACATGTATTACTTACCTTCTTAACCAGATACCCTGGTGTGAATTTCTAAAGGAGTGTTGTGCCCAAGGGGATGATTTGTGTGCGGACTTGCACTACTTGATATCGTATGCATTTGTTTAACTATTAATTAGGAAAGAAAGTGATGTTTTCAAGAGAGGTTTTAAACTGAACCAGATATTTGATAATGAATTGTTTTTCATGGAATTACTGTTTCAAAAAAGGGTTGTACTATACTTTATAGCATGATGTAGTGCTCTTACGTGTTTTCTTTCCTCTTAGCAATATTTACTCTTATTACCACTATGTTGGAAGTATTCACTTTACTCCATGCACCTCGCGTGCAGTTGCAGGTATTGTTCACGGGTTAACAATGAATCGAAGGTAATTGCTATCATAGCTAAGCAAGGTGACCGCCGGCGTTTCTGGCACAGAGTTCCTTCTTCTTGATTCCAAATTTTTACTCTATGTATTATAGACTTTAAAGTTGTAATAAAGATTCTCCTAGATGCTCATGACTAGTGACACTCCAGTCGGGCTGAGTTAGGCTATAATGTTATTAAGTAAATGCTCTTTAAGTTGAAATTTTCATCTATTTATGTTTAATGAGTGTTAAAGAAACGATTGAGGTTAGTTGGCTGGCCTTGTCTTCACGAGAGGCGCAATCACGACTAAGTATGGAGATTGGGTTGTGACAAATACTTTTTAAGAAATTTAAATTGTTTGGTCAATACAAAAAAGTATTTTTTGCGAGCATCAAAATCAGTTTTTTTGCTTTTGGGAAGAAATAGAAAATTCTAGCTTATTCTAAGAAGCAGAAGCAGAAAATAAATTTATTCAACATAAATTTATATTTTTCCAATAATCCCTTACTAATTTAATTTTTTTCTTTTTTACCATCCTACTAAAATTAAAGATATCATATATATATATATATATATATATATATATATATATATATATATATATATATATATATATATATATATATATATATATATATATATATATATATATATGGATCATATTGTAACTTTTGAAATTCTTTATTGACGTTTGTTTTTCACCTTTTCTTTCTGTAATGTCTCGTAAATTTCCAAAATTTCTTCTTCTTTTTTCACACTAATTAAAGCAAATTGTCTGCATCTTCTTTAAATTATCAATTTTCTTCCTACAAATAATTATATATAATTTCTTCTATTATATGATATTAGTTCTCGAATCTTTAGAACAATTATCCAATCTAATTTCTCAAAATGACCTACAAATAGGTAATCAATTTGCAATTACATTGCATAATCTATTTATATATTGTTAAAAGAAGAAGAAAATGCATCGATATTTAGTTAAGTGACAGCCTCACAATAGGCCACTTGGTATTTTAGGATAAAGTTAGTCAGGTTAGGTAATAATTAGTTTCTTTTTGAATTTAAAAAATAAATAAATTATACATTATGTGTTGTTAGAATTTAGTTACTCTTTTTGAATTAGAATTTAAACATACTTGATTATTTCTTTTATGATTATTTTATTTTACGCTCAGTGCTATCTTTCAAGTTTGACACTCAAAATCATCTAGTTACAACTACTATGACTATATATAATTTCATACGATAATATGCTTTTACAGATAAAGAATTCAACTATTATGCTAATGAAAATATTACTGAAGAGATTGGTGAAGGAGATCAGCCTTCTGATATTCCTTTAGAAATGCGAGACAAGTTTTCTACTAATATTGAAGCGTTATGTTATAGAAGTAGAGATGAAATTGGTGAGAGGTATTATCATGTGTGAGTGACTTTACTTATTATGTCATGATAGATTATCAATATATAGTAATTTGTGGATAGACTTCTAATTTATACTGAATGATGTTATTTTAATGATTCAAAATATCATATAAAAATAAATAATTATACAAGATAATATCATATACTTTAGTATAACTATATATGTAAAAATTAATTTAAATCTTTAATATATATTTTTTGCTTTATGTTTTATATTTTAATTAAAAATAATAATAAAAGTCTCTCATGATAAATATCTAAGTTCATTTTTATGTTTAATAAGAATTATATGATCTTGGAATTATCCTTTTTGCTAATTTGATATTCAAAAGTACTTATAATGATCGGCCAAACACAAATTATTTACCAGATGTTCCAAAAAGAACTTCTTAAATGAATTGGCCAAACACAAGCAGTTTTTTTCAAAAGTACTTTTAAAAAATACTTCTAAAAGAAGTACATTTCAATATAAGAAGATTTTGGCAGCTTGGCCAAACCGGCTCTCAACGTAGCGTATGCAAAAAAATTGTAAGTAGTTAAACTTTCATAAAAAGAGAAATAAATTTTTATAATAACAATCGATATTATTTTTATAATTACGATTAATATCTGTTAGGCTAAAACGATCAACTAATAATTTTAATATAGTTTCATATTACTTATTTTGAGTCAAGCTTGTACGATTTTTTTCAAAAATTTACACCATTAAGCATATAATACACCTTATATATAGGCTCATAATATTTTTAGCTACCAAGTGAGACTTTGTTCGCATCCCAATAATTTTTTACCTCAAACTTGGTCCCACGTGGCCAACTACTACGATTTACTAGTCTCCCATCATCGTATTTGTCCCGCTGAACTTGAGTTTTGATATGAGTTATAGGGTTAAATGGGAAAATGATATACTTAATATAGTGTGATATCCACTTTGGACCAAGCCTGCATATTTTTTTTTCTAACAGGCCTCACATCATTAATTAGGAGATCAATAAATCTTATATGTATGCTCTCAATATTTTCAGCTATCAATGTGGGATTTTGTTCATCCACCAATAATATCATTTTGCTTATTATTTATTAATTGTAATTGTATAAAGGTTTGCAAAGTATAATAGATGATAAATTTAAGATATTTCATAAATAAATGGATAAATTTGGTTCTTTTTTATAAATTAGAATTTTAGAAACAAAATTTATACTAATTCTTCTAAAAGAAAACTAAAATAAATTTAATTGATTTTTTATCATAATAATCTCTCCCTCACACACACACACACATATATATATATATATATATATATATATATATATATATATATATATATATATATATATATATATATATATAAAGTGACTACATGAAAATTTATTTCTCTACCTGCCTCTTTATTGTAATTGCTCCATTATCACTTTCATTTTTCGCCATGTTAATAAAAAGGTTGCATTAAATATGCCTTAAATTAGTTTGCAGTTAGATATAACGTTATGAAAAGACATACATGGAAAATGATGATAGGTCTCAAAATTTTCAACGAAAATGATGTATGATGTTGAATTGCATGTGATATTTTTGGTACTAAAACAGTTAGCATGTTAGGATTTAACCTATTGTTTTTTTCTTGGTTTTGCATTCAATTCTTAGTGATTATATGAGTTACGGAGCTAGTGTTTGAGATAAGAGTTCGATCGAATTCAGTAATTTTTATTTTAATTATGTAATTATTTTAGAAAATAACTTTAATATTAAATTATTTATAATTTATTAATTTACAATTCAATAATTTATATACTTGAATCCATAAACTTCAAATAACCGCTCTTATTAACCTCGATTAATTTGAACTTGCATTGCGTAATGTTGAAATATTGCTCCGGAGCTAGAACACGAGGCCTTGATCTGCTTAGGGATGAAGAGACCTTATCCCTAGATATTTATTTGTATGATGTGGTCCTATATATAAAGGCAATAATTAATAATATGATATTGACCGAACCCATTATCCTTTACGTACGTAGCCATGCAAATAGCACTAACTTCCAAATACTCATTTTGGATACGATTGTTCCATAATTCAGATTTCTGAAACTATTTTATGTATATTTATTCTTTGATATTTCAGATAAGAAAAGTGAGAAGAGATACAATTTAGATAATTATATTATCTTATTCAAAGTTTAATGTATGATCAACCGCGTCTAAACCAACAGCAACAGGTAATTAAATGTTAAATATACCTTTTAGTATTAAAACTTGAAAGTAATTACATAAAATTACTACTCTAAATTTGTCCATTTAATTTTAAGAATTTAATTTAGAAGTGTCAATCAATACTTGACTATGAAAAAATACTATTGAACTTTTAAGCCATTGGGCTTTAAACTATAAAAGTGTGAAATTGGAAATGGAGAGAAATAAAATGAAGGGAAAAATAAAAATTTGAAGAAGTGAGCTTTTGTCTTGCACTTTGTCTCTCATTGGTGAGGGACAACTACATTTGTGGGTATATATATTGAATCACTTCTTAAAGCTCTTAAAAAGAGTTGAAGAGAATGAACTCTCGCACCGTCGTCGTTGCTCACTCGGCTTGGCTTCGGATTTGGATTTGTCAAATGATCGATCAATATTCAGAAATATAGTCTGGCCGCGATCCTGGCGTGACCGCGGTATGACCATGCCAGAACCCTTCTACAGGTTTAGAGAGCCACACTTTGGCCGCGGTCCTGGTGTAACTGCGATAGGATCGTGGCAGGCGGCGAAATTTCTGAACATGCACCTTTTCCAGAACAAACATCACACTTCTTCCAATAATTGCCTATAAATTCAGAGGCATGGCTTTATTTTTAACACACCCAAAACATTACAGAACTTCCTTCTTTCTGAAAATACTGCATTATCATTCGCGGTCTCTTTCTCTCTCGAATACGTAAGTGTGATTTTGCTCTTTTCTTTAAGTTCGCTGGTATCCTGCAGTTTGTATTGCTACTGTTGCAAGAAGGTTTATTTTGTTTTATCCTGGGAGGATTTAATCCATTACCTTGTCAACGTGTGAGGAGGTTAAAATTCCTTAAGGACTCACAAGCAAATTGTAGACTCGGAATATTTTTTAATCTCTATTGTATTTCCAGTTTCTTTTATCTAACAGTTTTCTGATTTTGTATTTTAACACAGTAGCGGTCACAAGCTTAAGGAATTTTATAGTAACGTTTCTATGTTGAATTATATACTAAACTATTTTCTATACTGCGTTGGAGACTAAAGCCTTGGTGCTTTCTACTCCAATAATTGTTCTGTCCGATTTAAAGTATACAAAAATTTTGCCGGAATAATAAATGTACGGGTTTAAAGTATATAAAAACTTCACCATTTGTTACGTGTTGTCTGTTTGGTTTAGTATTCAGTTTAAAGATATCAAACCTTTATTGATTAACAAAGTTATGTTTTGTTTCCAACTCTACAGAAACATGACGAATGAAAACCAAACTAATGGAAATATTGCGGGGACGAGTGCTATTGTTACGAGTGTTGCTTCCTCGTCAAGCCGTTCTACTCCTGCTCATGTTATGTCACCAACAGAAAAACTCGAAAAGTTTTCCGGTATTGACTTCAAATGTTGGAAAATAAAGATGCTTTTCTATCTTACTACGTTGAGTTTGCAACGTCATCAAGGAGGATCCTCCAGTCTTGGCAGAATGTACTCCGGATGATGAACGACTTATTGTAACTAAAGCATGGAAACATTTTGATTTCTTGTGCAAAAATTACGTTTTGAGTTGTTTGGAAGATGACTTGTACAATGTCTATAACGTCATGGAAACTAAAAGCATTATGGAATGCGCTTGAGAAGAAGTACAAGACTGAGGATGCCAGACTTAAGAAGTTTGTGGCTGCTAGATTTTTGGATTTCAAGATGATTGATACTAGGTCTGTCATAAATCAAGTCTAAGAATTACAAGTCATTGTGCATGACCTCCTTGTTGAAGGTATGACCCGAATCAATAATTTTATTAATAATATTTATCTTGCTATTAATTATAAATTTGGCATTGAAAGTATGGTGATAAATGAGGCCTTTCAAGTTGCTACTTTCATTGAGAAATTACCTCCGTTGTGGAAGGATTTTAAGAAATATCTTAAACACTGAAGGAAATGACACTAGAAAACTTGATTGTTCGTTTAAGGATAGAAGAAGACAACAAAAATACTGAAAAGAAGTCATGTGGGAACTCGACAATAATAAGGGCCAACATTGTTAAGGAGGAGCCACCAAACAAGAAGAGAAAGAAGGCTTCTGAACCAAAGAACTACCCAAGCAAGAAGAAGTTCAAGGGTAATTGACACAACTGTGGAAAATCTGGGCCTAAGCCCGTGGATTGTCGTGCGTCAAAGAATGATAAGAAGAAAAATAATCAAGCTAACATGGTTGAAAATATTGACGAAATGGAGGACTTGTGTGACATGTTGTCTGAATGCAACTTTGTAGGAAATCCTAAAGAATGGTAGATTGATTCTGGAACCATCCGCCATGTTTGTGCTAACAAGGAGTTATTTTCTTCTTATGCCCTCGCAGGACCCGACGAGACAATTTTCATGGGAAATTCGTCTACAGCCAAAATTGAAGGAGTTGGCAAGCAAGATTGCGTTGAAAATAACGAAGGAAAAATAGTGACTCTGATATTATATTACCTCGATTTGTGTGCGCAGTCTAGGCGCGTAGCCGAAAATTTTTTATGTGGAAATATGTGAATTCTGTGAAAAATTTGAAAAATTTTAATATTAATATTGATATAGTTGACTTTGGTCAATATTTTTGGTAAATGGACCCAGACCCGAGTTTGGTCGGTCCCGGAAGGTTTGTAGAAAAATATGGGTCTCGGGCATGTGCCCGGAGTCGAATTCCGAGGCCTAGAGCCCGAGATATGAACTTTTCTGTTAAATTATTTTTCTGAAATTATTAAGGAAAATGAAAATGAAAAGTGATTAAAAGACTATGGTATCAGGCTCGTATTTTGGTTCCGATGCTCGGTACAAGTCTTATATATTGTTTAAGCGCTTCCTGCAAAGTTTGATCGAAATCGGACGTCGTTTGACGTGTTTTGGACTATGAGTTCCAAGTTTGAAAGTTTATAAAGTTTTAAAAGGGAAACCATGAGTTTTGATGCTTGATTCTATGTAAACGATGTTATATTGGCGATTTGATCACGCGAGCAAGTTCGTGGTATGTTTTTGAGGTTATGTGCATGTTTAGTTTAGAGCCCCGAGGGCTCGGGTGAATTTTAGATAGGTCACGAGAGCATTTTTTAAGTTTACCACAGCTGGTATTTTTCCCCAGCTGATATCTTCGCAAATGCGAAGAAATGTCTCGCAAATGCGAACGGGCCATCGCAAAATCGACGCAGGGGAAGGCTAGGCTTGATCGCAATTGCGATGAATGGCTTCGCAAATGTGAAGTCTGGTGAATTGGGCAGCGGTCGCAAATGCGACAGGAACTTCGCAAATGCGAAGTCTGAGCCCAAGACTGTTATGTTCGCAATTGCAAACTAAAGTTCGCAATTCCCATATCCGGACCTGTGCAATTTTATACTTAAACGAATTTAAACCCACTTTTCACCATTCTTTCAAAACTCAAAACCCCATAGGCGATTTTCCCAGAGCAATTTCATCTCAAATCACTTGTAAGTCGATATTCACTCAATTCTTTCAACTCTTAACATCATTAAACATGTTTTCCATTAGAAATCAAAGACTTTCATGGATGAAATTGGTGGTTTTGGGTAGAACCTATATTTTCTATAAATTGGGGAGTTGGACCTCGATTTGATGTCTGATTTCAAAATAAATTATATATTTGAACTCGTGAGGGAGTGGGTTGCCAAATTTTGGTTTGAACCCCGAGTTTCGACCACGTGGGCTCGGGGGCATTTTCGAAATTTCTGAGTAAAACTTTGGAAAAATTATTTTTATGCATTCAAACCAATTCATATAGTGTTTATTAAAGTAATTGATAAAATTATGATTAGATTCGAGCGACTTGGAGGTTGAATTATGAGGTAAAGTAATAGTTGAAGGTTAAACGGATTTCGAGGCTTTGAGGTAAGTGTTTGATCTATCCTAGCTTGAGGGACTAGGATTAGAGTATGATAAATTGCTATTCGCTAAATGATCGAGTGCGGTGTATAGGCGTGGTGACGAGTGCCTATACACCGGAGTCTAGCATGACCGTGGGTCATTGTTTGTACATGTTTGTGAGATAATTTGGAGCTCTTCTAAGCTAAATTATAAATTGCTACAAATGTGAAGAGTCGGAGAATGAGCTATGAAATATAAATATTTTGGAGCGTTGGCTCGAATGATAATTACTGTTGAGTAAAAGATGAAAGTATTAAACGGAATTATTATTAATCCTTTGCTGGGACCTTATTGTTTTTATTGTTATTGCTCCATTGCCGGGACTTAGTATTATTTGGGATATTCCCTTGCTGGTATTGGTTGTGTATTATGCTAAAAGAAACGGGATAGTGTGGCACGCCGACCACTTATATAATGTGAAACGGGATCGTGTGGCACGCCGTTCACCTATATATATTGTGAAATGGGATCGTGTGGCACGCCGACCACTTGTATATTATGAAATGGGATCATTTGGTTCGCCTACCACATAATATATTGATTATCAGCTTGCGCGCCACAACAGAGTATGGACTGGGTGTATTGTGTTCGTGTGTGGAAACTATCAGTGTTATTGTTAAATTATACTTCTTTACGGATAATTTCTATAATTGACTGTGGTGTATCTCCCAATATGTCCTTTCCCCTTTTACTGCTTAACTTGGTATATATGTATATAGAATTGTACAGGTTTATGTGAGTGTCTGATCCTAGCCTCGTCACTACTTCGCCGGGATAGGCTGGGCACTTACCAGCACATGGGGTCGGTTGTGCTGATACTATATTTCTGTGTGTTTTTGCACAGGTCCAGGTTTTGAGCAGCAGCAGCAGCAGCAGTTCGGTAGCAGGATTCTCATACCCACGAGACTGAGGTAGCTTGCAGGCATCCGCAGCCCCAGCGTCTCTTCTTATATTTTTCATTATTACTGTAGGCTCATTGTTTCGAGACAGACGGTTGTTATATTTCTTTCAGACCATTATGCGTAGTTATTCTTAGTAGTTCACGAGTTAGTGACTCCACATCTTGGGTAGAGGATTTATGTTGAGTATTTCACATTTATATTCAGGTTTATGATAGTAGACTTCCGCAGTTAATGTTATTATTATTATTTTTGCTATTAAATTGAGAACAAGATGGTTTTTATTAATGGAAAGATGGTGAGTAAATTGGTTTGCATAGCTACCACGAGTAAGAGCCATCACGATCCCGATGGTGGGGAATCTGGGTCGTGACAAGTTGGTATCAGAGCATTAGGTTACATAGGTCTCACTCACTAACAAACTTAGTAGAGTCTGAGGGGTAGGTACAGAGATGTATGTACTTGTTCCCCAGAGTCTATTGAGTTAGGGAAAATCTCTCATTTGTTCCTTCTTGTCGTGCGATTTGTTTCCTCAAATACTGATTGAATGTCTACTCTGTTCTTTCGCAGATGGCGAGAACACGCGCTTCCTCATCCACATATCAGCGGTCCGAGCCTCAGGCAGCTCTCGTGATGGGCAGAGGCCGAGGTCGTGCCGAAGGTCGTGGTAGAGGCATAGCTCAGCCCCAGGCAGCGATTCCAGAGGTGGAGCCTCATGTTGAAAATGGTGAGGAGGTTCCAGTCCCAACAGCTCCAGTGGGCCCAGCTCAGGTCCCATGAGAGCTCATATTCACCCCGGATCTTTAGGAAGCTCTGGTCCGGATAGCAGGCTTTATGGACAGTGTCGCCAGAGCAGGCTTGCTGCCAGTTGAACCAGCCACTTCTCAGGATAGAGGAGGGGTTCAGACTCCTATTGCGCATTGCTGGAACCAGTAGCTGATTCTTATGACAGGGGCCAGCCTTCCAGGCCTTTTCAGTCGGCCCTCCAAGCTTCACAAGGTGGTTCAGGTGATCGTGGTCCCCATCAGTATCAGTCAGACCAGTAGCCTATCAGTGCACCACCACTTTGTTATTCTCAGCAACCAAGGGCTTGCTTCACTTGCGGCGACCCGAGGCACATTGCAAGGTATTTCCCTCGAGTATCGGGCAACACTCAGCAGCAGGGTCCTTGCTCCACGATTCAGGCCCCAACTGACCCATAGCCTGTCCAGCCAGCCAGGGGCGGGGGTAGGGATTGTAGAGGTGGAGGTCAAGACCGTAGAGGTGGAGGTCGTCCTGCCAGAGGTAAAGGTCAGCCGGTAGATGACCTCCCTAGATACATAGTTCAGGGAGGTGGTGCTGATCCCCAATTTTATGTTTTGCCAGCCAAGCCAGAGGTAGAGGCATCAGATGGTGTGATTACAGGTACTATTCTAGTTTGCGATAGAGATGCTTTAGTGCTATTTGACCCTGGGTCTACATATTCATATGTGTCTTCCTACTTTGTACCATGCCTGGACGTGCCTATCTATGCCTTGGATATTCCTGTTTATGTGTCTACGCCAGTGGGTGACTCCATAGTAGTCGACAGGGTGCATCATTCGTGCGTGGTTATGTTTGAGGGTGTTGAGACCCGTGTTGATTTATTACTGTTAGATATGGTGGACTTTGATGTTATATTGGGAATGGATTAGTTGTCCCCGTATCATGCTATCCTAGATTGTCACACCAAGACAGCCACCTTGGCCTTGCTAGAATTACCCGGACTAGAATGGAGAGGAACACCATGTCACGCCACCCGCAATGTCATTTCATACGTTAAGGCTCGACGCATGGTCGAGACGGGGTGTTTAGCTTATTTGGCGTATGTTCACGATTCCAGCGTAGAGGTTCCTTCTATTGACTCGGTTCCTATTGTACGGAAGTTTCTCGAGGTCTTTCCTTCAGACCTGCCGGGTATGCCACCTGACATGGATATTGATTTCTGTATTGATCTAGCCCCGGGCACTCAGCCTATTTCTATTCCACCATATCCTATGGCCCCGTCGGGGTTAAAGGAGTTAAAATATCAATTGCAAGACTTGCTGGAGAAGGGCTTTATCACGCCTTGTGTTTCTCCTTGGGGTGCACTGGTGTTATTCGTGAAGAAGAAGGATGGTTCGATGCGGATGTGTATTGATTACTAGCAATTAAACAAAGTGACAATAAAGAATAAGTATCCACTGCCGAGAATTGATGATTTGTTTGACCAGCTGCAGGGAGGAAGGGTGTTCTCAAAGATAAACTTAAGGTCTGCCATCACTTGAAGATTAGGGCGTGTGATATTTCTAAAACAGTTTTCCGCACTCGGTATGGGCACTACGAGTTCTTAGTCATGTCTTTTGGGTTGACCAATGCCCCAGCAGCATTTATGGAGTTGATGAACCGAGTGTTCAGGCCTTATCTAGATTTGTTCATGATAGTCTTTATAGATGATATCCTGGTATACTCCCGCAGCCAAGAAGAGCACGAGCAACAGCTCAGACTGGTTCTTCAGACTCTGAAGGATAATCAGTTATATGCCAAGTTTTTAAAGTGCGAGTTTTGGTTGAGTTTGGTTGCATTCTGGGTCATACTGTATCAGTAAAGGGTATTCAGGTGGACCCAAAGAAGATTGAGGCAGTCAAGAATTGGCCACGACTAGCTTTAGTAACCGAGATCCAGAATTTCTTGGGGTTAGCAGGGTACTACTGTCGGTTCATAGAGGGGTTCTCTTCTATTGAAGCCCCGATGACCAGGTTGACCCAGAAAGGTGCCCCGTTCAAGTGGTCAGATGAGTGTGAGGAGAGGTTTCAGAAGCTCAAGACAGCTCTAACTACGACACTAGTGTTGATTTTTCCCACGGGTTCAAGGCCTTACACAGTCTATTGTGATGCATCCCGTACTGGGCTTGGAGCGATATTGATGCAGGATGGCAAGGTTATTGCATATGCTTCGAGACAGTTGAAAATCCATGAGAAGAATTATCTAGTTCATGACCTAGAGTTGGCAGCGGTTGTTCGTGACTTGAAAATTTGGAGGCATTATCTATATAGTATGGCGTATGAGGTATACACAGATCATAAGAGCCTTCAGTACTTGTTCAAGCAGAAGGAGTTGAATGTGCGGCAGAGGAGATGGCTAGAGTTGCTAAAAGATTATAACGTTACTATCTTATATCACCCAGGTAAGGCTAATGTGGTGGCTGATGCGTTGAGTAGAAAGTCTGCTAGCATGAGTAGTCTTGCTTATATTCCGATCAGCCAGAGACCGCTTGCTCTAGATGTTTAGGCCTTAGCCAACCGATTCGTGAGATTAGATATTTCTGAGCCTAGTAGGGTGTTGGCTTGCACGGTCGCTCGTTCTTCCCTATTGGAGGGTATCCGTAAGAGGCAGTTCGATGATCCCCATTTGTGTGACCTGAGAGACACTGTGTAGCGAGGAGGTGCTACGAAGGTAACCTTAAATAATGAAGGAGTATTGAGATTGCAGGGGCAAGTTTGTGTGCCCAATGTTGATGGGATTCGAGAGTTGATCTTAGAGAAAGTCCATAGTTCTCGGTATTCTATTCACCCGGCCACCGCGAAGATGTATCAGGATTTGCGGCAGCATTATAGGTGGCGTAAGATAAAAAAGGACATTGTTGCGTATGTCGCTCGGTGTTTAAATTGTCAGCAGGTTAAATATGAGCACCAGAGGCCTGGTGGTGTGTTCCAAAGAATTGAGATTCCCGAGTGGAAGTGGGAGCGGATTACAATGGACTTCATTACTAGACTTCCATTAACTCGGAGGAAATTTGATGTTATTTGGGTTATTGTTGATAGGCTGACCAAGTCAGCACATTGCATTCCAGTAGCAATCTCCTACTCATCTAAGAGGTTAGCGGAGATTTACATTCGGGAGATTGTTCGCCTTCATGGAGTGTCGGTATCTATTATCTCAGATCGAGGTACGTAGTTTACCTCGCGCTTCTGGAGAGCGGTCCAGCAGGAGTTAGGCACTCAGGTTCAGTTGAGCACAGCATTCCATCCTCAGATGGATGGTCAGTCCGAGAGAACTATTCAAATTTTAGAGGATATGCTCCGAGCTTGCATCATTGACTTTGGAGGCTCGTGGGACCAGTTTCTGCCATTAGCAGTGTTTGCCTATAATAACAGCTACCAATCTAGTATTCATATGGCTCAATATGAGGCATTGTATGGTAGGCGATGTCGGTCTCCCGTCGGATGGTTTGAGTCAGGAGAGGCTCGGCTGTTGGGTACTGACTTAGTTCAGGAGGCCTTAGATAAGGTCAAGACTATTCAAGAGAGGTTGCATTAGGCCCAGTCTAGAGAGAAGAGTTATGCAGATCATAAGGTCCGAGATGTAGATTTCATGGTTGGTAAGCGGGTATTGCTCTCCGAGTGTCGCCCATGAAGGGCGTGATGAGGTTTGGAAAGAAAGGCAAGCTTAGCCATAGGTACATTGGTCCATTTGAGATTCTAGATCGAGTGGTAAATGTGGCTTATAGACTTGCAATGCCACCTAGTTTATCAACTGTGCATCCAGTTTTTCATGTATCTGTGCTTCAGAGGTAACACGGAGATCCTACGCATATGTTAGACTACAGTACTGTCCAAATGGACAAGGATCTATCTTACGAGGAGGAGCTGGTAGCTATTCTATACCGGTAGGTTCGACAATTAAGGTCGAAGAGCTTTCCTTCTATGCGTGTTCAGTGGAGAGGTCAGCCTCTTGAGGCATCAACCTCGGAATCCGAGTCTGATATGCGGAGCCGTTATCTACATTTGTTCCCCAACTCAGGTACTTCCTTCTCTTGTCCGTTCGAGGACGAATGATTGTTTTAGAGGTGGAGGATGTGACAACCCAAAGGGTCATCACCTATTTTCCACATCTGTTCTGTGCTTCTGAGGCCTTGAAAACCCCATTTTATATTGCTTTGATTTGCGTGTGCTGTCTAGGCTTGTAGCCGGAAAGTTTTTATGTTGAAATATGTGAATTCTATAAAACATTTGAAGAATTTTGATATTAATATTGATATAGTTGACTTTGGTCAACATTATTGGTAAACGGACCCGGACCTGAGTTTGGACGGTCCCGAAAGGTCCGTAGAAAAATATGGGACTGGGGCATGTGCCTGGAGTCGAATTCCGAGGTCTAGAGCCCGAGATATGAATTTTTCTGTTAAATTGTTTTACTTAAATTATTAAGGAAAATGGAAATGAAAATTGGTTAAAATACTATGGTATTGAGCTCGTATTTTGGTTCCGACGCCCGATACAAGTCTTATATATAGTTTAAGCGCTTCCTACAAAGTTTTATCGAAATTGAACGTCGTTTGACGTGTTTTGGACTATGAGTTCCAAGTTTGAAAGTTTATGAAGTTTAAAAAGAGGAATTATGAGTTTTGAGGCTTGATTCTATGTAAACGATGTTATATTAGCTATTTGATCGCGCGAGCAAGTTCGTGGTATGTTTTTGAGGTTATGTGCATGTTTGGTTTAGAGCCCCGAGAGCTCAGGTGAATTTTTAATAGGTCACGAGAGAATTTTTGAAGTTTAACACAGCTGGTATTATTCCTGAGCTGATATCTTCGCAAATGCAAAGAAATGTCTCGCAAATGCGAAGGGGCCATCGCAAATGCGAAGCAGGGGAAGGCTGGTCTTGATCGCAATTGCGATGAATGGCTTCGCAAATACGAAGTCTGGTGAATTGGGCAGGGGTCGCAAATGCGACAGGAACTTCGCAAATGCAAAGTCTGAGCCCAGGATAGTTATGTTTGCAATTGCGAACTAAAGTTCACAATTCCCATATCCGCACATGTGCAATTTTATATTTAAACGAATTTAAACCCACTTTTCACCATTCTTTCAAAACCCAAAACCCCATAGGCGATTTTCCAAGAGCAATTTCATCTCAAATCACTTGTAAGTCGAGCTTCACTCAATTCTTTCAACTCTTAACATCATTAAACATGTTTTCCATTAGAAATCAAAGATTTTCATGGATAAAATTGGTGTTTTTGGGTAGAACCTAGGTTTTCTATAAATTGGGGAGCTGGACCTCGATTTGAGGTTCAATTTCAAAATAAATTATATATTTGAACTCGTGAGGGAATGGGTAACCGGGTTTTGGTTCGAACCCCGAGTTTTGACCACGTGGGACTGGGGGTGTTTTGGAAAATTTTGAGTAAAACTTTGAGAAAATTATTTTTATCCATTCAAACCAATTCATATAGTGTTTATTAAAGTAATTGAACAAATTGTGATTAGATTAAAGCGAGTTGGAGTTTGAATTACGAGGTAAAACAATAGTTGAAGGTTAAACGGACTTCAAGGCTTTGAGGTAAGTGTTTGATCTATCCTAGCTTGAGGGACTAGAATTAGAGTATGATAAATTGCTATTTGCTAAATGATCGAGTGTGGTGTATAGGCGTGGTGATGAGTGTCTATACACCGGAGTCTAGCATGACCGTGGGTCTTTGTTTGTACATGTTTGTGAGATAATTTGGAGCTCTTCTAAGCTAAATTATAAATTGCTACAAATGTGAAGAGTCTGAGAATGAGCTATGAAATATAATTTTTTTAGAGCGTTGGCTCGAATGATAATTACTGCTGAGTAAAAGATAAAAGTATTGAATGGATTATGATTAATCCCTTGCCGGGACCTTACTGTTGTTATTGTTATCTTGCCGGGACTTAGTATTATTTGGGATATTCCCTTGCTGGTATTGGTTGTGTATTATGTGGAAAGAAACGGTATCGTGTGGCACGCCGACCACTTATATAATATGAAATGGGATCGTGTGGTACGCCGTCCACCTATATATATTGTGAAATGGGATCGTGTGGCATGCTGACCGCTTACATATTATGAAATGGGATCGTGTGGCACGCCGACCACTTATATATCATGAATTGAGATCGTGTGGCATGCCAACCACTTGTGTATTATGAAATGGAATCGTGTGGTTCGCCTACCACGTAATAAATTAAGGATCAGGTTGTGCGCCGCAATAGAGTATTGACTGGGTGTATTGTGTTCGTATGTGAAAATTATCGGTATTATTGTTCAGTTATACTTCTTTACGTATAATTTCTATAATTAACTAAGGTGTATCCCCCAGCATGCCCCTTCCCCTTTTACAGCTTAACTTGGTATATATGTATGTAGAATTACACAGGTTTATGTGAGTGCCTGGTCCTAGCCTCATTACTACTTTGTCGGGATAGGGCGGGCACTTACCAGCACATGTGATCGGTTGTACTGATACTACACTTCTGTTTATTTTTGTACATGTCTAGGTTTTGAGCAGTAACAGCAGCAGTAGTTCGGTAGCAGGATTTTTATACCTATGAGATTGAGGTAGCTTGCAGGCGTCCGCAGGCCCGACGTCTTGATAATAGGTGAATTTGACTATATTTATGCCCTAAAAATCACACTTAATTGTTGTTTTGATATTGTTTATGATGACAAAATGCTTTTATTAGTGTTTTTAGTGTGTTATAGGTACACATGAACTAATGAAGACTAAAAGAGCAAGTTTTGGAGTCAAAAGATGGTGAAAAGGGCCAAAGTGTGGTACAAGTCAAGAAATTGTGCTGAAAATAGCCGGAAAGGTGTGATTCCGAGCTATATAGATGTTATGGCATGAATTTAAGTGATTTGGAGCTTTGAAGTCTGAGTAAAAGCTCAAGGAATTAAGCCGGGATCGTGTTCGGGGGTCAAATTTGATAGTTTAGTACAAACGAAGACTCGATGAGGCATATTGCGCACTGTCTAGTAAACTGGACATAACGTTTTGGTCAGAACTTCTTTTTGGCGCTATAATATATGGTTCAAAAGCTAACTCAAAGGGCTACAAGTTTTATGTTTTGAGTTTTACCGAATTCCAAACGGAACAGGGTGAACGATCGCGAACGTTGTCGGACCACGGACGGACCGCGGTTGAAAGGGCTCGCGGAATCTCAGAGATTTAGGGATGTGATTTTTCTGCGGTCCATCCGTGAACGCGGACGGACCGCGGGCGAGGCCAAAATTTTTAGGGTCAAACTTGTCAAGATGCAATTTTTGTGACCTAAACTCTCTATATAATGATAGGATTCGTCCAAGAGAGGCAAGTATTGTATTATTCATTACTTTTGCAAGAAAACTAGTAAGAGAGAACTCTCTCAACATCTTTCTTTCTTTTACATTGAATCTTTGATTATGAATTCAATTATCTATCTTGTTTATTTGATTATGAGTAGATAATTCTTTATCTAAGGTTTTGATGGAACCTATTGAGTGATGAACTTCTGGGTTATGTGATTACAAATTGTTAGCTAGATTTCTATTTGGTCAACTTCGTTCTTGTTGTAGTTAATTGATATAGCTCTCAATTAGTTGTGCCTATTGTCACACATCCCTTTTTACTACCCCACTTAAGCATACAAATACGCTTGTAGGGTATACCCCGGCGCTCAAATATCCGAAACGGATAAAAATAACGTAAGGGAAGGAGTTTTTCCAATTAAAGGACAATCGGTTCGGGATTTTATTGAGATTAGTCAGAGTCGCCACTTGGGAATGATAATGGTGTCCCAAGTCACCGGTTAATCCCAAATCCGAGGAATTTTGACTCTTAAAAATGTCTGCGAAGCAAAGATCCGGATAAGGAACTCTGTTAACCCGGGAGAAGGTGTTAGGCATTCCCGGGTTCCGTGGTTTTAGCACGGTCGCTCAATTGTCATTCTCGACTCTTGTTTGACTCAATTACAGATTTTTAAACAACATGTAATGCTTTTTACATTAGGTATTATTTTTAAGGAATTTGCGACATCGCGAAAACACGCCTTGAGTCATACCGCAACCAGTACGCCTATGACTTTTGGTTTATTTCGGCTTTGCCGAGATTTGGATTTGAATCGCACCAAGTGCACACTCGTTCAATGGAAAGTACATTAACATCGTGCCCTAAATAACGTCTATCGGCTTTTAACTTTGGGGAGAGGCTATGGAATTTGCTATTAGCCTCTCCGGTTCTATTATGTTATATTATTACTAAATGGGGGCCCCGGTGTTTATTATTCGGGCGAGGCTCATCCCAATTTTCATTAAAGGATTCAATACTAGTATTTGGCTATGTTTTCTACATTTGTTTTTTCCTTAATCGATTTCTAATATTTAAACATTCCAGGCCCGTAATTTTGTTATTCAATGGGGACTGGATTTCCAGAATAAGGATTTACTACATCCAGTTGCCATTATACAGAGATTCAGGCCCATAACACGCCTTGGGCCCAAACTAAATAAAATTGGAAATAATTGAAGCAACAGAACAAAGATACACATTTGAAATGGAAAGCACTTTTATTTATTCAATGAAGGAAATCAATATCATACATTAGCTACAAATTAATTATTTATTACCATAAATCAGAACTAACAAACTACTTCTTCCTCTTACACTAGCGTTTTGAAGTTAATGCCAGTTAATACCTAATTTGAAAAAGCGACGGATTACATAATGGACTTAAAGAATGATTAAACTGATTAACTGTGGATCTGAATTAACTGATTAACTACTCACGAATATTTACATTACCAGTTTCGTCATGTACTAGGCATTTTTACATTACAAAGATGGTTCTAATTAAATTGTATCAATATCCGTAAATAAATAACTCAGAGACCTATTTATAATTATGCTACTGATTTCAATATGGCTTGTTTTATCACGAGATTATTAACCTAAAACATGATTAAAGCACTATCTAATCTAACATTTCCTATTTTTAAGCTTATCTATGTGTAAATGACATCTGATATGTGATTAAGACTTATGAATCTATTGTGAGTAAGTAACCAACCGATTTTTTGAAATTATTATTAACTAACCCATGTTTTAAGATCTATTACCTAATTAAGCTATGTGATACACTATTGCTACTATACTACTAGTTATTACAATGTTTTTGTTTTTCGTTTTTTAGCTACTACAAAATACTTCAATAGATAAATTACAAATCTAAACTAACAACACTAAACATAAACTACAGGACAACAAATAATCGGATCCAGATCTTCATTTTTTATTTCAACAATTCACCATTACATCTTCAAGTGAAAGAGATATGTACCTGGTTTTAAAAGGAATGGGAAAATGGCAAATCAACAAGGCGGTGAAAATACAGCAATAACAACAGTAACAACCAGCAGTAGCTTCAACACCTCAATCCCGAAAATCCCAGCAATACGGAGAAAAACAAAAACAAACCAGTAAAAAATAGAAAAGAAAAATATTTTCCAGATTTTTTCTTTGTTTTGTCTTTCTAGCTTTGAACTCTTTTCAATTCTCAAAAGAAACTCTCAAAAATTGAATTTTTCGCCATGTATACTTCTGTGTCCAGAATGTATATCGAGTGTATACTACAGCAGGAAATTTTTTTATTTTTACTTTTCTTCCTATTTTTCCTCTCTTTTTTTTCCCTTTTTTTTCATAAATCCTCTCTTCTATTTATAGGCAAGAATTTCGAAAATTTTCAGATTTTTTATTAAAAAGAAAATATTTTTTTAATTTAAAGAAAACCCACTAATCCATGTTTTCCTCTCCTTGTTTTCTTCCTTGATTTCCTTGCCCCCACTACTTTATGTCATGTAATTATGATTATTTTTTGCTAAAAAAATCTGAAATTTTCTTCTTGGGCCAAGGAGTTTTGGGTTGGGTAAGGGTTCTTAGGATTGGGCTTGTAACTTAATTTGCAAGATGGCCCAATCCAAATTTTTTCCATTTTGTTCTTCTCCATTATTCAACTTCCTAATTAATAAAGCCCAAAATACTAAGATTAATTTATAAAAACTAAAATTATCTTGAAATACTAATCTCATAATAATAATTGTCACCTAATTTTAAATGGTAATTAAAATACAATCACACAATTTGGACATTAAAGGCTAAAATGCAAAAGATGCCTATTTTTTGTGATTTTCATTTTTGTAAGATAAAATTAATTACTCCTAATTGTAGAATTAAATCCTAAATGCAAATGCGATATATATATATATATATATATATATATATATATATATATATATATATATATATATATATATATATATATATATATATATATATTGTCATTATTTTTAAAAATGACACTAAATTCACAACAATTGCAAACAACACAAAACTCTTTTATTTTGAATTTTTGGGAGTAATTCTCATATAGGGCAAAAATCACGTGCTCACAGCTGCCCTTCTTTGCGCGTAAACACGAAGAGTTTCTGTGCAAAGACAAGTGAGCGGATACGAGCGATTTTTGCCCGTTTGAGCACTCCGTGAGAAGCATTTTTTTTTTTTCAAAATTTTGACCGAACCTTTGCTTCAAGAGGTTTCCTACATATCCCTGGCTAAAAGGGAATCAGGTCAATGTAGTTCGGAAAATTTTGGTAGTTGGGACTACCAATGAAACTGCGATTTTTTGCTGTTACTGTTGCTGCTGTTGCGGTTACTGCTTGTTGACCTCCTTATTACACCGGGGGGAATGTAAAATGAAAAAGTTATTCTAAGCTATGATTCTACAATTACAATTATTCCTATCCTAGCTTTTGTTTGCTTCTCTTTGTCTCTTTTTTCTTTGATTTTTTGAGATGCTCACTCTCCCTTTTTTGTTGATTTTCTTTCTTGTTTTCCTCTTCTTCTTTTTTTTGATTTTCAATGGTACTTCTTGCCCTCTTTTTTTTTTCTTTTTCTGCCCCAGTGTGGGCTTTTAAATATATAAACCATGATGATGCAAAAAATATTCCCGTATTTGAAGGTGGGCGCCTAACAGAAATTTAAACGTGCAATGCGATGCAGAAAGTATTCCCGTATTTGAAGGTGGGCGCCTAACAGAAATTAAACGTGCAATGCGATGCGGAAAATATTCCCGTATTTGAAGGTGGGCGCCTAACAGAAATTAAACGTGCAATGCGATGCAGAAAATATTCCCGTATTTGAAGGTGGGCGCCTAACAGAAATTAAACGTGCAATGCGAATGCAGAAAATATTCCCGTATTTGAAGGTGGGCGCCTAACAGAATTTAAACGTGCAATGCGATGCAGGAAAATATTCCCGTATTTGAAGGTGGGCGCCTAACAGAAATGAAACGTGCAATGCGATGCAGAAAATATTCCCGTATTCGAAGGTGGGCACCTAACAGAATTTAAACGTGCAATGCGATGCAAAAAATATTCCCGTATTCGAAGGTGGGCACCTAACGGAAATTAAACGTGCAATGCGAATGCAGAAAATATTCCCGTATTTGAAGGTGGGCGCCTAACAGAAATTTAAACGTGCAATGCGAATGCAGAAAATATTCCCGTATTTGAAGGTGGGCGCCTAATAGAAATGAAACGTGCAATGCGAATGCAGAAAAGTATTCCCGTATTTGAAGGTGGGCGCCTAACAGAATTTAAACGTGCAATGCGAATGCAGAAAATATTCCCGTATTTGAAGGTGGGCGCCTAACAGAATTTAAACGTGCAATGCGATGCAGAAAATATTCCCGTATTTGAAGGTGGGCGCCTAACAAAAATTAAACGTGCAATGCGAATGCAGAAAATATTCCCGTATTTGAAGGTGGGCGCCTAACAGAAATTTAAACGTGCAATGCGGATGCAGAAAAATATTCCCGTATTTGAAGGTGGGCGCCTAACAGAATTTAAACGTGCAATGCGAATGCAGAAAAATATTCCCGTATTTGAAGGTGGGCGCCTAACAGAAATTAAACGTGCAATGCGAATGCAGAAAATATTCCCGTATTTGAAGGTGGGCGCCTAACAGAAATTTAAACGTGCAATGCGAATGCAGAAAATATTCCCGTGTTAGATAGGTGGGCGCCTGAACAAGAATTAAAAATGCATGAAATTAAAAACTTTTGTGTTACCTTGTGACTGAAGGTTATCTTAGGTGAAAAATTCATCGGACTAAGACATTTAATCTTAGGAGAAAGTTTCAACAGACTAAGATTTTGATTCTCACTGGACTATGTCCATTTCAATGTAATCTCAGGAGGATTATCCATCGGACTGAGTTTATGACTCCAGGAGATAATTCATCAGACTGGGTCCATTTTCAATTCAGACTTTCTTAAGCCTTTCACATTCAACAAACTTTTCTTTCCTTTCAACTTTTAACTTTCTTTATTTCCCAAACTTCCGTTTTTCCCTTTTGTTTTCAAATTGCACTATCCCTTTATCTTAGGTGAAAAATTCATCAGACTAAGACTTTTAATCTTAGGAGAAAGTTTCAACAGGCTAAGATTTTCATTCTCACTGGACTATGTCCATTTCAACGTAATCTCAGGAGGATTAACCATCGGACTGAGTTTATGACTCCAGGATATAATTCATCAGACTGGGTCCATTTGCAATTCATACTTTCTTAAGCCTTTCAAATTCAACAAACTTTTCTTTCTTTTCAACTTCTTAACTTTCTTTCTTTTCCAACTTCTGATTTTACCTTTCAAATTATGCCTTTCCTTTTCGTTTCAAATTATGCCTTCATTTCCTTTTCCAACTTCTACTTTCATTGACTTCGGCCTTCCTTTTGTTTTCACATTTCATTATCTCTTTATCTTAGGTGAAAAATTCATCAGACCAAGACTTTTATCTTGGGAGAAAGATTCAACAGACTAAGATTTTATCCAATTCATCTTAGGTGAAAAATTCATCGGACTAAGACTTTTGTCTTAGGAGAAAGTTTCAACAGACTAAGATTGTATCATTTTCCGATACTTGCTTCATTCACCTTTCAACTTGCCTTATTCATCTTCAAAACAATTGTATTCACCTTCATGCTCTTCGGATGACTATCCGATGACAGAAAATTTTTTCTGCCCCAGTTTGACAATATCTTTTGCTCCTGTTTCAAAGCAAAGAAAACTCTGTCAGTTTAAAATGCGGTGGTTGGTTGTGGCCTTGAACTTTCCGCTTGAATGCTTGGCCTGTTCACCGACTATCCATTTTCACTTCTTCTTTGTTCAAAATCCGCCTCTCTTTTAGGCATGTATGTTCTTCCATTCTTGACGGATCCCACAATTCTGATCTTGAAGTCTACAATTTCTTCAATAATTTCATTGGACAGCCTTGGGGTGTTTCTTGGCTGGCTCTTTCTTTTGTCAGAATACACTCCCCTATTTCCATTTGTTATATTTTCCCCCGAGTTGGCACTTTGCCGACCTTTGCGTCTTGCATGAACCCCAAATGTTTTTATTGTTGCCCGCTCCATTGCACATGTTGCTCTTTTGGCTTAAAGCACTGGCCTTGGCCTTTCCTCACTTACGACAATTGTCGTGTTGGCCAAATCACATCCTGTGCAATTGGAAAGCTTGGTGGCAAATTTTGAAATCATTTCTATACTTGTTATGACCCGACAGACTCAATAAGATGGAGGGTAAAACAAGGTACAAAGGATAGAAAGAAAGGAAAACATAATTCCTAACAAGAAACCTACAGAAGAATGACCTATCGGATTTTGAATACCGACTTTAGCGACCTTGACATGCACTTTTGGCCTTCTCTGTATAGCAAATTTGATGTTCAACTCTTGTTGCAAGCTCTGCTGTGAAACCGGTCTCCAACACTTCATTTCTTTGATCTGATCCTTAGTCGACTTGTAGTACCCATAGGGTTTTCACCATCAAGCCTCTCTCATTTGCTCTTTCTTTCTCTCGACTCACCGTCGCCTTACGGTGCCCATGCGGGTTTTCACCGATAAGACTCTCTCATTTTGATTTCTCTCATCTTGGAGTCTCATGTTGGTTCTCATCATCTTGAATTCTTCATTCTCCTTTGTTCGGACTTGAGTGTTGCCCTTGATGTGATTCACCTTTGCTCGTTTGACTCGGCATTTCTTGATGATTGGTCGGAAGGTCTTCCTTTGGACTGTAATGCAGGCTTTTGGATGGGATATAGAAAAAAGGATATAAAGGCTCAAAAATATTTCATCGTGGGTTAAAATTACAACTTTCGGAATCTTATTTATTCGACAACCATAACTTCTGCCCCAGTTTCCTTCTTGGGGGATTTTTTTGGATTTTTCCTTTATTGTGATTGAACCTCAGTGAGGCTGCCTACGTACCCTTTCGGGATCAAGTCAGACGTAGTTCAGACTACGTCTGTATTCATTGTTGCATCTTGACTTCTCCCGATTTTTATTTGCATTCTTTTTTTCTTTTTTTTTTTTTTTTTTTTTTTTTTTTTTTGTTTCTCCATTTTATTTCCCCCCTCAATCATCAATTTATGTTGTTGATTCCGAAAGAGGGATATGAAAGAAAATATAATAAGGCTCGAAGGGATAACAATGGATAAAGTGTTTGGATAGCCGAATAAAAATGCCTTCGTCATTCCAATCTTCGAGACCTACCAAGTATAAACTACACGGTTAAACACCTTTGATTGATTCACATATTTGCCTTCTGTATTTGACGATTCTCAGTGCCATTGGGCAACAATCTCGATACCACGAATGGCTCCTTTATCTTTGGGGTACTTTTGCCTTTGGCTTTAATCCGATGAAGCATGATGCATTTCCAAGGCATTTCTTTATGTTCTGTTTTCCCCCAATATTCCCTTGATCCAAGTTTCACAGTATTCCAATATGTTTCATTTCTTTCGAGTATCATTACATCTTCAACATTGCTTCATGTTAAATTGACTTTTAAAATTAGGCTTAAAATTATGTGCGTGTCATGTTGCTAAAGTGAGTATGAGAAGAACTACAAAGTGATCAGAAATGGAATGACTAGGAATGATGGGAAACAGAGAGTTGTATTAAACTGATGGGTTGAAACAACAAGACGAACAACAAAACGAACAGACTAGACTAGAATTACAAACCTAGACAACACTAAACAAATTTATTACTAAACAAAGCAAAGTGGAAAGATAGAAGGGTTTTGACTCTCAAGACAACGTCCGAATTACAACCCTGAAATAACCCGGGCAAAAGAGATGACACCAAAATATACCACCAAAACTCCAAGAGACGGAGCTCCTTCCCAATTGACAAGCATGGCATCCTAGCCACTGAATTCTGCATTAATGTTGCCAAGATCACTTTCTGTTTCAATATCTTCAACTTCAGTTGACCTCCCAAGAAGATTTTCATCACCCACGTCGCCGGGCATCATTCCCACAAAATGTGCTCCGTTATGTGCAGGTAAAGGATTATGTGCAATGTTTTGGATGCCACTGCCTTGGACCACAATTATTCCTTCATGAATCATTCTTTCTATCTCTCTTTTCAAATCCCGACAACTTTCAACATCGTGCCCCAGGGCATTGGAGTGGTATTCACACCTTTTGGATGAGTCAAAACTTCTCGCACGTCGGTCTACCCGATTTGGAGGGATGGGTGCAATCACGCCACGTCGTTTTAGCTTCTCAAACAAGCTTGCATAGGACTCTCCGATTGGTGTAAAATTATCTTTCAACTTTTGTTCCTTTCCATACCCCTGGCTTGGATGTGGGTTATAAGGTATTTGAAAATTTTGCGGAGGCTGGTAAAGGTTTTGTGATGTTCGGGCTCGCTTTCTTGGGTGTTTTGAGGATTGAGCAACATACTGGACTGGATCAACAGAGTGTGGAGGGTTCCGAGGCGGGTAGTAATGCTTAAGAGGGTCATGGAAAACTTGATGAGGTTGTGTATACCTTTGAGATGTTCTCATGGGACCCCTTCTCGACCCTGACATCATCATGATTTCTTCATCACTCCCATACACATCACTGAATTCACTTTGGACATCCTGAGCCGCATTTTTGAGAGCTTCTTGACTTATAATTTTGCCTGTCTTAAGACCATGTTCCACCATTTCTCCCATTTTGATTATTTCTTCAAATGAGTGACCAACTGCAGATATCATGTTTTGAAAGTAATCCGGCTCTTGAGCCTGAAGGAAAACAGTGGCCAACTCGTGATCATTCATGGGTGGCTTAGCTCTCGCTGCCTGCTCTCTCCATTTGATGGCATATTCCCTAAAATTTTCAGTTGGGTTCTTTTTCAGTTTAGAAAGGGAAATGCGGTTTGGGGTGGCGTCAATATTGTATTGAAACTGTTTGATAAAGGCTCGTGCCAAATCATCCCAGACGTGCCAACCAGATGCGTCCTGATCCCAAAACCATTCAGATGCTACTCCCGAGAGGCTTTCCCCAAAATAAGCCATAAGCAATTCTTCTTTTCTTCCCACACCTCTCAATTGGTTGCAATACCTTTTCAGGTGGGCTATGGGGTTTCCGCGTCCATCATACTTTTCCAGTTTGGGAACCTTGAAACCAGGCGGCAAGTGGACATCGGGGAACATACAAAGATCTCTGAAGGCAACACTCTTTTGACCTGCCATTTCTTGCATGTTTTTCAGTCGATGTTCTAATCTCTTCAATCTTTGGGCCATTTCTTCCCTGTACATTCTTTCGGGTAAGCTTCTCAACGTTTGCAGGAAGGTCAAACGAGTATGAGTGGTGCTCGGGAGAGTGATACTGTTCTTGCTGTATAGCAGATTGTGACTCATGAGAAGGCTGTCCTTGGCCATTGGCCCACATTTTGGTCATTTGTTGTTTCAATGCTCCGTTTTCCTCAACCATAGTAGACCCTTGTTGAATTTTCTGACCCTGAGTCTCTTGAGCACTCGTAACAACTTCGATGTCGGTTATCATTTTCCTTGGATCTTGCTTTCCAATTTACCACAACCAACCACCTCGACTTTCTGGATCAACAAAACGAAACCATCGGGTTAGCGTTAAGGTATTCCACTTATTGATTTCCTTGATTTCTTCTCTTCTCTTTCTCTCTTTTTTTTTTTTTTGCTATTTTTTCTTCTTTTTTTTTCTTTTTGTGGTTTTTCCTTTTTCTCTTTTTTTTTCCTTTTTGTAATTTTTCATTTTTTTTCTTTTTGGTTATGGAAATGGTCGAATCCTATGTGGATTGCCTACGTATCATGACCCCGCATGAATCAGACCGAGCGTAGTTCTTGCAAATTAATGCAAGAAATAAAGAGATGTTTATTTGATTTTTTTTGATTTTTTTTTTTTTTTTTTTTTTTCTGAAGGAAAATTATAGAAGCTGATTCCAACTACAAACTTACACCTTGTGCCGGAGATTTCTATAAGAATATATATTTTTGGTGTCCATTATGACTATTTTCTACAAAATTGGCCATATAATGGCTTTTTTGACAAAATGAATATTTTTTGCGAAATTTATTTAAGAAAGATAAAACTGAAATTGTTTTTATCCCGTGGCTCATGGGGCATGTTCGGCATCGCCATAAACCAACACAAGACTATTTTTTCATAAATTGGCCATATAATGGCTTATTTAGGCAAAGTGGCTCTTTTTTGCAAAATTTTATTTAAGAAGATGCAATTTCAAAATTTATCCTGGGGCATATGGGGCATCGTTCAGCACCGACACAGGCCAACACAAGACTGAGGAAGTTAAAAATACAAAAATGTGGCTATTTCAGCAAAAACCCGGCCATGTAATGGCTTATTTGATAAAGTGGATATTTTTTGAGAAGTTGAGCGATGACTCAAACTTAATTTTGCGGATACAGCCTTTCAACATTTCCGCGAGGGATTTTTCAAGGCTATGCCCGCAAATTATTTAAAAATGACTCGAAGTGGCTATTCTTGCAAAAACGGCCTTCCGGCGTCTTTTTGAGGGACATTCGGCTTATTTTAAGCAAGAATAGCATCACCCGACTTATTTATAATAAAAATCAAAAATTTGACATTTTTGGTTATTTTTGCAAAAAAGGTGTGAACCCGATCTTGATTTTGCGAATACGGCCTTTCAACATGTCCACATGGAATATTTCAAGGCTGTGCCCGCAAATTATTAAAAATGACTCAAAGTTGCTATTTTTGCAAAAACAGCCTTCCGGCGTCTTTTGAGGGACATTCGACTTAGTTTAAGCAAGAATAGCATCACCCGACTTATCTATAACAAAATCAAAAATTTGATATTTTTTGGTTATTTTTGCAAACGGGGTGTGAACCCGGACTTGATTTTGCGGCTATGGCCTTGCAACATTTCCACATGGAATATTTCAAGGTTGTACCCGCAAATTATTAAAAACGTTTCAAAGTGGCTATTTTTGCAAAAACAACCTTCCGGCGTCCTTTCGGAACATTCGGCTATTTGCAAAAATAGCATCGCTTTGATTTTATTGATAAAATTAAACACACATTTTTTTTTTGATTTTTTAAAGGGGTGGTTGGACCCGATGAGGGTTGCCTACGTATCCCACCTAATGGCGAGAATCAAACCTGCGTAGTTCGGTCAGATTATTTGACCAATTATTTCAACAAAAACTGTTCCACCTTTTTTTTTTCAAATTTTCAAATTTTTCGGATACCTATTTCCTATAGATCTTATTTTTCTCTCTTTTTTTTTCTTTTTCTTTTCAACAATTTTTCTACCCTCGGAATTTTCGCCGATCCGCATAACGATCAAGGACAATAAAAATGTAACACATAACATGCTCGGTCTTTCCAATACCGGGTCACCTGTCCTAGACGGACCCAACCCCTGTGTTGAGTCCCCTAAGTCAAATATGATGCAAATAATCGTCCTAGACCTATGTTCAAAATCTTATGGTTTCATGGATTGCTAGACCGTGTACCCGAGCGGACAACTCGAATCGAGGAGGGGCTACGTACCGGTGACCCGCGGAGTCAATCGGCTTTGTAACTTATCCGGCCTCTGTTTTCTTAATTTAAGGTGACTTTAACAGAAAGGGGAGTCTCAACCAGTAAGCACATCCCCGGAGGTGAAGAGAGAAAGGTTTTCGGCACAATTTTATATACAATTCACACAATATCAAAGCGATAAAGCACATAGCATGTTGTTCAAATCATATAATGAAGTCAAACAATAACGCGAACGGCAATTCTAAGGAGCTCGAGTTCTTAAACCCTAAAACCGAGGTTCGGGGTTGGAATCCCCAGCAGAGTCGCCAGAGCTGTCACACCTCCCTTTTTACTACCCCACTTAAGCATACAAATACGCTTGTAGGGTATACCCCGGCGCTCAAATATCCGAAACGGATAAAAATAACGTAAGGGAAGGAGTTTTTCCAATTAAAGGACAATCGGTTCGGGATTTTATTGAGATTAGTCAGAGTCGCCACTTGGGAATGATAATGGTGTCCCAAGTCACCGGTTAATCCCGAATCCGAGGAAATTGACTCTTTCAAAAATGTCTGCGAAACAAAGATCTGGTTAAGGAACTCTGTTAACCCGGAGAAGGTGTTAGGCATTCCCGGGTTCCGTGGTTTTAGCACGGTCGCTCAATTGTCATTCTCGACTCTTGTTTGACTCAATTACAGATTTTTAAACAACATGTAATGCTTTTTACATTAGGTATTATTTTTAAGGAATTTGCGACATCGCGAAAACACGCCTCGAGTCATACCGCAACCAGTACGCCTATGACTTTTGGTGTATTTCGGCTTTGCCGAGATTTGGATTTGAGTCGCACCAAGTGCACACTCGTTCAATGGAAAGTACATTAACATCGTGCCCTAAATAACGTCTATCGGCTTTTAACTTTGGGGAGAGGCTATGGAATTTGCTATTAGCCTCTCCGGTTCTATTATGTTATATTATTACTAAATGGGGGCCCCGGTGTTTATTATTCGGGCGAGGCTCATCCCAATTTTCATTAAAGGATTCAATACTAGTATTTGGCTATGTTTTCTACATTTGTTTTTTCCTTAATCGATTTCTAATATTTAAACATTCCAGGCCCGTAATTTTGTTATTCAATGGGGACTGGATTTCCAGAATAAGGATTTACTACATCCAGTTGCCATTATACAGAGATTCAGGCCCATAACACGCCTTGGGCCCAAACTAAATAAAATTGGAAATAATTGAAGCAACAGAACAAAGATACACATTTGAAATGGAAAGCACTTTTATTTATTCAATGAAGGAAATCAATATCATACATTAGCTACAAATTAATTATTTATTACCATAAATCAGAACTAACAAACTACTTCTTCCTCTTACACTAGCGTTTTGAAGTTAATGCCAGTTAATACCTAATTTGAAAAAGCGACGGATTACATAATGGACTTAAAGAATGATTAAACTGATTAACTGTGGATCTGAATTAACTGATTAACTACTCACGAATATTTACATTACCAGTTTCGTCATGTACTAGGCATTTTTACATTACAAAGATGGTTCTAATTAAATTGTATCAATATCCGTAAATAAATAACTCAGAGACCTATTTATAATTATGCTACTGATTTCAATATGGCTTGTTTTATCACGAGATTATTAACCTAAAACATGATTAAAGCACTATCTAATCTAACATTTCCTATTTTTAAGCTTATCTATGTGTAAATGACATCTGATATGTGATTAAGACTTATGAATCTATTGTGAGTAAGTAACCAACCGATTTTTTGAAATTATTATTAACTAACCCATGTTTTAAGATCTATTACCTAATTAAGCTATGTGATACACTATTGCTACTATACTACTAGTTATTACAATGTTTTTGTTTTTCGTTTTTTAGCTACTACAAAATACTTCAATAGATAAATTACAAATCTAAACTAACAACACTAAACATAAACTACAGGACAACAAATAATCGGATCCAGATCTTCATTTTTTATTTCAACAATTCACCATTACATCTTCAAGTGAAAGAGATATGTACCTGGTTTTAAAAGGAATGGGAAAATGGCAAATCAACAAGGCGGTGAAAATACAGCAACAACAACAGTAACAACCAGCAGTAGCTTCAACACCTCAATCCCGAAAATCCCAACAATACGGAGAAAAACAAAAACAAACCAGTAAAAAATAGAAAAGAAAAATATTTTCCAGATTTTTTCTTTGTTTTGTCTTTCTAGCTTTGAACTCTTTTCAATTCTCAAAAGAAACTCTCAAAAATTGAATTTTTCGCCATGTATACTTCTGTGTCCAGAATGTATATCGAGTGTATACTACAGCAGGAAATTTTTTTATTTTTACTTTTCTTCCTATTTTTCCTCTCTTTTTTTTCCCTTTTTTTTCATAAATCCTCTCTTCTATTTATAGGCAAGAATTTCGAAAATTTTCAGATTTTTTATTAAAAAGAAAATATTTTTTTAATTTAAAGAAAACCCACTAATCCATGTTTTCCTCTCCTTGTTTTCTTCCTTGATTTCCTTGCCCCCCACTACTTTATGTCATGTAATTATGATTATTTTTTGCTAAAAAAATCTGAAATTTTCTTCTTGGGCCAAGGAGTTTTGGGTTGGGTAAGGGTTCTTAGGATTGGGCTTGTAACTTAATTTGCAAGATGGCCCAATCCAAATTTTTTCCATTTTGTTCTTCTCCATTATTCAACTTCCTAATTAATAAAGCCCAAAATACTAAGATTAATTTATAAAAACTAAAATTATCTTGAAATACTAATCTCATAATAATAATTGTCACCTAATTTTAAATGGTAATTAAAATACAATCACACAATTTGGACATTAAAGGCTAAAATGCAAAAGATGCCTATTTTTTGTGATTTTCATTTTTGTAAGATAAAATTAATTACTCCTAATTGTAGAATTAAATCCTAAATGCAAATGCGATATATATATATATATATATATATATATATATATATATATATATATATATATATATATATATATATATATATATATATATATATATATATATATATATATATATATATATATATATATATATATATATATATATATATATATATATTGTCATTATTTTTAAAAATGACACTAAATTCACAACAATTGCAAACAACACAAAACTCTTTTATTTTGAATTTTTGGGAGTAATTCTCATATAGGGCAAAAATCACGTGCTCACACCTATATTGTGCATAACTTGGAAAAGAGTGCATATTTAGGTAAATTATTGAACAACACCACACCTAGATTATTGGAGAAATCTATAATTGTAGGCGTAAAGGTGGGGTTAGGAATAACGAAACCTTGGGTGCAATCTAAAGTGAACCGTTCAAATTAAAGCTAGCTAGGGTAGCTCGGGAGAGTATACTAGTAAATTATTGTAGTTGCTCGGGAGAGAATTACGGTAAAGATAGCGTTCATGATTGATAGAATAATATTGACAATTTGTATGAGCATAAACAGAAGGGATTCCATCAATAGGGGAAATCAATACCTTAGTCTTTCTCTCTATTCTTTACAACATTCAATTCTTTCTTTCAAGTCTTTAAAATTCTTGTAAAAGTTAGTTAGTAGAAAATATTCCACAAAAATATATTCAAAAGTTTGGGAAGCTGCTTCAGAAGTGTTCTTGGGTTGTGAAAGTTGCACTTGGTAGGTTAATTCCCTGTGGGATCGACTCTGGACTTAATTGACTGGATTATATTGACTACGACCGTTGTTTGGACGTGAATCACGTCTTTTCTTATATTTTTCATTATTACTGTAGCCTCATTGTTTCGAGATAGACGATTGTTAAATTTCTTTCAGACCATTATGTAAATTTATTCTTAGTAGTTCGTGAGTTAGTGACTCCACATCTTGGGTAGAGGATTTATGTTGAGTATTTCACATTTATATCTAGATTTATGATAGTTGACTTCCGCAGTAAATTATTATTATTATTATTATTATTATTATTATTATTATTATTATTATTATTATTATTATTATTATTATTAAATTGATAATGGAAATATGGTGAGTAAATTGGTTTGCCTAGCTACCACGATCAGGTGCCATCACGATCCCGATGGTGGGGAATCCGGATCGTGACCTTTTCCATGTTCCAGAAATTTGCAAGAATCTTGTGTCTACCTCACTTTTTCTCAAGAATGAATTTAAATGTATTTTTGTTTCAAATAGTGTTGTACTAAGTAAGAATGATGTATATGTAGGAAAAGGTTACCTGAATGAGGGCCTTTTAAGCTAAATGTGATAGCAATTCCTATCAATAAAGTAAATGCTTCTTCTTACTTACTTGAGTCAAACACTTTATGGCATTCGCGTTTAGGTCACCTAAACTTCAAAATATTGCGAAAAATAATAAATTTAGAAGTATTGCCAAAATCTGATTGCATTAATTCCAAATGTCAAATATGTGTGGAATCAAAGTATGCTAAGCATCCTTATAATTCCGTTGAAAGGAATTCGAGTCCTTTATACTTAATTCACATAGATATTTACGATATGAAGTCAACACCATCTCGCGGTGGAAAAAAGTATTTTATTACTTTTATTGATGATAGCACGAGATATTGCTATGTTTAGTTACTTAATAGTAAAGATGAGGCAATTGATGCTTTCAAGCAATACAAGAGTGAAGTTGAAACACAACTAAATAAAAAGATCAAAATAATAAGAAGTTATAGGGGTGGCGAATATGAATCTCCTTTTGAAGAAATATTTTTGGAAAATGACATTATTCACCAAACAACTACCCTTACTCTCCACAATCTAACGGAATTGCAGAGAGAAAGAATCGAATGTTGAAGGTGATGATTAATACGTTGTTGATAAATTCTGGCTTACCACAGAACTTGTGGGGGGAAGCTATACTTACAGCTAACCGAATAATCAACCGTGTACCTCATAGTAAAACACAGTCCATTCCTTATGAAACGTGGAAAGGAAGGAAGCCCAGCTTGAAATAGTTCAGAGTGTGGGGGTGTCTAGCTAAGGTACAAGTTCCTAAATCTAAAAGGGTTAAGATAGGTCCAAAAAAGGTTGATTGTGTATTTATTGAATATGTAACCAATAGCAAGGCATATCATTTTCTGGTTCATAAGTCAGAAAATTCGGAGATTCATGTTAATACCATAATAGAATTAGATAATGTTGAATTCTTTGAAACTATTTATCCGTATAAAAAGGAAAGTGAAGTGACCTACCAAAAATCAAAATGACCTCGGGAGGAAACAATAGATAGTATGCCTGATGAGCAAAATCCGAGAAGAAATAAATGGCAATGGACATATACTTCATTCGGTCTAGATTTTCTGACTTTTCTATTAGAAAATGAACATCTCACCTTCAAGGAAGCAATGTCTTCCTCAGAAGCACAATATTGAAAAAAAGCTATCAATAGTGAAATAGAATCCATTAGCAACCATAAATGGGAGTTGGTTGACCTTCCTCCAGGTAACAAAACATTGGGTTCTAAATGGATTTTCAAGAAGAAAATGAAAGACGATGGTACTATTGACAAATACAAGGCAAGACTTGTTGTCAAAGGATGTAAACAGCGAGAAGGTCTTGAATATTTTGACACATACTCGCCGGTAACAAGAATTACATCCATTTGGATGCTAATAGCGTTAGTCGCCTTGTATGATCTTCAAATCCATCAAATGGGTGTAAAAACAGTCTTCTTAAATGGTGATTTAGAGGAAGAAATTTACATGGATCAACCTGAAGGGTTTGTGGTTCCGGGAAAAAAAAAAGGTGTGTCGACTTGTTAAGTCCCTTTATGGACTAAAACAAGCACCCAAGCAATGGCATGCAAAATTTGACCAAACAATATTGTCAAATGGCTTTAAGACTAATGAATGTGATAAATGTGTTTACATTAAGAACGTTCCAAATCATATATAAATTGTTTGCTTATATGTTGATGATATGATACTAATGAGCAAAGACATTGGCGACATTCAAGATACTAAGCGTATGCTTGCTCGTAAGTTTGATAAGAAAGACTTAGGAGTTGCCGATATAATTCTAGGAATTAAAATCAAGAGGACTCCTCAGGGTCTAGCTTTGTCTCAATCACAATACGTGAAAATGGTACTTCAAAAATTCAAACACTTGGAATTTAGAAGTGCAAGAACTCCAATTGACTAAAATCATCATCTTATAAAGAATAAAGGGGAAAGTACGTCTAAATTGGAGTATGATCATGTGTTTGGAAGCTTAATGTACATCATGAACTGCACGACCTGATATAGCTTGTGCAATAAGTAAACTTAGTCGATTCATAAGTAATCTCAACAAACATCACTGGGTGGCAATGAATGAGTTCTGGAATATTTGGAATATACCCAAGACTACGCTTTACACTACAATTATCTTGCGGTTATCGAATGATATAGTGATACAAATTGGATAACCAGCTCAACAGAAACAAAGTCTACAAGTGGATATGTTTTTATTGTTGGTGGAGGAGCAGTATCTTGGAAGTCTTCCAAACAGACGTGTGTCGCTCGCTCTACAATGGAATTAGAGTTTATATCTTTGGATAAAGCTGGTGAAGAAGCTGAATAGCTTCGAAATTTCTTAGAAGACATTTCGTTCTGGACAAAACCTTTGGCTCCTATTTGCATACATTGAAATGGTGAGGCTGCAATAGGACAGGCAGGGAGCGTTATGTATAACGAAAAGTCTCGTCATATACGACGAAGATATAACACCGTTAGACAACTACTTTCTAGTAGAATTATCACTATTGATTATGTAAGATCAAAGGATAATGTGGCAGATCCACTTACAAAAGGCTTAACTAGAGGGGGAGTTGAGAAATCATCTAAGGGAATGGGACTGTGGCCGAGAACATGTCAACATGGCGGTAACTCTACCTAAAATTTTGGATGTTCCGAGAGCTAGGTTCAAGGAGCTCCAACAAAGTTGTGATTGACCGGTTCAACATTGTCAAAGTAAAATCTTTGGTCCCTTCTCGTGATGAAGACAATGTTCAACAACAAGGATAAAACTTTACACGTTCTTTAATGATTACTTAAGTTTGATGTGGTAGTTATCAAATAGTATCAATTTAAAGGATTACACGTTTAGGAATCACCTATGTAAGTGTGAAGTAGAATCCGCTTCAATGAGAATTCTATAAGGCCATTTCTCTACGCACTTATGAGACCAGACGGTGTTCATGGCTGAAACGAACACACCAATGAAAACGAAAAGACGGTTATAGGTTGGTTGTGTGACATATGGTTATCTATGTATACATTAAAGTTCGACGGTTCAAAGATATTAAATCTACCGATTGACCGAGTATATCCGACATATGTTCACTACGGAAAGTTCAAAGGGAAACTTACTTATCGAGATGCAATTAATCCTTACTTGCAAATCACACAGCTTTCATCTATGATCTTTCTTGATACATCCATTCCCTTTCATGTGGGGGATTATTGGACTTTTCAAATGATCGATCGATAAGATTATTTTTTGAATAAAATTTATTTAATTAATTAAATGCTAGATAACTGCTGAAGATTCAGAAATATAGTCTGGCCGCGGTCCTAGCATGATTGCTGTAGGGCCAGGCGGTATTCATGGCTGAAACAAACACAACAATGAGAATCAAAAGACGGTTAACGGTTAGTTGTGTGACATATGATTGTCGAGGTATACACTAAAGTTCGACGATTCAAAGATATCAAATCTACCAATTGACTGAGTATATCCGACATATGTTCACTACAGATAGTTCAAAGGGAAACCTACTTATCCAGATGCAATTAATCTTTACTTGCAAATCACACAGCTTTCATCTATGATATTTCTTGATATATCCATTCCCATTCATGTGGGGGATTGTTGGACTTTTAACCCATTGAGCTTTGAAGTATAAAAGTGTGAATTGAAAATGGAGGGAAATAAAATAAAGAGAAAAATGAAAATTTGAAGAAGTGAGCTTTTATTTTGCACTTTGTCTCTCATTGGTGAGGGACAACTACATTTATAGGTATATATATATAATCACTTTTTAAAGCTCTTAAAAGGAGTTGAAGAGAATGAACCCTCGCGCTGCCTCGTCGCTCGCTCGGCTCGACTTCGGCTTTGGATTTGAATTTGGACTTGAATTTGGATTTGGATTTGGATTTGTCAAATGATCGATTGATAAGATTATTTTTTGGAAAAAATTAATTTAATAATTAATTAATTAATTAAATGCCAGATCACTACTGAAGATTCAGAAATATAATATGTCCGCGGTCCTGGCGTAACCGCGGTAGGACCAGGCGGTGTTCATGGCTGAAACGAACACAACATTGAGAACCAAAAGTTGGTTAAGGGTTAGTTGTGCGACATATGATTGTCTAGGTATACACTAAAGTTCGACAGTTCAAAGATATCAAATCTACCGATTGACCGAGTATATCCGACATATGTTCACTACGAAAAGTTCAAAGGGAAACCTACTTATCGAGATGCAATTAATCCTTACTTGCAAATCACGGAGCTTTCATCTATGATCTTTCTTGATACAGTCATTCCTATTCATGTGGGGGATTGTTGGACTTTTAAGCCATTGGGCTTTAAAGTATAAAAGTGTGAAGTGAAAATGGAGGGAATAAAATGAAGGAAAAATAAAAATTTGAAGAAGTGAGCTTTTCTCTTGCACTTTGTCCCTCATTGGTGAGGGACAACTACATTTGTGGGGGACAACTATATTTGTGGGTATATATATAGAATCACTTCTTAAAGCTCTTAAAAGGAGTTGAAGAGAATGAACCATCGCGCAGTCGTCGCTCGCTCGGCTTGGCTTCGGCTTTGGATTTAGATTTATTTGAATTTGTCAAATGATCGATCGATAAGATTATTTTTTGGATAAAATTTATTTAATTAATTTTTTAATAATTAATTAAATTCCAGATCATTGCTGAATATTCAGAAATATAGTCTGGCTGCGGTCTTGGCGTGAGCGCGGTAAGACCGTGCCAGAACCTTTCTACAGGTTCAGGCGGCAAAATTTCTAAATAGGCACCATTTCCAGAACAGACATCACACCTCTTCCAATAATTGCCTATAAACTCAAAGGCATGGCTTTGTTTTTAACACACCAAAAATATTATAGAACTTCCTTTTTTTTCTGAAAATACTGCATTATCATTCGCAGTCTCTTTCTCTCTCGAATTCATAAGTGTGATTTTGCTCCGTTCTTTAAGTTCGTTGGTATCATGCAGTTTGTATTGCCACTGTTGCAGGAAGGTTTATTTTGTTTTATTCTAGGAGAATTTAATCCATCACCTTGACAACGTGGGTTAAAATTAGCAAATTGTGGACTCGGAATATTTCTTAATCTCTACTATTTTTCCAGTTTCTTTTATTTTACTAACAATTTTCTAATTTTGTATTTTAACACAGTAAACGGTCACAAATACTCTGGCCAAGAGTGGACAACTCGTTTAGTACTAAAACTTGAAAGTAATTACATAAAATTACTTCTCTAAATTTGTCCATTTAATTTTAAGAATTTAATTTAGTCGTGTCAATCAATACTAGACTATGAAAAAAATACTATGGTCAAGAGTGGACAACTCGTTCACGTTACCTTTTTGTTAATCAATTTGATGAAGTGGGCAAGAAGGGAAAAAGAGGAAGAAGGTAAAGAGAAAAAGAAAAGATTGCTAAGTAATACCCTACTTTTTACTTTTACTTTTCTTTTTAAATTTTATTAAAAGAAAGAAGTCGACCCCAAAGGTTGGTTATTGGTTGGGACGAGTAGTTTCCAACATAGGAGTCCTGAGAACGATTCTGTTTTTCCGTCGCCTCCTTAGGTAAAACTTGTCGGATTAGGTTTGCTTAGTGTGGTTTAAATACATGTCATTTATGAACTATTACACAGTGTCAAAATCATGTGATATAGTTATTTTTACGGTTGGCTATCAAAAAATAGCCACTGTTTATGAAATTAATGAAAAATAGTCTCTATTTGCTGTAACAGGGACTGGTCCTGTATAATTTACAGAAGTTCTGGTGCATTTGTTTACGAATCAGTATACTTTGCTAACTCCTGTAAAATTTGGGGGAGACTGGAGCACCGGTGCTCTAAACTCCAGTATATTATACTGGATATTTATACTTGCTGGAACTCCCATAAAATATGCAGGAGTTCCAGCATAATTATGCTTAAACTCCCGTAAAATTTGCGGGAGTTCCAGCATAGTTATCCCGGAACTCCCGTAAAATTTGCGGGCGTATTTTCCGGATTTTGAACAGTATTTTTGCTCAGATTTCTCTTTACATAAAAAGTGACTAAATTTCAATGACTTTTGAAACTTAGCTATTTTTCAATGACTAGTGATAAATTTGGTTATTTTTAAGTTTCTCGGTGTACACAGTGAGCAAACAAGTTACCCAGAAATGATAGTAATTGCGGGTTTTCTGGAAATTTTCCAAAGTTATAACAGAGAAGTCTAGAGAGCTTACATCCATTTTAATTAGTCGACAAATTACAGTAGTTGTTGATAAATCAGGTCTAATTTTAGGTAAATTAATGAAGCTTACATTCTTAATATTGTATAGGGTCAAATTTGGTCCTATATGCCGCTACGCCGAAGGGTATGCCCAGTAAGCGTAAATCTGTCACAGTAAGGGCACGGCTCGGACGTAAGGGCAAAGGCGACGCCGTTTAAAACCAGGCGTCCTCGCTAGGGGGACGTCAACCACGTTCGGTATTTTTTATTATTTTAAGGAATATCTCTTCTTATATAAAAAGGACATTCTCATTGTAAAAAACATCAGTGTTATTGAATAATACAATTATCTCATTCTCACTTATTATCTCTCTATCTCTTCCCTAAGACTGAATAATTTTTCTTGAGTTCATAATACCACTTTATATTATTAGATCTACAACATTGTTATCATTCTTACATCTTTAGATCTATTATATTTGATTACGTTTACCCTCTCATATTTTCAATCATTTTTTAGCTTACAAAATATATTTTTAACTTTTGAGCCAAACAAATACCATAGAAATATTTATTACAATATTTTTATTCAATTAGTACAACATTGTTGCTTCTTGATATAAAAAAGAATATAGTACAAAGACAACATTTAATTAATAAATTAATAAACAGGATTGTATAGGGAGGAGGTCGGCAATAACCGACAATATATTTATGAGTATTTCAGTATCTCCACATGATACTTACTGCTACTAATAATTAATGATCTAACGGGGTAGAGATAGGTCCAAAATTTAAAGTTTACGAATTTTTTTAACGGCTTTAAATTAATACAATAATTATAATAATAATTGAATCATAGTTAAATATTAACAAAATTATTGTAATAAATTAGTTAGGGTAAAACAATTCATGCATTCCTTATCAATCCAATAAATATATACATTTATAGGTAATTAACATATATTTTCACATATTTTATGTGTGAAATATAATTTGATATAAACACTGTTGATGTAACTTCGTGCTGAATAGTATCATTTTCCCTTTTCTTTGTTTAGACTTGGGGAATAAATCTTTTTCCTATAATGGCGATAAGACAGCTACCAAAATTTAAAGAATCTACATAGAATTCAAGAAATTTTCTGAGAAATCAAAAGAGACTTTCCCTTTTGATGATAGCTGTTATGAGTATGACAAATAAACAAAGCAAAGTATAATATATAAAGTAAGAAACCAAATAACACATATTGTCGGTACTCAGATTTCCATTTTTGTGTTTTTTTAATCCTTCCATTTAAATATAATTATTATATTATTGACTTGATTAATCTATCTAAAGATTAGACTAAACATTTAATTAATTATAGAAAATGATATCGTGAGTGCACGTCTTTCTTTATTGTCGTATAACCGTATATAACTAATCCCTAATGGTATCTACTGTGGAATAAATACAATATTTCCATCCTTAATGAGAGATTTTAGGTAGGTAGTTCTTTTCTTTTTAGGTAGCCTTACACGACATGAGACTAAAATTACTCAAAATTTTAATGTAGGTTAAATTGGGTGAGATACTAAAAAAAATATCTAATACAGTTTTTTTTTTTTTTTTTTGTAGTTGGACTAATGTTTACCGTGAAATGGTAAAAATAATTAAATTTGATTATGGGACTCTAAAAATACGTGATCTATTTTTATGCTGGTTGTTAAGCAATTGATGCTATATATGTGAGACTTATAAACAAAGTAAGAGTTAAGGATAAGGTGATGATCAAACCAATAGTTTAACAATCGAGGCCTCGAGCTTGTCGATTCCGGGGCCTCGAGGTCTATTCCGGAGCTCAGCTGTGAGTTATCGAAGGCGGTCGAGGTATGACTAACAGTTATAATAAAATCAACGAAGGCTATTTATGGTCAATGATAAGCAATAAATGATGTACAATTATGAAGATAGTAAATAGAAGCAATACTATCAAGAGAATGTGTTAGAGAGCAGAGAGAATGTTCTTGTATATTAGGTATGGAGCAATCGATCTTTACAATATGACAATGACCCCCTTTGTACAGAAAGGGAGGATCTCATCATAGTACAAACGCATTTATTACAAAGATATAGAGACGGGACAGCTAGTTGACGTTATTATTTGACTCAAAAGATGTTAAACTCTTTTTAAGCAAATCAATTAAAGGGATGAAGGGGTAAATCATAGTTGAAGATAATAAACCCTAGGAATTGTTTCAATAATCGGAATAGTAATAATAATAAAAGAGAGAGGGATACAGAGAGTGAGATAGAGATGAAGATCACAGAGAGGATCAGTTTGTCTATTACAAGTTATCCCCTTATTACAAGGCTCGGATCCCCTTTATATAATGGGGGGATCCAAGTTGAGTCATTAAAACGACAAAATCAGTGTACTCTATAGCGGAGCCGATGACAGGTCGAGATTGTTCCTCCTCTCACCCCTGGGTCGTTCCCTCATATCGACTCGTAAACATTCGGTGGTTGGTCATGTTGACACTAGGACATGATTGGTCAAATTCGACCCCATACAGTTTGTCCCTCCGCTTGTCGGGGTCGCAACGAGATGCATCCTTGATGGGCGACATCAACGCTTCTGGCAGGGAGAGTTTGACTTGTTGACTTGATACGACGTTACCGGTGGGAGACGACAATCATTCCTGTCAGAATGTTGAAGTAAAACACTCTGTTTTGGGTGACGTCAACGTTCGTATGCGTCATCATTATGCGTATTCTCGAGGCAGAAAAGAACTGACGTTTTGGCACTTTATTTCCCGCATCGATTTGAAATCTGACGCCTTGATTCTGGCGCCACCCAACCTTATAAATAGGGGAAGGGTTTAATTTCGTTGAAGAACTTTGGTCTTTCCTGAGAACTTCCCAGCCCTCCTCTATTGATTTTCGTGTGTTCCTGCACTTTTCGTTCTTAACCAGAGATTTTTCTTCCATCTTCATTTTTTTTCGCGTGATTTTTTCGAACGAAAATATTCCCAAATCTCGTCGTACCAAAGAATGGGTTCCTGAGGTTGCTCCATCGAATGTGCCGCCCTCCTCCGATGCTGGGGAGGTGGAAGTGGAAGAGGATATCACTCCTCTCACAGTGGAAGCTTTATTATCGAGGCATTCTTTGCCTCGGTGTGATTTTAACATGGACTCCGCAATTCAGGTTTTGGTGTGCTATGAGACGAACAGAATCACTTGGATGATCTCTGCACAAAATATGGCATTCTAGCCCACGTAGAGATGATCTTGACGGGGGAGGATCACATTGACGTTCACAGGCCGGGCTATTGTGCCTTCTATTAGTACCCCTTTCTTGATAGGCTACAGTCTTCCCCTTTTTACCTTAGCGGAGGAGTTCTACAGATTCTACCACATCTGCCCGGCTCTGCTTACGCCGTTCACGCTTAAAGTGCTTCTGCTACTCACTAAATATGCAGTGTTGGCCAGATGTGACATCTTCATTCATCATCTCTTGCACTTATTTACAGCTGGTTTCCTTAGAGGGGCCATAGTGCACTTAAGGATTCACAGTACAAGGGGTTAGTGGTTGGAGCCGACGACCGACCGAGCCATAAATTCTAGCACAAATATTTCTTTGTCAGGACCGAGCATATGGTCTCCAACCCTACCGAATTTCCAGAAAGATGGAACAAAACACATAAGTGTTGTAGTTCATCAAGTTCTCTATTGCATGTTGTTATCGTCGTTCTAACTTTTATATTACAGCCATGGCTCGTCCGCCCCAGCCTGTTGTCATCGAAGGAACTAGGTCGCCGGCCTGCTACCTCACACGAAGGAAACGCAAACTTGGCATGCCTTCATGCAACATTACGACCCTCAAGTTTTTTAAGGTAAACTTCCGATTTTGCTTCGTCGGTTAGATGACCTTGCCTAACTGTGATTTTGTGGTAATAGGTCGAGGTGCTTCTAGGAAGAAGGCAGCAGTCTCTACTTTCGTGCGTCTTCTACCGTCGCGGTCGCTCAAGATATTCTATGCGACTGTTCGAGAGGGTCATTCTCTTACACCCCATCAGGGAGCTACGTCCACAGTTGTGGCTATAGGGGAGCCGACTTTGTTGACACCAGACCCACAACCTACCGATGAATTTTCTCATGGTGAGGAGCTGCCGTAAAGAAAAAGGAGAAGACTAGAGGTGGGAAAAGGGGTGGCTAATAAAGCTAACGACGGTAGAACATCTTGGGCGGCCCCGACGCCCATGTTTATGGCCGATGTTATTCGATCGAGGAGGCCATCACGTGAGGAGAGAGTCAGCCCAGGGTTAGTTTGGTGCGCCCCACTGAGGGGGTTCATCGACTAACATCGGTGTGCCTGACGTGGAAGCCAATAAGTCAGGTTTCGATGTTGCCCCTGAGGATGTAAACTTTGGGTTGTCACACCCATGTGGAGGCGGCGATTGATGGATCTGACCATCATATAATAATCCCTAGGGATTACAACTTGCTTCTGAATAGTGAGCAGGTCGCATCGTCGCTTACCCTGTTATACGCTGTCCCTGAGAGTGGGATGTTCAGGGTGATGAACGATATGAGACTGTCTGGGAAGGTTGTCACCATGACTTTACAGGTAGGTTTCATCACCTCACTGCTTTTTTCTTTGCTCATTGTAGTGTGGGTATGGAAATATGCTTACTCTTGTTTTTTCTTCCAAGACCCTCGTCCTGGAGGTAGAGAGAGACCGTCGTGATCGGAAGAGGATGGACCTCTATAAGAAGATGTTGAGGAAGTATCGAAAATGTCCTGCTAAGAACCAAGCGGTGGCTGACCTCTATCGATAGGACCCTGAGTTCCAAGTATTCCGTGAGGGGCTTAAGGAGATAAAGGCCTAGTTGGAACGTAGGGGGCGGAGTTGAAGGAGACAGATGTGGAGCTAGTGAGGGTCGTTGCTCGTAATAGTGAGCTGGAGGCTCTCCTTAGGGAGAAGGATGATGAACTCAAATTGAATCGAGGGGTAGCTGCAGAAAATGCCGACTTGCAGTAAAGGGTAGCTAGTCTGACCGCCGAGCTTGGTGTTAGAATGGCAGAAATCGACTGACTTAAGGGCAAGCTAAGTGCTAATGCCGACAAATTGATTGCATTGTAGAGGCAAGTCGCCCCACTGGGGTCTGAGGAAGTGGAATGCCATTCTCGACCCTCCTCGTCTCGTCCCTCATCTAGTCGGGTCCCGCATCATAGTGCTTATGAGATGTGGGTCTACGCAGAGGCTTGACATGATGTATACAGAGCTTTACACGTAGAGGGTCGAGCGACGCAAGCGGAGGTTTAGGTGGTACAAGATGAAGTGTGCACAACTCGTGAATCGTGTGGGTCTACCCCGACTCTCCCGATGGGCAGGATGCTACTTCTGAGGATGTCGATCTCCTTGACTTAGACTCATGGAATGAGGATGTTTATCCCACAGGGGGTGGTATTTAGTTTAAGCGTGTATATTTTTTCTTCTGCATCTTCTGTGGCTGTGGGGTGTACTAAAATCCATCCATGTGGATGAATGTAAAATTATTTTGTTGTAATATAAACTTTTGTTTTTGTCGCTTCGTCTGTTTGTTGCTTCTCCCTCTTTGTCTTTTTTGTTATATACTTAGTCTTCGCGAATATTGCCTTTTAGAAGATTTCATCGTGGTTCAAACGAGATCGAACTGATGTCTATGGCCTTGGCTGTTAGGATGTTGCTTCGACTATCGTCGAAGTAGTATCCGTCGTGGTTCGAACAAGGTCAAACCTATTTCAATGGCCTTAGCCGTTAGGATGTTGCTTCAACTATCATCGCTACAATATAATTTGTAGTTCGAATAAGGTCAAACAATGTCGATGGCCTTAGTCATTATGATATTTCTTTGACTGTCGTCATGGTAGTATTTATCGTGGTTCGAACGAGGTCGAAAGTGTCGATGGCCTTGGCCGTTAGGACACTGCTTCGACTGTCGTCGTAGTATCCATAATTGTTCGAATGAGGTCGAACCATTGTCGATGGCCTTGGCCTTTAGGATATTGCTTCAAATGTCATCGAGGTATATCCATCGTGGTTCGAACGAGGTCGAACAATGTCGATGGCCTTAGTCATTAGGATATTGCTTCGACTATCATCGAAGTAGTATCCATCGTGGTTCGAATGAGGTCGAACAATGTCGATGGCCTTGGCCATTAGGACATTGCTTTGACTGTCGTCGAAGTAGTATCTGTCATGGTTCAAACGAGGTCGACAGTGTCGATGGCCTTGCTCGTTAGGACACTGCTTTGACTGTCATCGTAGTATCTGTCATGTTTAGAACAAGGTCAAACCATTGTCGATGGCCTTGGCCTTTAGGATGTTGCTTCGACTATCGTCGAGGTAATATCCATCATGGTTCGAATGAGGTTGAATAATGTCGATGGCCTTAGTCGTTAGGATGTTGCTTTGACTGTCATCGAAGTAGTATCCGTCGTGGTTCGAACGAGGTCAAGCAATGTTGATGGCCTTGGCCGTTAGGACATTTCTTTGACTATAGTCGAAGTAGTATCCATCGTGGTTCGAACGAGGTCGAACAATGTCGATGGCCTTAGCCGGTAGGATGTTGCTTCGACGAAGATTCGACTTCTGTTCATAACATGGAGATTTCTATTTATACAATAGAGATCGACACTTTTGTTCAGATAATGGAGATTTCTGCTTATACAAAGGAGATCGACTTCTATTCATAAATGGATATTTCTGTTTATGCAATGGAGATCGACTTCTGCGTATATAATGGAGACTGACTAGGCTAGTCCCTTCATTAGATCGGTCTAGAGACCGTGTTGATGGACCGAGGTGATGAATTGTGCTTTTGATCCACGGGGTATCCCCTTCACCGCCTCACTAAAAACCTCCCCGAGAAAACCCAATCGGGAGAAAACTCGGGTGAGGTAAAAAAGAGTACGACTTAGGAGACGCCTCTTAGAAGTGGAAGTACTTGAGGTGGGCAACGTTCGAGTTGTTTTGGAGTGATTTTACCTCCATTGTTTCCAGTTGGAAGGCTCCTTTATTTGCGGCTGCTGTGATTTTATACGGTCCATCCCAGTTGGTTCCCAACTTTCCCACGTTTGGGTCTTTCGATGCCAGTGTTTTGGCCTGGAGGACGTAGTCGCCAACTTTGAGTGATCTTACTTTGGCTTTTCTGTTGTAGTATCTCTCTACTGCTATTTTTGGGCTATCATTCTTGTATGGGCCATGTCTCTCCGTTCTTCGACTTTACCTAGGTCTTGTAACCTACTTTCTCCGTTACCCACCCCGCTGTCATGGGAGTATCTCAGGCTTGGCTCCCGATCTCGATGGGTATGACTGCATCGGTCTTGTAGACTAGTGAATATGGCATTTCTCCTGTGCTGGATTTTGGCATTGTTCGGTATGCCCATAGTACTTCAGGCAGTAATCCGAGCCATAACCCTTTAGCTTCCCCGAGCTTCTTTTTCACTATGTTCAATATTGCTTTGTTGGAAGACTCGACTTAACCGTTGGTGGCTGGGTGGTATGGATTGGAAAGTATCCACTTGATGTGCCATTTTTTGAAGAACTCTGTCGTTTTCTTTCCGACGAACTGAGGCCAACTGTCACAGCAAATTTTTTTTTGGGATGCCGAAACGACATATAAATTTTTCCATATAAAAGCGATGACCTCTTGTTCACGTATTTGGGCGTACGCACATGCTTCCACCCATTTAGAGAAATAGTCAGTTAAAACTAAAAGGAAACGTACCTTTTCTCGTCCAGCCGGCAGGGGGCCGATTATGTCCATCCCTCATTTTATGAAGGGCCATGATAAATTGACTGAATGGAGGAGTTCTCTCGCTTGATGTATCATGGCGGCATATTTTTGGCACTACTCGCATCTCCGGACATAGTCTGCTGCTTCTTTTTCATAGTAGGCCAGTAATAGTCGGCGCGGATGAGATATAAGATGAAGGCACGGTTCCCAGTATGGGCACCGCAATGGCCCTCGTGCACCTCCTCAAATACTTATCTTGTTTGGTGGGGTCTGGGCATTTAGCGAGGGGGCCGTCGAATGTTCTTTTGTAGAGGTCATGATTTACCAGGCTGTATCGGACAGCTTGTACCAAAGTTTCTTGGCTTCTTTTTTGTCTTACGGGAGTGTTATGTCCTGCAGATAGGATACAAAGCGGTTGCGCCAGTCCCAAGTTAAGTTCAAGGAGAATACCTCGATGTGATCTATGGCTGAATGGAGGAGAGTGACCACATTTCCTTTGTTGATATTCTTGGTGGTTGCGGCTAGCTTGGCTAGGTCATCTGCTTCAATGTTTTATGCCCTAGGTATCTATTCGAGGCGGCATACGTCAAATTCTAGCATCATCTTGTGGATCTCTGATTGATACTTTTGTAGTCTTTGTTCTTTAATTTGGAAAGTCCCAATGAATTGATTTACGACGAGTTGAGAGTCGCAGTGGAGGATGAGTCGCCGGGATCCGTACTATAGTGGTAACTTCATACCTGAAACCATAACCTCATACTCGGCCTCGTTGTTAGTCATCTTGGGACATTGTATGGACTGGAAAATTACTTTGCTTGTAGGGACTTCGAGAATGAGTCCCAGACCCGATCCCGAGGCATTTGAGGCTCCGTCAGTACAGAGGGTCCAAAGGTTAGTAAGAGTGGAGGTACGAAGGGCCTCTTATTCCGCTTCCAGCAAAATTTCTGCACTGAAATCGGCGACAAAGTCGGCGGGTACCTACGACTTAATGGCAGTTCGCGAGTGATACGTTATATCGTGCTCGCTGAGCTCTATGGCCCATTTGGCGAGTCTGCCTGAAAGCTCTGGTTTATGCAGGATGCCCCTTAGGGGAAATGTTGTTATTACCTTTATGGGGTGACATTGAAAGTAAGGTCTAATCTTTCACGAAGGTACGACTAGTGCCAGAGCAAGTTTGTCAAGGTGTGGGTACCTTTTTTCGGCATCCATTAAGGTCTTGCTGATATAGTAAATGGGGGATTGTGTACCTTTATTTTTGCGGACCAGGACTGCACTGACGGTGACTTTGGATACTACTAGGTATACGAGCAGACTTGTCTTCCTTGACGAGTAGTGGTGGTGAGGATAGATATGCTTTCAGTTCCTCAGGGCGTCGATGCACTCTTCGTTCCACGATATTCCATGATCTTTTCTCAGTACATTGAAGAACTTGTGGCACCTGTCCAAGGATCGTGAAATAAACCTTGATAGGGTGGCTTTTCGCCCCGTCAGCTTCTGTACTTGTTTCTTGTTGTTCAGTACCTCAGGTATTGTGTCTATGTCCTTGATCTGATCCAGGTTGACCTTGATGCCTTGTTGTGACACAAGGAAACCCAAAAAATTTCCTGAGGCTACACCAAAGGCACATTTTTTCGGATTCATGTTCATCCCGTACTGCTTTAATATCTCGAAAGCTTCTTTTAAATGACCGATATGGTCTTCTTTCATTTCCGATTTCACCAGCATGTCATCGATATAGACCTCCATTTTCTTGCCGAGTTGTTCCTTGAACATCTTGGTAACAAACCTCTAGTATGTGGCCCCCGCGTTCTTGAGTCTGAATGGCATCACGTTATAGCAGTAAGTTCCTTGGTGGGTGATGAAAGTTGTTTTCTCCCGATCCACCTTGGCCATTAGGATTTGGTTGTAGCTGGAGTAGGCATCCAAAAAACTCAACAGTTTGTGTCCTACAGTTGCGTCGATCAGCTGGTCGATATGGGGCAATAGAAAGGAATCTTTTGGACATGCCTTGTTCAGATCGGTGAAGTCCACACACATTCTCCACTTGCCGTTTTTCTTTTTGACCATGACCACATTAGTGAACCAATGGGGGTATTTCGATTCTCTAATAGAGCCGTCGGCCAGTAATTTGTCCACTTCTTCACAGGCCACCTCGTTAATTGCAGCATTGAATTTCCTCCTCATCTGTCGCACGTGCAGATAGAGAGGATTGATATTCAGCCTATGAGTGGAGATGTCTTTTGGGATCTCCAGCATATCTGAGTGTGAAAAGGTAAATAGATCGGCAATATTAGTCAAAAAATTAATGATAGTTACCTAGCTCGGAGAGGATGTGTCCGATATAGGCCTTTTTTATATTGTCGGTGTCGTCCCAGTGTACTGGGTCTAGATCTTCAGTAGTTGCTTTGCAATCTTCTAAAACATCGGTATCTATGATAACTTCTGCTGGCAGGTTGGTTTTAGCTCCCGACATGGCTGATTGCTATGCCTCTGTGCTTGCCCTTTTTAACTATTTGGTATGCGTGCAATCAAGGGCGACCCGGTAGCATTCCTAGGTAGTATGCAACTCGCCTCAAATGCTAAAAATTTCCCACATGGTGGGAAACTTGATTACCTGATAGAAGCTTGAGGGGACGGCTCGCATGGTATATATCCATGGGCGTCCTATGATGACATTATAAGCGGTTTCCTGGTCCATGACATGTAATGTAGTTTCCAGTGTGATTCCCCCAGCCAGGACTGGCAGTGCTATTTCTCCAGATGTTCGCTCTACTACATTATTAAAACCCATTAGTGTTATGCAACATGGTATTATCTTATCCTCGAGCTTCATTCGCATGAGAACTCTCAGGTGGATAATACATGTACCGCTTCCATCGTTTACCATGATTCTTTTCACATCCGTATCAGCGATGCATAATGTTATGACTAAAGCATCGTAATTAGGGAAAGACAAAACGTTGGCATCTGACTTTTCGAAGGTGATACTATCTTCGAAGCCATCATATCATTTGTGAGCGATTGTACGCTTCAGCTTATGCGTGGTGGTGAACTTTACGTGGTTGATCATCGAGCCATCACCACTACCGATAATTATTTGTATTGTACGTGCCGGCGACGGTGGCCTTGGTGGTCCTTGAAATGGGTTGCGCCCTCTGGTAAAGTTAGCCTTTCCTTTATCGCTGAACAGTTCTTTCATGTATTCCTGGTTCAACATTCTGACCACCTTATGTCATAAACCTATGCAATCTTCGATCTTGTGTCCTCTTTCCTGATAGAATTCGCGGAGGACATTTGACCTTCTTGTACTTGGGTCCGATTTCATCTTTTGTGGCCACTTCACCTTCGTGCCCAGTTTCTCTAGTGCATACACTATTTTTGAAGGGAAAACACAAACGTTACGAGCAGATAATAATGGAGGCATACCTCATTCATTTCAAAGGGGCACAATATGTCGCGACACGTCATCTCTATGCCTCCGGGGAGGTGGATTAGGAAATCTGACATAGGGCTGATGCCTTTCTTTGTTGAAATGCGGGAGCAGATCCATTTGTCTCCTTATCTCGGACTGTACTGACGTTAGTCGCTGGGTTGGACCATTGAGATCGTCTTCATCTGCTCTTATTTCGGCGCAGTAGGCATTATGGATCTCCTCTCGTGTGGTGGGATAGTACTTCATGTGTCTGTTGAGTAACTTCTTGGTCGCTTTCGACCCGCTTCTGCTTAGCCCATTTTGGAAGGCTACGACCTGTCACACCCCAACCTCGGGAGGCACTTTTGTAATACCCCACCGAACACACAGCAGCGGCGGTGCCGGCCGTGCCACCGAACACACAGCAGTGACACGCAGCCTAAGGAATTGTTACCCTTGGGTATAGGAGCATTCCACGCATAGCTGCAGTGCGTGAGTTATCCGTGTAGCACGTGAGTTGAACGTGCAGATCCAGGTACTGATATGATGGCACGTGAGTCGTCCGTGCTTAGCTCTTGGGCTTTGAGAGTCCCGCCAGAGTCTGTACACACCCCCAGTGAGCGTAGAGTATTGAGTGTATTGAGTGTTGAGTGCTGAGTGCGAGTGATGAGCGATGTAGTGACATTACTATGAGGTTGTATTTTCTTTTTGTAACACCCCGCCTATGGCCACACATGGACCCCTCGCAGCGGTGGTGCCGGCCGTGCCACACATGGACACGCAGCCTAAGGAATTGTTACCCTTGGGTATAGGAGCATTCCACGCATAGCTGCAGCTCAATTGGTGAGAGGTGAGGGAGTAAGTAAACCCGACGGAGCAAGCCTTATCGAACACTACCAACCCCAACCCAATATGAATACCGAACCCATGCCTTTCATTTATTTAGACAACAATACACGGTGTATACCACTTCACGAGTTCATTACGTATCAAAAAAACTTAACGTACATAAGCTAGCTTCAAGGATTCTATTAAAGTTACGACTTACAGAGTTCTCAAGTTTTAGGATTACAACATATACATATAGTGGACTCCCCGAACACCCATAAAAAACCCACTCTAGTGTTTATGGAGCCTTTAAGAATACAACAGACAAGCATGATTATGCCGACGACAAGGCCCCGGCTATACCTCAAAAGTGAAAAGTTGTATTAACAAAAGGTACACCATATGGACCCATGGGAGATAAGGGGCTCACCGAGACTTCGAGAAGAAGGACGCTCCGCTACACACGGTCGGCACTGTCCGCTATGGAGCCACCTACAATCATAACATGAATTTAGCGCCCCCAGCAAAAAGGGGCATCGGTACTTTTGAATTGTGCTGGTATGTATAACTAAACACCATTTTAATAGAAAGAACTATCAAATAGATACAAGCAATTAGTACGGGCAAATCAAAGAGATGATTCATATAGTTCTTCATATAATTTCCACATCATAGATTAGGGCAATCCTATCACGAGTTCACCACTGTTCTCATTACCATCGCCATCTCGAGCGGAGTCCGATCACGAACCAAACAGCTAGGTCACCTCATCGGAGGTATACTCACAATCAATATTTTATTTCCCTTATCCAGAATCCAATATTGGCACATTACCAGCATGTGTGTGGCATGGTGTCCGACCATGACCCGATCGGCTAGGTCACCTCACTGGAGGCATTACTCAATTCACAACAGTCAACACGTTCAAATATCAATCAAACACTAATCAAGGATAATTCAAGTTTCCAATAAAGTGAGCACATAACTAGCATGGTTAGTTCTTTATTTCAATGTTGGCTCATAGCCCAAGTAATTCGACACATAATTATACTTTTCATCATTCTCTCATTATCAAGATTTGTACATTATTCACATCGAGGCACATCCTTCACGAATATGTATAGTTATATGCAAATCAATTAACTCGTAATGAAAGTCAATACTCTAGCCAATTTACCTCTTACCACACTTTCGCAATGACAATGGAGCTCAATTTCTAATAGAAAGGGGTTTTAGTCATACATACCTAAATAAAGCTTTTACTTACTCTTTTACAAATTTACGGAACTTCTTAGCACTTCGATCTATTAAGCAAGAATTACAAATTAATGAAAGATTAGCGATGAAATTGAAGTTCTAGTTTTGTTCGAGTATATCATCAAACACTAAAGGTGCATTGCGACCTTAGCCCTCTTTTTGTGAGGAATTTCTAATACTCTATACACCCAATTCACTCCTTTTTAGTTTTCTACCTTCCAATATCCTATGGTTTGACATGCATGTGGAGAATATCATTTTTATACTCCCAAATTACTTCCCTACTGACCCCATATATTTAAGTGTAGAAATAAGAGCTAAGATCATGAATCTTACCTCTTGGGAATGAAAGGTTTAGGTGACTTCACTTGATTTCCTTGAATGATTTTGTCATATCATTTGAAATTTGATGGGGAAGCTTTCCCTCTCTAAAAACCCTCTCTCTCCCTCTAGAAATGTCCAGAAGAATGCTTAAATTGAGCTATAATATTGAATACATCGATAGGGAAGTCGGGTTAAAAATTAGAAAATTAGATCCCCGAGTCAAATATCCGCATATTGGACCACAAATTGCTCCCCAGAAACTAAACACTCTGACCCAATATGCGGTAAGAATGCGGTCCGCATTCACGTTCTGTGATCGTAAAGTGCACCGTAGAACTGACACTTACAAAATTCAAAGGAGAAAATGCAACGGCTATGCGGTCTGCATTTCAATTATGCGACCGCATTTTGACCGCATAACTGACTATAATTTTAACCAGCACTCTGACTCACTTTGCGGAAGATGGTCCGTATAACTATTTTGTGACCGCATTTCTTTCATTTTTCTGGAAACTTATTCTTGACTTTTTAATGCACTATTCAATCCAAAAGGTCTGAGCTTTACGGATTTCTATCACATGCTCCTAACTTGGCACCACGGTATCCGGGTTCTTGAGTAGGAATTTCACGGGGCCTTACACAACCGTCATTCCTTCCAATACATTTGGCAGTCCCATTCTTACCCTGTTGAACTGGGCCAGAAAGTCCCGAAGCCCTTTGCCTGCCGTTTGCCTGATGGCGAAGATGTCGTTGACCCTAGCTTCAGCCTTCTTTTCTCCTGCATGAGCGGTAACGAACTTATCTGCCATCTCCTTGAACGTTGATATCGACCGTGTTGGTAGCTGAGAATACCATGTTAATGCTCCTCCTTTCAAAGTCTCACCAAACTTTTTCAACAACATAGATGACACTTGTTCATTTGACAAGTCGTTGCCTTTTACCGCGGTGACATAATGAATCAGATTATCTTCTGGATACATGGCCCCGTCGTATATTTTCAAGTATTGTGGCATTGTAAAGGTTTTCGGGATGGGGTTGGGAGCAGCTTCCTTACTATACGGCTACTCGGCAAACCTTCCCACATCGCATTTTGGCAGCAGTTTAGGGGCGCCGGGTGTTTTGTCAACCCTTTCCTGGTGTTCTTTCATTTGGTCACGAAGCATTTTGTTCTCATTTTCCATTTCTTCCATTTTCTTTATGATGGTCGCGAGTGCACCATCACTTACATCGGTGGTAGTACGGGTGTTGCTTGTTCGTACAGTGCTTGGCTCAACGGTGACAACAACGATTTCCGTCGTCGGCAAATCTCCGGTATCTCCCTAAGGGGGTTTTTCAAGCATGGTGTTTAGAGCGCTTGTCAACCACTCATCTAACAGCTTTTTGACTGTTGGTGGTGTTTCTTTCACCGTGGATGTTGAAGTTCCTCTTTCGCGCAAGATCGTTAGATCCTCGAGTATAGAGAGTGAGATCTCCCCCTCTGGTGTACCTCTTGGTACTATATTCTCGGTATCTTCTCTACCAGATTCGTTGAGGGATTCCAAGAGGTTGTTTGAGACATTCGCTACGCCTTCAACTTTGCTTCTTTCTCTGCTATCGCTAGTTTCTATGGAGTGTGAAGGATAGAGATCGTTGCTTTTGATATCCCAGGTGAGAACTATGATTTCGACTATAAAAATCCCCACAGACGGTGCCAAATTGTTTGACTCAAAAGATGTTAAGCTCTTTTTACGCTAATCAATCAAAGAGATGAAGGGGTAAATCGTAGTTGAAGGTAATAAACCCTAGGATTATTTCAATAATTGGTACAGTAATAATAATAAGAGAGAGAGAGACAGAGAGTGATATAGAGATGAAGATCAAAGAGAGAATCAGTTTGTCTATTACAAGTTATCCTCTTATTACAAGGCTCAGATCCCTTTATATAATTGGGGGGGGGGGGATCAAAGCTGAGTCATTAGAACGACATAATCAGTATACTCTATAGCGGAGCCGATGACAGGTCGAGGTCGTTCCTCCTCTCACCCCTGGGTCATTCCCTCATATCGATTCGTAAACATTCGGTGGTTGGTCATGTTGACTGTAGGACGTGATTGGTCAAATTCGACCCCATACAGTTATGACGGGGCTCGGACTAGCCTGACTTTGTCGGCTCTAGCTGCACCCCTTGAGAACTACCCTCTTTTCCAATATAGCCGTTGGTCTGTATTTCCCTGAGGCCGAGCATCGACCGCCCTCGAAGATGAACCTCGATCCCAGTCTCGAGCCTAGGGAAGCATGTTCACAGGGCATCATAATGACAGGGAAATTGAACCCCCCAATTTTACCGTGCACAAATAATTAGTAGACAACCATTCAAATTCATATAATATCGAATGACACCGCTTGATCTAAGGTGTTTCATTTCTGCACCTAGTCATTTTCTCCCCATGGGCGAAACATATGTCAATGGACAAGTCAATATTTAATATATGAGATAATCAAACACTCGAAAATATTTTTATTACATATATATTTTGTCGGAAATTAAATTAATTAAGAGTATATTTTGTCAGAAATAAAAGGAAAAACGTTTTACCATACACACAGATTATAATGTCATTTTAAACAGAATTAAATCTGTGACATGTGGATAATAATTATCTTTATCACGAGCAAGATTCAGATTGGATTCCCTTTTAAGGTTATAAAAAACAAAAATAATGACAACTCCAAAAAGAAGCAAAGAAATGTACGGATTTGACTGTAATGCCTTTTTCTACGCTTAAGTGGTTTACTATTTACAGAATAATTAATTAGAAATAGTCTTCCGTTAATTATCCATTTAACATTTATTTAACTTTTTTTTTAGATATAACAAAAATTTCTTGGCACCGACTTAGCTAAGTAGGAAAGTTCGAATAAAGTAAAGAATGTAGGCCCACATTACTGACCAAACTACTACAAAATGAAATGCCCCAACTAAAAAGTCAAAAATCATGTGCATATGTTTTTCGAATAAAATAAAAGATAATGAATCTTGATAACTCCATATAAACTATTAAAAATTTGGAAAATTATCACCATTATATATATATATATATATTGCTTCGACATCGATGCGGGGTATAGATTCTTACTTAAGAAGTACCAAAATTTTAAAAAATATTAAATTTGAACATATAATTTTAAAAATAGGTATATCCCTTATACTCAACAATGTACAACTTTATATTCGAAAACGTATCACTATATAGTAGGAAGAGAAGATAACAAGCAACAATTGATTACACTAATAAATATAGATGTAATTCTTAAAACATTTAATACTAAATTTTAGGCATCTAACTTAGAGTTTAGTAAAATAAAATGATTGAATTTAATGTGTGTAAATCTTTTCGTTATCCATTTAGAAGGCTTTTTTTAACGTATTAAGAAGGGAGGAGGAACGATGTCAATAGGTGCGGGATATTATAACTTCCGCTCGTTTTCTACAATAACTTAATTAAGTTAAATTTAAGAGTTAAAATTAAAGTTATAAACAATATATATTTATTTACTTTCAGGCAAAGTTTAATTAAAATATGACACTTGATAAAACTGAAGTGAAGTATGGAAACAACGGCAAATACGTTCATATGGTCCATGAGTCACGGGTTCGAATCCTGAAAACAACCACTAATAATTATTATATTGTACAACTGTGATTTGGAGGGAGACATCATAGGTTCTTTAAAGAGGCTAATTTTATAATTATACTATAAACCGTGTTAACACAGTGGAAAGAAAGGTTTAGCAAAATCAATCACAAATATTAAACCCCCTTAATGTGGTGGGACTCAGATTTTTTTTTTTTGTATAATAAACACAAGGTTCCAAAAAAAGGAAAAAAATAAAAAATAAATAAATAGAGGGTCCCAACGATCTCAATCAGCGGATATTTTTCTTAAAAATTAAAGTTAATAGTAGCTCACTCAAGCATTTAACTTAAAAATTAAATATATAATATAAATATAATTTTATATAATTAATATATAATTTATGTACCATTTAGAATAAATAAATAAATTTGGCAAGCTATATATATAAAGATTCTCATTTTTCTTTTTTGCTCGGGTACCTGTACTATGATCCGACTAATTGAAATTCACAATGATGCATAATCTATTAAAAGGTTTTCCTTTTATTTTTAAGGCTTAATAACTTGTTTGGATGGTTGTTATGTATTGTTTCATAATATATTATATAATATTGTATTGTATTATATTTTATTGTTAATGATTGGATATATTATATTATTTGTGGTCGTTTTATGATGTCATGCACCAATAATATAAATAATAAATTTATAATATTATATATAGAAAAGTAAGGTACAAGGTAAAATTGTTATATAAAAAGATAAAGGTAAAAAATAAAATAGGATATTTAATAATAAAGAAATGCAAGATGAACATAAAAAATAAGTAACATGCAACCACACCAAATGAGTCGTTTTATAAAGTCATACTTTTAATTGTAACACAACAACGATTTTAACGATACGATATAATAAACTTTAAGTAACAATCGAATAAATATTTATATTTAAAATAACAATACGATACGCAACACAACATGCAAGAATCATCCAAATAAACCGTAAACCGGAACTTTTTCTTAAGAATGAAAAGATTTTAAATTTTAGCCATTCCATTATAATGCTAGGTGTTATATGCCTAAAATTCATTTCATTTGGGGGTTTAATGGTAGAAAACATTCTCTTCTCACCTTTTACCTGACAAGTAAAATTTACCCAGATGAGCATGTGAGAGAAAAAAAAGCTCTGATATTTTTAATATTTTCTACAGAGAGAGAATAAAAGCGGAAAGGGCCCATACGAAAGAATACAGCTAGCGAGAGGAAAAATTGCATAAGGCCAAGAATCTGAAAAGAGGAAAATGACATATAAACAGTTTCTTTCTTTATAGGAATAGTTATTTTCAATATTAAATTAAGGTTTTTTGTAAATTTGCTCTGTCTTTACATATACAGATGTGAAGATATACATACAGAGATATATATCTCTTCTCCTCCACATCTGGGGTTGCTCTAAAATACAGTCTTGATCAACATTCTTGCCCCAGAAGTGTAAGGGAAAGTTTTGAGTCTTTCAAGATTTTCCTGATATAATTTTCATCAGTTTCCTAACATACAGGTACTTTACTGTTTTTTTCTCCTTTTGTGGGGGTCTCCCTTTTTTTTTTTGTGTGTGTGTGTGTGTTTTTTCTTTCTCAGAAAGCTGATTAGTGGGCTTTGTTCTTTTTTTTTTTGTGTGTGTGTGTGTGTATGTGTATGTGTGTGCATTTTTCTCATCAGAAAGCTGATTAGTGAGCTATGTTCTCTGTTCCTGTGTGTAAGTATGTGCATTTTTTTAATCAGATAGCTGATTAGTGAGCTTTATTCTGTTTGTTTTTTTTGGTGTGTGTGTTTTTTTCATAAGAAAGCTGATTATTGGGTACTGTTCTGTTTCTGTGTGTATTTGGTTTTTATCATTTTCTGTGTCAGATGTATTCAGTCATTGCATTGAGTCTTTGCTGTTTCTTTCTCATTGATTACTGCTAATTTTGCTGCTCTTTCAGTATTGATTTTTCTTTTGTTTTTCTCAACAAGATCTTGGTTCATTAGTTTTCTTGAATTAACATGGCTTCTATAGGTCAAGATTTGATCTTTAGATGATTGAATTGTTCATACTGATTGGATCCTTTTCTCACTTTCAACTCAACTTCAAACATTTCCTGCTTCTACATCATTGAGTTTTATAGTGCAGGATTTGATCTTTGGATTAATGAATTGTTCATAAAGTTTGAATTTTTTTCAAGACTATGTTGCAGACTCTCCGAAAATGACGCCGGATGTGTGTCGGATCCTCCAAAAGTAGTGCATTTTTAAAGGATCCGACACGGATGCAGCAACATTTTGGAGAGTCCACCTAACATAGGTTCAAGATTTGATCTTTGGATTAATGAATTGTTCATAAAGTTTGAATCTTTTTCTCACTTTCAGCTCAATTTCAAGCATTTCATGCTCCTACTGCTTCTTTTTCTCTGTGTGTGTGTGTTCACTTTCGGCAAGACTTATTGAGTAGTAAAAGTACAACTGATTCTTGGTCAACAATTGAAGTAAGGGCTCGGATCCTCCAAAAGTAGTGCATTTTTAAAGGATCCGACACGGATGCAGCAACATTTTGGAGAGTCCACCTAACATAGGTTCAAGATTTGATCTTTGTATTAATGAATTGTTCATAAAGTTTGAATCTTTTTCTCACTTTCAGCTCAATTTCAAGCATTTCATGCTCCTACTGCTTCTTTTTCTCTGTGTGTGTGTGTGTGTGTGTTCACTTTCGGCAAGACTTATTGAGTAGTAAAAGTACAACTGATTCTTGGTCAACAATTGAAGTAAGGGCAATTTCAACTTATCTTCATTGTACTAGCTTTTATACTGTATTTTCCTTTCTTGTTTTCTTGTGTTGCTTTTTTTCTTCTTTTTCTTGCATGGTACAAGTTAGGTGCAAAATTTTGCCATATTTCTAACTTACATTTCTGACTTTAGTGCCCAAGAGGGCCCTCTTTGGACAGCTTAATTTGATAAAGTTTTGGGCCCTATATCATGTGAAAATATAAAGATAAAGTGAACATGTGAATTCTAATATTGCCCCTATACTCAATCTCGAGCAGATCTACTTAAGAGTTGTAATAAATGCCTTTTATGTAATTAGTTCTGTGATTGCAATTCTTTGATAAAAGGACCTTGTACCTAGTTTGTTATAGGTATTACCGCGGAATATGTTATTTTTCAGAATTCAATTGTTGTAGTACATTTTTAGTAGTGACTGTTGTATACTTTTTGGCTGACTTCTTCCCAAGTTAAGAATTTATGCTGCATCCACATTTGATTTGACATTATCGTTTCTCTTTTTCGTTAAAGCAAGATAATGAGTATCATATTCTTGACCCCCAAAAATTTGCTTGGTATATGTTTTTCTTCCCATTTGCTTGAGCATATAATCTTTACATACCGTCGTTCTTCTTGATGATCCACTTGAAAGAAACTGTCACGTGTTTCGCATCGATATTTACTAATTGAAGAGGTGGAATGTTTTACGTGGTTGTTTTGCTCGTATGCAGGTAACTGATAAGGATTAGGAAGCATGAAGCATAAAGATGGAAAGCCATATCAATCAGATAAAAGTTCATGGAAAGTTCCCATAGCATTAGCAGTTGTGGTATTGTGTGGGCTTTCTTTTTACCTCGGAGGAATTTTTTGCTCCGAAAAGGAGAGATATGTAGCTGAGGATGTTAGCAAAGTAGTTGAAACTCCCAGTGGAACTGCTACAAGAGCTGTTCAGGTCAAAGCGATTTCCTTTCCCGAATGCGGTGCTGACTTTCAGGACTATACTCCATGCACAGATCCAAAGGTATTAATAATTTTTAGTCTTCTTATCTTAACTTTAATCTTTGAGATATGATTTTGGTACCGTGTGGTCCAGGGCGGATTTATTGCCCAAAATATGGTGTGCGTGAACCCATGGCCGCACCGCCAAACTATGTATTTTATGTACATGTTTCCTAGAATTGATCGACTATTATCTGCCGATTCCCATGCTCCAAAAGAGGTTGAACGGTGCACTTGGTTGAATGCCCAGTTATTTACCCAAAGGAACATGGATCGGCTCCCACTTAATACTTTCTTTTTTTCTCCTTTCCTTAGTCCATGTTCGAGAAAACCTAGATATGCTTATGAGTGTGGTTTAGTCAACTGTGTTAAAGATCTATTGATGATGTTGCAGAGATGGCACAAATATGGTAAACATCGGCTAACTTTCTTGGAACGCCATTGCCCTCCTAGTTTTGAAAGGCAGGAATGCTTGGTACCCCCACCAGATGGTTATAAATCACCAATCAGATGGCCAAAGAGCAGAGATGAATGTTGGTACAGGTAATACTTCATCTTTTTGAACTTTACTTGTCAATGCTTAGCTGGATTTGTTCATGAATGTTGAACCTTTACTGATCGGATCTGGCTTCAGGAATGTTCCGTATGATTGGATTAACAAACAAAAGTCCAATCAACATTGGCTTAAAAAAGAAGGGGAGAAGTTTCTCTTTCCTGGTGGTGGTACAATGTTTCCCAACGGAGTCGGTAGCTATGTTGATTTGATGCAAGATTTGATTCCGCAGATGAAAGATGGGACAATCCGAACTGCCATTGATACCGGATGTGGGGTGAGTGGCTGTGCTTTTAGTCTTTGTAGTGGAGCTTTTGTTTCTATTTGTGTTGCCAAATATGAAGTGAACAACTTCTCCGGCGCTTTATGGTTTGTTTCATTGCAGTTTTTACTTGCATTTTACTCAGCTGAAGTTTAAGTGATTGATTCATATCTATGCTATGTCTATGCTGAAGTTTTTTATTACTGATTTTGGTACATTATCACTGTTTGTAATATCGTGTTTCGACAAATTACTAGACAAGAAAAAAAAAATTATAACATCAGATGTTTCTCCCAGAAAATTTAGTTGTAGCATGTGATACAGAATTCAAGTAAAGCCTAATGCTCGTCTTCATCTTCCTATAGGTGGCAAGCTGGGGAGGCGATTTACTAGATCGTGGTATCTTAACAGTCTCTCTTGCCCCAAGGGACAATCACCAGGCCCAGGTTCAGTTTGCGCTGGAACGTGGAATTCCTGCAATTCTGGGCATCATTTCTACACAACGTCTTCCTTTCCCTTCAAACTCTTTTGATATGGCTCATTGCTCAAGATGCCTAATTCCGTGGACCGAATTCGGTAAGGTGTATGATGTCTTATCTTTGCATGGCATGACTTTTCCAAATTCTTGAATAGGGATGTTTGCAAAATTCAGCATCTGCACCTCGTTCATAGACAAAGCAAGCAAGATGTTAGCGGTGAGCCGGTGATGCTTTTCACTAATTTTACCTCATTATTATCAGGTGGAGTTTACCTTCTTGAGATACATCGCATACTCCGACCTGGCGGTTTCTGGGTCCTTTCTGGCCCTCCGGTGAACTATCAACATCGTTGGAGAGGATGGAATACCACCATTGAGGAGCAAAAATCAGATTATGATAAGTTGCAAGAATTGCTAACTGCAATGTGCTTCAAATTATTCAACAAGAAGGACGACATTGCAGTGTGGCAGAAGTTGTCCGACAATAACTGTTATAAGAAGCTTGATAATCCCGACAACTATCCATCAAAATGTGATGATGGTACTGAACCTGATTCAGCATGGTACACTCCTCTTCGGCCTTGTGTGGTTGTGCCAAATCCATCTGCTAAGAAACTCAAGTTGGACACTCTCGCCAAGTGGCCAGAAAGGTTGCATGTTGCTCCGGAACGTGTTTCTGATGTTCGTGGAGGTAGTGCTGGTGCCTTCAAACATGATGATGATAAATGGAAGGCTCGGGCGAAGCACTACAAGAAGTTGCTACCCGCAATTGGGACCGACAAGATCAGAAATGTAATGGACATGAACACCTTGTATGGAGGTTTCGCTGCCGCGGTGATTGATACTCCAGTATGGGTAATGAATGTGGTTTCATCTTACGCTCCAAATACACTTCCTGTGGTCTACGATAGGGGTCTTATTGGAACAATTCATGACTGGTAACAATGATTTATATGCTAAATCCGAAGCTTAAATTACTGTAGTCGATCTTTATAGTTATGTTTCGTTAAGCTCTTTGTTTGTTGTTCTATAGGTGTGAGGCGTTCTCAACATATCCTCGGACATACGATCTCCTCCATCTTGATGGCCTCTTCTCTGCTGAAAGTCATAGGTAAAAAAGTATTTGCACGTCAAGTTCAAGCTTCGTGGCTTAATTGCACTTTGTCCTTCATTGTTTACCGTTAACTCCTCATCCTTTAGCGAGTCGTGCTTAACCCCCTTCCAACTTCAAGGCTAAGCATCTATTTTTAAGCTAGTAAACTTTGTTTTTCTTTTCCGTGACATTGGTTAGGTGTATCCTACAACAACTACACCTCAACCCCAAGCTGATCGGGGTCAGTTGTATGAATCCTCAATATTTAATACTCCAACTAAAAGGCTAAGCATCTATCTTTAAGCTAGCGAACTTGTTTTTCTTTTCTGTGACATCAGTTGTGTATCGTACAACTACTAAACCTCAACCTGAAAGCTGGTTGGGGTCGGCTGTATGAATCCTCAATATTTTATACTCCGTACTTAAGGAGCTGTCTCTATTGTGCAGATGTGAAATGAAGTATGTGCTGCTGGAAATGGACCGTATACTGCGACCCAACGGATACACAATAATCCGAGAATCGAGCTATTTTGTAGATGCTATTGCTACTATGGCTAAGGGAATGAGATGGAGCTGTCGCAAGGAGGAAACCGAATACGGCGTAGAGAAGGAGAAGGTATTGATTTGCCAAAAGAAGCTCTGGTATTCAAAGCAAAGTTCATGATATGAGAACAGCATATGATAAACAACTGCTGATAAAGTCTCTTTGGAAGGAAAAGTTATATATTTAAGATACCAGCCCATAGGAGATAAGTAAGTCCACACAAGCTTATATATTTGAGATTTTGAATTGATGTATTAATAGCCAAATAACCAGTGCTAATAGTTTAATGGTTTTATTATGCAATATATATTCTTTGTAAGGCCCGTAAGTCTTCTCTTTTGCGCCAGCTGGCCCTCCGGGATTTCTCGGTTATTAAAAAAAAAAGAAAGGCATGCCGTCTTTGGTTGTATTCTATTTTTATTTTATTTTTCAAAACCCTCTTAGAGCTGGCTGGCTGTGATGTATGTATTTGTTGAAAAGTCAAGACATTGCAGCTATTTATGTACCTAAGTTAGATTTGTTCCTGTTTTATGTCTTCTTTTCAGTGAAATATTTAAGCTCAATGTTTCTTGTTACATTGCTTCTAACTCATGAAAAGTAACCAAATAATATATGTATCTTATATGTTGTGCAAGTAAATTCTTTAGGGCTCGTTTGGTGCGAGGGATAAGGGATAATTAATTCGGGGACTAAATTTGAGATGAAATTATCCTACGTTGGTTGGGATTATATTGCAGTAAAACTAATCTCGGGATAATTGGATTAGTTTCCACCACTAGTTAGAAATAGACAAGAGCATTCCTTGGAACATGCCTACGAGAGGTGGTTGGGATTATATTGCAATAAAACTAATCTCGGGATAATTGGATTAGTTTCCACCACTAGTTAGAAATAGACAAGAGCATTCCCTGGAACTGGCCTACGAGAGGTATTCAACAAGCGCCGCTCAACTGCTCAAACTAAGCCCTCCATAGAAGTTCAAGGAAGTAAAGCTACTACTGGAAAGAGATGGGCTTTCTCCTTTCTTCTTGCGGGCTATTGATTTCGGCCTCCTACAATAGGTAGATGGGGTGGCTACGATGGATACAGTGAAATCAATCCTTATTCCGCACTCCCTCTCACCGGCCTGAAACATATATAAATCATGAATTCTTCAGAGCGGGCCGGCAGACCGGTTTATTTCGGTATTATAGTATTATTTTTTATCCCTATGGGAAGTGAGATAACAATCTCATAATAACTAATCTTTGGAAAACTTGTATTCCAACCAAACGACCCCTTAGCCTCTAGGGACTGGTTATAATAGCATCTTCTACCCCATCCCCACCTGAACTGGAGGCAGGATTAGAGACAAGGGAATTTAAGCTAAAAAAAAAAAAAAAGAGGCTAAAATATCCTAGTGAAAATTCAATCCATGAGACATTTTTCTAACTCCCTTTGCTTCTATACTGGAAGTTTTCCTTATATGAATGAGAAAAAACAATCTATGCATATACATAAAAGTTTATTTTTAATATTTATTACTAAACTTTTTGAAAGGGATCTTAAAGCAATGATAAAGTTGTCTCTGTGTGACCTATAAGTTACGGATTTGCCATTGATGCTTGCATCATGGTAGCCTGCCTATATCACACACCTTAGGTGCCTTTTTCTGGATCTTGCGTGAACACGGGATGCTTTGTGCATCGGGTTGCCCTTTTTTTCTATATAACTTTCTGGCGAGTCGTGGAGGTACCAATTAATGCTTGCATTAGGGCAAATTGTCTACATCACTGTCACGACCCCAATCCCGGTCGTGATGGCGCCCGACACAACTGCTAGGCAAGCCCGACCATTTACACTCTCATTCCGAGCAAGAAGCTCAAACCAATTACTTGAATATTATTATCAACAACAAAGTTAAATGCTTAACAGATAGATAGAAGCTAAACTGTATAATCTCTCAAAGATGGGTCACGAGTCTAGAGCCTCTAAAACAAACTGAATAACAATGTAAGAACAAGAATAAACAAGTATGGGAATATATATATATATATATATATATATATATATATATATATATATATATATATATATATATATATATATATATATATATATATATATATATATATATATTATGAGTTTCCTTGTGTCTCTAGCTCCGGTCATATAGTACTAACTGATATAATCTAATAATAACAGATGTAAGGATACAGAGATGAATCGAGAATTTTTTTTGATCGGTAATAATATTTACTTTTTTATCATTAAACTCATAACACTTTTGAATTTATGAATTTAAAATTTAAAAAAGATTATTACAGATATAATTTATGATTCGTCTAAAAAATATTAAAATCAGTTGAATCATTTGATTACAAGCTCCATCTGCTATTGAAGTACATATGCTATACACCAATTTATTAAATTTATGACACATATATTCATAAAAATAACTATTATTGGGTTATAGTAAATTAATGTACATATTATTACTTAAATATATTATTGTTGGAATTATTCACAATGCAAAGTCCAAAATTTCTTTTTGAAATTTCATTTACAACCAATAGCCGTGAGTTTTTTTTTTTTTTTCAAATGTCCTATCTATTTCTAAGTGGCTTATTGCATGAAGCCTTAAAGTAAAGTGTTGAATGGCTTTGACGAATGGCTATGCAAATCTACCACATGTCTTCATGCATGGAAGACATGATACACTTATCAATATTGGAGCCAAATCCTTTTTTCGATGCCTTTAAAGCCACATTCTAGCATTCCTTTATTTGCGTGCGCAGTTCGAGTATTAACCCGAGAGGCTTATATGCAAAAAAACTAAAAAAACAAGATTTTTTGCCTAAAAAGTCAATTTTAATTGATTTAAGTCAATGCTTTAAGTAAATAGACCCGGACTCATGTTTTGACGATTCCGGTGGGTTCGTATTAAAATATAGGATCAGAGCGTATGGCCGAAATCGAATATCGAGGTCCTTAGCTTGAGTTATGAATTTTAATTGAAAATTAAAATTCTTAAAAATCTAATGTTTCTAAGAAATGAATGAATATTTGGCATCATTGATACCGGATTCGTATTTTTGTTCCGGAGACCGGTACAGGTCCAATATAATATTTTTGATTTATCTGTAAAATTTGGTAGGAAATAGAGTCGGTTTGATGTGATTCGGAAGTCCGGTGGTAAAAATACATATTTCAAAGCTTTCTTGAAAATTTTATTTGATTTGGGATCGAATTCGTAGTTCTAGGTGTTATTTGATAATTTGATCGCGCGGTTAGTTCGTATGATATTTTTAGAATTGTGTGCACTTTTGATTTGTAGTCCCGATGGGCTTGGGTGTATTTTTGGATCATTGGTTGAGAGACTAGTAAAGTTGAGAAACTTGAAAGTTTGACCATGGTCAATATCGGGTTAAGACGACCTCTTTTCAGTGTTTTGAGTTCGCGAGCAGGTCCATATCGTGTTTTTTGATTGAAATTCATATATGATTTGTGTCCGGGAGGTTCCAGATTAGTTTCGGACTGGTTTCAGATCATTTAGGAGAAGTTTGGGTTTTGCTGGTTTTTGGTGCGACATTGTTCTTCGCAATTGCGAACATTTATGGAAAGTGCGAAAATACTGTTCATCCGCAATTGCCAACCATTTATGACAATTGCGAAAATACTGTTCATTAGGAAATGCGAAGGTTTGTTCGCAAATGCGACATTTGCAACTTGTTAAGAGCTGAGAATTCCGAGTTTTTACTTCATTTTTTATATTTTTAAACCCTAGCTTCAAGGTGAGGCGATTTTAAGAGGGGATTTTCCTACCAAAATATTGAGTAAGATCTTTAACGAATCTCCAACTATATTTCATGATTTTATACAAGATCTAACATCAGATTCATGAGAAATATATGGGAAAATTTGGGGATTTTTGTCAAAGTTTTGAAAAAATAAAAAATTGAGATTTAAGAGTCGAATATGACTCGAATTTAAAAATAAAATACATATCCGGACTCGTGAGGCTGTGGGTAGTCAAGACCTACCTTTGGACCCGATTTTTGATCGGGCGGGCCCGGGGTTTGACTTTTATTGACTTTTAGAAATTGAATAAAAATCATAGCTTTATTAATTGAAATTATTTTCTCTTCAATTGTGTGGTGTATACAAGTCGTCATTGGCTAGATTGAGTCAAGCAGAGGCAAATTCGTAGAGGAAAAGGTTAAATTGAGTGTTGGATTAGCCGAATCGAGGTAAGTGTTTTGCCTAGCTTTGTTATGGAAAATTTTCCTCCTATTTTCATTGTTTGCTACATGCGAGGGTGATACATATATGAGGTGACAAACGTATATGTATGTGCCAGGGTTAATCATAATCGGGGGTCGATTATGTTATACTTGTGTTTGTAGAATTTTGTGACATTATGCTAAATGCCCTGTTTGAATCTTAGATACTAAGGACTTAACATTAAATGATAGTGTAAGACCCCAAAAATTTTTTCGAGTGATTTTAGATTTAGTCGTGTCAAGGTAGGCTAAATTATTTTATTTCATGTGCAAATAAGGATGTATGATATTATGAATATCAATTGGATATGGTAATAAGTGTATAAGTCTTATTATAAGTGTTTGGGGTCTAAGAAGAGGCCTAAGTCTAAGCCAAGTTGGAAAATTACATATTAGTCGAAATTTGTAAATGAGTGCGCACAAGACGTCACTTTGAACGATCATATCTCCAGTTATATTAGGAGTTGTGTGAGGATCAACCTATCAAATTAAAGCCCTTTGAGTATAGTTTTCAATGCAACAAACCGTTTATCATTTGGGGGTGTATACAAAACGTTATGATCATTTTACTCGTAAGGTATCGCATGCGCGAAACAGTGCACGAAATTTACTTCGCGCATACTTCGCGTATCTGAGGCAGAATGCTCAGAAAATGCACGATGTTTTGCGCGACTGGGCAGCACTTCGCGCACCTGAAAGATTTTTATACCCCTAAAGACCGGAAATAAGACATTTTGTGATATCTCTCAAGGGTAGGGTTCTCTCTACACCCCAACTCGACCAAGGCATCAAATTTCACACCTAAGGTGAGTTTTAAGTGTATTTTCATGGTGATTTTACTTCTCAATTACTAGTTACAACATGATTTTGGTTGGAGTTCATAGGATTTCTTCAAAACCTCAAGAACACCCCAAAGTTATCTTTCAAGAATTGTTATACAAGAGGTAATCCCATACCCTAGACTTACATATATGGAGTTATTATGAGATTATGACTATGAATCATGTATTACAACTTATGGTATGGTGATTGGAGGCTATAAATTCCCAATTTAAATACATGGCCATGGTAGGGATTTAAAGATGATTATTTGATGAAATTTTATGGTTGGGTGTGAATGGTTGATCACACATGTGATGTTAGAAGTATAAATTATTGAAGAAAAATAGTGGGATGAATTGTTGGGAAATAGTGATAGTTGGATGAACCAACACTATAGTTATGAGGTGTAAATATCTATGCCTACAAGATGTTTGATAATAGGCCTAAATGGCATAAGTTATGGGATTTAGTACTAATATTGGTCTCATTGAATGTTGTATTGTAGATTGAAGTTGCTTAAGTATATTGGATCATTGTAGTATCATTAAGGGGAAAAATTGAGGCATGTATGGCTAACTTTAACTCTTGTAGAATCCACTTGTTGTGACAAGCATACGGTATGTGTACCTTGTATGAAAATATGTGTATTGTTGTGTTAGTTGATTTCTACACCACCGTGTTATATGTGATTGTGAAAAGTGATTTGATGTGCCTACCTTATTATGTGCAAAGCTTGTAAATGCTTGAGGATGCCGAAGTGGAAATATGTGTTAACAAATGAAAGAATGTTAATATGTCCAAATATGAAAATGTGTATAATGGCTAAAAACCTTGTTTGGTGTACGAGAAATTGGTACATGTTATTTATCTGAACTATTTGTGAATTTTGGTTGTTTCACTTGTGTTAAGACAAGATGGCATATTTCATGAATTCTTGTTATTTATATGCCTTGAACATTGTTGGTTATAAGTCCCGATATGATGGTGTGAATAAATGGTAGCAAACCAAGTGTGTATGTGAATGTGCTTATGTGGTAAGGGTTGTGTAATGAATGATGGAAAGAAATCATAATTGATGTAATTGTGGTAAAATCATGTGTTGCTTGTTGTGGGCAATTATCGCCGTGACTCAAATTGTATGCGGGTTGTTGGATATGATGGAAATGGTATTGATGGCTACGAAAATTCTTGTGGATTGTTGCGGTTGTTCTTTTTGAGAATTATTGTTGTGGTTCTATGTGAATTGTTGTTGTTGTGGTTGTGTTGTTTGTGAATTGTGACTTGTAGGATGGGATAGGGTTGCACGCTACTACATGAAGTAATAAGGTGTGGGTTGTGGTGATAAGGGTGGACGAGGTAATAAGGGTGGCCGAGGTAATAAGGGTGGAAAAGTGATCGAAATCACTATTGAAATGAAATTATGAAAATGATTGTGAAATCATTGATGTGAAAATGTTGAAGGGGAAAAATGAGAGATTGTAAACTTGTTTGTCTTGATTGTGCCTTTCATATGCATGTGATTGTTGATTCTATTACTATTTGCTATCTATGAAGTGATTGATCTTACTTGGGGTAAAGTTTGTTCATACATACCAGTACAATTCAAATGTACTGACGTCCCTTTTGCCGGGGGTGCTACATTCGTGTTATGATTGTAGGTGGATCTATAGCAGGTACTCCAGTCCATCGAGAGTAGCACTCCTCTCCATCCCATCCGTTGCATTGGTGAGCCCCACTTCCTCTTGGGGTCATGTGTGGTTATTACCACATTCTTTTGAGTTTATTGTATATTGTAAGGTATAGTCCGGGGCCTTGTCACCGGCAAGTATTGGTTAAGTTCCTAGTATTCATAGAGGCTCCGTAGACATAATGTGGGTGGTGTACAAAAGTATTTTGGGTAGTAATGGTACGGTTCATAATCGTGGTCCACATTGGTAAATGTTGTATGTATTTTTGCAAGAGCTTGGTATCAAATGTTGAAAATAAGAAAAAGTAGAAATGTACTAAAGTTGTAAGTTTATGCTTAAGTCTTAAATTGCTATTTCAAAAGAACAATGTATATTGGAATTATGGGGTAACGCGTGGGATAGGAAAAGAAATTTCAGGTCCGCTTGACTAGGGTCCTCCGGTTGAGCGCAGGTCGTGTCCCTCGATTTTGGGACGTAACAAACTTGGTATCAGAGCTTAAGGTTTTAAAGTGTCCTAGGATGTCTCGGAGCTGTGTCTAGTAGAGTCCTTCTTATTAGTGTGTTGTCGACCATATCTATAAGTTGGAGGCTATTTGGACATTTAGGAATTTCACCCTTCTTTGATACTCCAGATCATGCAATATAGCTCAAGATAGGGAGTTGATTTCCTCTCTAAGTCATATTCTCAAGATTTGTAATTTTGATACCATAATCCGCGAATTTGAAGCATGTAAGGAGGTATTGATCCCACCGTTGAGTCCGAGTGGATTACCCAAGGACTTGTTAGAGGAATATGTTGAGCCATGGAGGGATTGGTAGAACTTGTTGTTAAGAGGAGTACCCTTGTTCCTACTAATGTCACTGCACCACCAGATCATGTAGTATCTCATCAATATGTACGGCTAAAACCTCGTCTTTTAGAAATTGAGCTTCCACGGTGTTCGCGTAGATGTTGTAAGTTCAAAATATAATTGATGCAATACTCATTTTTTTATGTTAAGCGAATTATTGTTGTGAAAATGTATGTGGTAGGTACTTCTTCATGTGTTTAATATGTTATTCTTGGTAAATGAGGATATATGAAGAATGTGAACTATGTGCTAAAATGCCTAGACTCATGTCAAGTTTAAATTGAGATTTGATGCCAAATTGTGTGAGAAAAAAATGCGTTATGGTTAATTACTCAAAAATGTTCTTACGTGTACCAAAGGTATTTGATTGATTGTGTGTGGTTCTTGGTAATATATAAAGATGTTTGAAAGTTAAGTAAGTGATTGTGTAATTGTGGTAAAACCGAATGTTGGATTTTTGCTGTTAGTGATACTTTACATGAATTGGTGTTGTGACTCGATGTTGTGAAAGGTGCATTCCAATATGATCAATGTGCTATTATTGACAACTTAAAAACGATGCAAGGAATATGAATCATGTATTGAAATGCTAAGACCCTAAATTGAAATTTGAGATGCATATATTATGTCAAACTATATGAAATCCTCTGTGTATAGAGATGTTGAAATAAGTCAAATGACTTTGAGAAATAGAGTATGGCCAATGTGTGGAGAACTTGAATTGTAATTGTACTTGGTGATGGTTATGACATGAGGGAATGTGAAACAGATTATGATATTGATGTGAAATGCGGGGAAGAAGGAATTGTGTTATGAAATGTGGCCTAGTGCCAAGTATGATGTGATAATTGTGGCCCCAAGAGCCGATGGACAAATATACGTGAAAATGACATGATTCTTTTATTTGATAATGTGGTGATCATTTAAAGTATTTGATTCGTATTGTGATTTCCTTATTATTGTATGAAGCTCATAAGTATATAATTTGATATGTGATCCCTATGGAAGGGCTATGAAATGCAGCCTAGATGTATAGAAATTATGTGAAAACTATGTGATCCTTCTCGAATCACTCTTTTACTCAGTTGTGTATATGGCTTATATGGCTTGAACAGCCAATCCACTCTCTTGCAAGTAACATCATGAAAACCTTCTTGCTATCAAGAAACGTGAGAGCATGCGTCTACACTTATACTACAAGTACATGTCAATTGAAATGGTCACTGTGTGCATAAAGCTTTTCTGAAAATTGAGATCCTCACATCCCCATCATAGGAAGATCTTGTGTCGCCATAATTTTCGTGCCCACTTAGGACATCTCGTAGTAAGTAGCTCACTCCGTCCTAGTATTGTAGTTGCTCGTGGCATGGTCATGTGTTGGAGTGGGGAGTTAATATAGTAGAAGTGTGTCCATCTTATAACGAATGATTATTTACTCTTTATGTCTCCACAATGTGTTAATTGTATTCCTTATTTAATGAATTCATTTTGCTAGATCCCAACACTTGTACGGCATCCATAACAGAACATGCCCTTTTATGGATCACTATGACAGTTCCTTTTCAAGTCAAAACCTATGGAGATCTCATAATGAACATCTTCAAACCTTCAGTGATTACTGTGCACTGTCTCATTGAGTTTGGTTGTCTATACACCCCCAACTTCTAGAATCCTTGACTATGTCATTGTCATATGCGGGGAGTTTTACTACCCTTGGTATCTCACCTTCTTGGATGGATAGGAGCATTATTTGCCTTCTCTCCAGAGCGTCGTGTTAACTATTAGAACCATCTAACCAATTTATGATTTTATCCCAATATCAAGATTTCCTAGCTATTGAGTGTCACTCGTGAAATGTTGATATTAGATGACTTCGGATTTTTTTACATATCATGAACATGTTGATTTGAATGACAAATGGTCGTAATTTTTAGTTCCCTCATATATGAACAATTACCAAGAAGTGTTAAGCTGTCTAGAATATGGTAATCTCATAAGCGTTCAATTCTTTTCATCCTCATAGGCTTGTGGCATAGATTCTGTGCGTCAAGTAATGTTAAGAGCGTAATTCAACTTCGTGAATTTTGAATCCCATATCACATTCAAGGTGCCAGAGTATTCTTATTCTTGATAGACAGATTTTCTCTACACTCTCGAAAATGAGGGGTTCATGTACTTGAGTATTCCACTTGAATGATTCGTATTTCCCATGTACTGTTTACTCTTATGACTCATTTGTGTAATAATTGAGGTAGTCACAATGATTAACTATGTCAGTATTTTTAGTAGCAACCTTTTGTGTCTCTTAGCATATGACATCATAAAGTACTCTACTAAGTGTATTAATGGATTCCTAAATAACTTGAGCATGATCTTGAACTTTGTTGTTCCTCATTGTATTAGATCCATTGGGCATGGTAGGTTCAGACAAGGCAAAAATAAAGCTTCATTGTGATTATATACATATATTTGATAGATAATTTTATGGTCAGTTTATGGTATCACATCTTAGGGTAACTATTAAGCTTCATCAAGGGATTAGTGTGAGTGTTCCCCTGAAGATGTTATGTGAGTTGATAATAAAGGTAACATAAGTGTACTACACATTAGGTTGCAATAGGTGTATAATATTCCCCGTAACTTTTCCTCATATACTTTTTATTTTCACATGCTTAGATTGAATTATATGATCATGGCAATATCCTATATGATGCACTACTAGAAAGAATCATGATGGCTCGGCTTTATATGGATTGTTGATTGAAACAAAATTATATTCTTGTTGGTGAACACCTTTGTGATTACATTAATGGCTAGTAAGGATTATTATGAACACATGATTATTTGTTTACTATGAACTGACATCCTTGATGGTATGATTCCAAATTATGGAATTGTGGGATTATTGCTGTTATCATGAATTACAATATCCAGTGGAATGTGAATTGTACAGTGGGAGTTATTAAAGGTAAAGTCAATGAATAGTTAACCCATGCCAGGTGTCTATTTGTCATCCTAGTTATGTATGTTTGGGAGTTGATACTATTTTTGAGAATGTGTCATGATAAAGCTCGTAAGTTGAGAAGGTCGTCTGGAAGGCTGAAATTGTTGTGTAAGGAAAATATTTTTCCTTGATTGAATATTAATTAGTTTTGACTTGAAAGGTACTATATAGATATTATGATATAAGACCGTGCAGTCCATGTTCTGGTATCCTTACGTTAATATATTGCTTGTAATACTGGATTAGAATTGTGGATATATACATTGTGGTGCTATGTATAGTTGTGGATGTGTTGTTGAGACGAATTTGGTGATTCTCTGGCAGGTGGATAGGCCTAGTTACAAAGGAGACTTTGCCGAAATTTCTGAAAAATTTGGGAGTTAGTGAAAATTTAGAGACTCGAGGTAGGTTAGAAAAGAGATGTGTGAGGTTAAAGTATTTGGGGAAGACTATGCTCCTCGTTCAAGGACGAATGATCCTAAGGGGGAGAATGTAAGGCCCCGAAAAATTTCGCTAAGTAATTTAAGATTTCGTAGTGTCACACAGGGTTAGGCTAAATTATTTTATTTCGTGTGCAAATAAGGATGTATGATATTATGGATATCAATTGGATATGGTAATAAGTGTATAAGTCTTATTATAAGTGATTTGGGGTCTAAGGAGAGGCCTAAGTCTAAGCCAAGTTGGAAAATTGCATATTAAACGAAATTTGTAAATGAGTGCGCACAAGACGTCACTTTGAACGATCATATCTCCAATTATATTAGGAGTTGTGTGAGGATCAACCTATAAAACTAAAGCCCTTTAAGTCTAGTTTTTAACTCAACAAACCGTTTGTCATTTGGAGGTGTATACAGAAAGTTATGATCATTTTACTCGTAAGGTGTCACATGCGTGAAAACTTGCGTGAAATTTACTTCGCGCATACTTCGCGCATCTGAGGCAGAATGCTCAGAAAAATACGCGAAGTTTTGCGCGACTGGGTAGCATTTCGCGCACCTGGAAGATTTTTATACCCCTAAAGACCGGAAATAAGACATTTTGAGATATCTCTCAAGGGTAGGGTTCTCTCTACACCCCAACTCGACCAAGGCATCAAACTGGACACCTATAACTGAGTTTTAACTATGTTTTCATGGTGATTTCACTTCTCAATTACTAGATACAACATGATTTTGGTTGGATTTCATAGATTTCTTCAAAACCTCAAGAACACCCCAAAGTTGTCTTTCAAGAATTGTTATACAAGAGGTAATCCTACACCTTAGACTTGCATATCTGGAGTTATTATGGGATTATGACTATGAATCATGTATTACAACTTATGGTATGGTGATCGGAGGCTATAAATTCCCAATTTTAATACATGGTCGTGGTAAAGATTTAAAGTGATTATTTGATGGAATTTTATGGTTGGGTGTGAATGGTTGATCACACATGTGATGTTAGATGTATAAATTATTGAAGAAAAATAGTGGGATGAATTGTTGGAAAATGGTGATAGTTGGACGAACCAACACTATAGTTATGAGGTGTAAATATTTATGCCTACAAGATATTTGATAATAGGCCTAAATGGCATAAGTTATGAGATTTAGTACTAATATTGGTCTCATTGAATGTTGTACTGTAGATTGAAGTTGCTTAACTATATTGGATCATTGTAGTATCATTAAGGGGCGAAATTGAGGTATGTATGGATAACTTTAACTCTTGTAGAATCCACTTGTTGTGACAAGCATACGGTATGTGTACCTTGTATGAAAATATGTGTATTTCTGTGTTAGTTGTTTTCTACACCACCGTGTTATATGTAATTGTAAAAAGTGATTTGATGTACCTACCTTATTATGTGCAAAGCTTGTAAATGCTTGAGGATGCCGAAGTGGAATTATGTGTTAACAAATGAAAGAATGTTAATGTGTCCAAATGTTAAAATGTGTATAATGGCTAAAAACCCTGTTTGGTGTACGAGAAATTGGTATATGTTAATTATGTGTACTATTTGTGAATTTTGGTGTCACTTGTGTTAAGACAAGATGGCCTATTTAATGAATTCTTGTAATTTATATTCCTTGAACATTGTTGGTTATAAGTCCCGATATGATGGTGTGAATAAATGGTAGCAAACCAAGTGTGTATGTGAATACACTTATGTGGTAAGGGTTGTGTAATGAATGATGGAAAGAAATTATAATTGATGTAATTGAAGTAATTGTGGTAAATTCATGTGTGGCTTGTCGTGGGCAATTATTGTCGTGACTCAAATTGTATGCGGGTTGTTGGATATGATGGAAATGGTACTGAGGTTAATGAAAATTCATTGTGAAATTGTTATTGTTGATGTGAAATGATATTTTGGATGGACTGAAGCCATGTGATTTAATTGTGAACTATTGTTGTTGTGTGAGATGTGATTGTCCGGTGGGATCGGGTTGCACGCCGCAACACGAAGTAATAAGGTGTGGGTTGTGGTGATAAGGATGGACGAGGTAATAAGGGTGGCCGAGGTAATACGGGTGGAAAAGTGATCGAAATCACTATTGAAATGAAACTATGAAAAAGATTGTGAAATCATTGATGTGAAAATGTTGAAGGGGAAAAAGGAGAGATTGTAAACTTGTTTGGCTTGATTGTACCTTTCGTGTGCATGTGATTGTTGATTCTATTATTGTTTGCTATCTATGAAGTGATTGATCTTACTTGGGGTAAAGTTTGTTCATACATATCAGTACAATTCAAATGTATTGACGTCCCTTTTGTCGGGAGCGCTACATTCATATTATGATTGTAGGTGGATCTATAGCAGGTACTCTAGTCCACCGAGAGTAGCACTCCTCTCCATCCCATCAGTTGCACTGGTGAGCCCCACTTCCTCTTGGGGTCATGTGTGGTTCATGCCACATTCTTTTGAGTTTATTGTGTATTGTAAGGTATAGCCGGGGCCTTATCGCCAGCAAGTATTGGTTAAGTTCCTAGTATTCATAGAGGCTCCATAGACACAAGGTGGGCAGTGTACAAAATTTATTTGGGTAGTAATGGTACGGTTCATAATCGTGGTCCACGTTGGTAAATGTTGTATGTATTTTGCAAAAACTTGGTATCAAATGTTGAAAATGAGAAAAAGTAGAAATGTACTATAGTTGTAAGTTTATGCTTAAGTCTTAAATTGCTATTTCAAAGAAACAATGTATATTGGAATTACGGGGTAACGCATGGGATAGGAAAGTAAATTCCAGGTCCACTTGACTGGGGTCCTCCGATTGAGCGCTGGTCGTGTCCCTCGATTTTGGGGCGTGACAGATAGATATCAAGAATTAGTTTGTTATAACTTGATCAAACTTGATGGAAATTGTAAGAAGACATTAATGTGTCTTATTCGGTCATCTCTATTCGAAATCATTACTACACTAGTACTTTATGAGATGCTAGGATCTTTACTTGTGTTGTGGATCATATATGAGATTCGTGGAAGTATTTGAATAATACGATTCTTGAGGGTTGTTGAACTATTATTGACTTGAAAAGTGGTGATTTGGAATGTGTTTGAAATATCCGTTTAAGCACTCTCTTTGATGTTATTTGTGCTTACTGCCGTATTTGTCACCGAAACTCATATGCTTGGTAAGAAAGAGTGTAAAGCACGAAGGGTGATGTCGCGTTATTGTTTATACATTATCATGTGAGGGAGAATGTAAAGAATGAAGGGTGATGCCATGCCATATTATTGAGAGTAAAAGCATTAAGGGTAATGTCATGCCATATTATTGAGCGTAAAAGCACGAAGGGTGATATAGTGTCATACTATTGAGAGTAAAAGCACAAAGGGTGATGCCGTGCCATATCATTTGAGAGTAAAAACACGAAGGGTGATGCCGTGCCATTTCATTTATATTGTTATGCTTGTATGTTATTGTGAGGTCATGGCACGAAGGGTGTTTTCGTGCATGTGAGGATGAGGGACATACATTATGATGTGATATCTATTTCCTGTGTATACGTTTGTGCCATTACCTTGACTTGTTGTTGTTGTATCTACATATTTTTTGTGACTTGTTGTTATCCTGTACTTGACCTTTATCTCGATTGTTGTTGCACTTTCCATGTCTTTTACTTGCTTAACTTACAATTACCATGTGTCTATTTCTGCTTTTATATTATATGTTATATCTATTCTATTGCACTTCAGTATAAGCCTTCCACTATGCTAGCCATTCATGCCCTGACTTATTAATTTGTAAAGAACATGTGTTTTTCCTCTTAATTATTATATTTGTACTTAGGCCTCCAACATGCTAGTTAATTGAAGTTGATATTTTTTATTTTCCAATTGTTGTTGTTACTCACGTGCTTTCTGCTTTTGACCTTTATTGTGATCCACATGTGTATCCTTGTCCACGGTTGCTACTTGCGTATTTCCTACTTAGAATTTCCTATTATTGTGTTCTTGTGATATGGTTATTTCTGTTATACGATCACTTGGAAAAAGATGAGTTGGACGCACGAAGGGTGCCATGATAATTGAATTGTTACATAGTTTCATTTATATATGGCGAGGATGAGATAAAAGAACGAAAGGTATTGTAGTGCTATGCGATTTGGCATTTTTGACATATATCTCGTACCCGGAAAGATCGTAAATATTCTATTGTGGTTCTTTACAGTATTCATTGTCTAACTCGTCGGGTTGTATTTGATACTTTTATCCTTTATATTCTGAACTGCTTTGTTGTTAATCTAATGTACATGTTATATAAATAAGGATCTTTTTAACTAAAATCCTCGTTAATACTTCGACAATGTTAGATAAAATACTTACTAGTACATGGGGTCAGTTGTACTGAAACCGCACTTCTGCATGCCCCATACAGACTTTGGAGCGGAGTTACTGGTGACGTCGGGTGATGATTCGAAAGATGTTCGTGCATTTGGATATAGATCCCACTTGTTCTTGGTATTTTATGTTATTGATAATCTTTTTATGTAACCTTCAAACATAACGTGTATTTATTTGTATCCGTTTTGAAATTCAAAATCTTAGAAGCTCATTATTCGTACTACCTGATCTTGGTAAATTCGTAAATGTTATGTGACAACTCGGCTCGTCGTCATGAGAGTTACTGTCCCGTTTCCCCTTTATTGTGTTGTTCATGTTTCTATATTAGTATTAGAGTCTATCTGGTGTAATTGGATTGGTTCTGATTGAAAATAAGGCATATAGCCTCTTAGAAGGAAGTTTAATTTAAAAATGTCAATCAAAATTTGATTATGTAGTTACAGGGCTTAGATGTGGATTCTGGTGATTTGGTTAGCTTCGGGAGGTGATTTGTGACTCAGGGGAGCGATCGAAATTGAATTTGGAGGTCCGATGTAGAAATAGGCTTGAATTGGCAAAGTTGGGATTTTAGCGGAATCCGGTTGATAGGTGAGATTTTGATCCGGGAGTCGAAATGGAATTCCAACAGTTGCAGTAGATTAATTAGGTGATTTTGGATATGTCTGCAAATTTTCAAGTCATTCCGACATCGTTTGGTTGGGTTTTTGATTGAATGTTGGTTTCAGAAGTTATAGTTGAAACTTAGACTTGAATTCATCTTGATTTGATGATTTTTGTGTTTAAGGACGTGTTTTTATGATTGGAACAAGTTTGTATGATGTTTTGGAGTAGGTTGGTGGTTTTGGTTGAGGTCCCGGGGGCCTCGGGGTGATTCCTGGGGTCCAAACAGATCACTTTTGGTTAGCTAGAAGAGCGGATTTGCTGTCATAAAGTTGCAGAAAAATAAGGCATCGCGTTCGCGTGGGTGGTGGACGCGAACGCGTAGAAGAAATTAGAGGTCTGAGAGTTTGGCCTACGCATTCGCGAAGGTGTTGATGCGAACGCATAGTGGAGAAAGCTGGAGGTTCGGGTTCGCGGGGGGTGTTGCACGTTCGCGAAGAAGGATTTTGTGGTCAGTAAATTTTGTGCTACGCGTTCGCGTAGGGTGAGGTCGCGTTCGCGTGGTTTCAGGCAATTGGGCATCGCGATTGCGTGTGGCCTGTCACATTCGCGTAAGAGAAATTTTAATTTTTAAATTATTGCACATCGGATTCGCGTGGGCAGTGTCGCGAACGCGATGAAGGAAAATCAGGTCTGGCAGAAGGGTTTTATATCATATCATCCGACGCGAGCAAAACCTATTTCCACCATTGTTGGGCACATTTTTGAGCTATTGGACGAGAGAGTAAGAGGTTTTCACCTAGATTTCGATTGGAGGTTGTTTGAGCTAATTACGTGATTTTATCATAGAATAATCATCTAAATCTCTGAAAATGGGTTGGAAATTGGAGGAATTAGGGGTTGATTTTTGGTTTTGAATTTGGAATTTGAAGGGGCTATTGGAATCCGATTTTGACAAAAATTATATGTATGGACTCGTGGCGAGACGCGGATTCCGGAAATGTGAATTTTATAATTTTTTGAGAAGTGGGGGGGGGGGGGGGCAGGTTTTGCCAACTTCGTGTTTTTGGGTGCTTTTCGAGTTTTTTCGATTGGGTTATGTTCTATTAGCCTATTTTGATGTATTCCTATTGGTTTTGATCATATTTGGCACCCGCGGAGGTCGATTCTAGAGGGAAAGGCATTGAAGACTAGTTTCAGAGCCGGTTCGAGGTGAGTAATAGATGTGGATGATGACCTGAGGGTGTGAAAAATTGGTATATCACTCTGTGACGCTGTATTGAGGCGAGACACATACTCTACGGTGATTGCGGGTCGATTGTGATTGGGGACTATGGCTTAGTCTGACCGAATGGCGTTGTACTCTGTTGTTAGCTATAAATGAGCCGGTAAACCTTCTACTTGGATGGTTATGGATATATTTGGGCTGCGTGCCAGTTATTTGGATCCCGTGAGGATCGTTATCACTATTTATATGATTATAGCATGTTTCATTATATTAGTCCAGAGTTAAACACTGTCTAAATATGATTTGCAAATTCAAGATTTCTGAACACCTAACTCTATAATTACTGTTAAACGGAACTAAAAATGGTAAGTTATTTGTGCCTATGAGGCTTGCATGCATGTATCTGGACTGATAGTGGATCGGCTGCACGTCGTAGTATATGTTACTATGATACTGTGTATGGGTTGTAGGAGCCCCTCTAGAGTCTAAACCCCCATAGTGAGTGCGGGTACCCAAATGGATCAGGCTACGCGCCGTAGCGTCATGTTCATGTGCATTTGCATTGCATTCATGCATTTATACCTACCTTCTATATCAGTTACTATTTTCTCTAACATTATACCGTTAAAAGGGAAATGAAACATTGTTATAGCTTTACTGTGTGGTATTTTTTTTGGGATTTCTTGCCTTCAATATCATTATACATGTTTATTATCGCTGAGTTGGAAGTACTCACTCTACTCCCTGCACCTTGTGTGCAGATCCAGGTACTTCAGGACATGGTTGATATCTAGCTGCTTCTAGAGTATTCTCCAGAGTTGTCGAGGTAGCTGCCTGGTGTCTGCAGGACCCGACTCCTCTTTTGTTTTTATGTTTTTAACTTCTATTTACTCGGATTATTATACATTCAGTATTACCATTACGATATTTGGTAGAGGCTCTTGACTCGTGACCCCCAGATCTGTGGGAGAAGGTGTGTACTAGTTATTGGGTTATTTTTTACAAATTTGCTAAACTTCATATATTGCCTCATTATTAATGATTTGGAACAAAGATTGTGATCTGGTAGCTCGGAATGCATGTGAGGTTGGTCGGGCTTGCCTAGCAAGGTGCTGGGAGCCATCACGACTGGGTTTGGGGTCGTGACAAGTTGGTATCAGAGCCTAGGTTACTAGGCCTCATGAGTCTTGAGCCAGTTAGTAGTGTCTCACAGATCGGTACAGAGACGTCTTTATTTATTCTTGGGAGGCTACAGAACTTTTAGGAAACACTTCATATTCTTGAACACTTGTCGTGTGGTTTTGTTATTCCGAGAACTGAACTTTTGTATTCTATTATCTCACAGATGGCGAGGACTTGTGCTACCGGACGAGGTAGACGACCACTATTGCCACCAGTTAGAGGCCATGGGCACGACCGTGGTCATGGTCGTGGTCGTGGTAGAGCAGCAGAGGCAGTACCAATAGACCCACCTATTGCCCCTATTCAGGATTAGCTCCCAGTTGATGATGCTCTAGCAGCACCCGCTTAGGCACCGACAATGCCTATTGTTATTCCTGGCCTTTAGGAGGCATTGGCCTAGATATTATTTGTCTGCACTGGTTTGGCTCAAGCAATTTCAGCTACTACTGCTGCAGTGACATCTCAGACCGGGGGTGGTCATCAGACCCCCGCAGCTCGCACACCAGAGCAGGTTGTGCAGGGACTTCAGATGCCAGAGGCAGCCCAGCTCATGTAGTTGTACCGGCTGTTCCAGTTACGCCAGCCCCAGGGTATGTTGTTCTAGTGATGCTTGATGACGAGCAACATTGGTTAGAGAGGTTTGGAAGACTTTAGCCTCCTACATTCAGTGGTATTGAGGGCGAGGATGCCCAGGGATTCTTGGATAAGTGTCAGAGGATGCTACGTACAGCAGGGACTCTTGAGTCTAGTTGGGTATCTTTTACTACATTCCAGTTTTTGGGGGCAGCATTCATATGGTGGGAGGAGTTCGAGAGGCGTAGGTCTGCAGGAGTAGCACCCCTTACCTGACAGTAGTTTTCCACTCTCTTTTTAGAGAAGTATGTGCCGCAGTCCCGTAGAGAGGAGTTGCATCGCCAGTTTGAGTGGCTAGTTCAGGTTGATATGACAGTGACTCAGTATGAGTTGAGGTATACTCAGTTAGCCAGACATGCTACATGGATGATCCCGACAGATCGGCAGAGGATCAGGAGGTTCATAAATGGCCTCAACTATTCTATTCGTATCTTGATGACCAGGGAGAGAGTAGTAGCAGCATCCTTCGAGGAGGTAGTGGATATGGCATTCTAGATTGAGGCGGATCGTTACCGAGAGCGAGAGAAGAGGGAGGCCAAGAGGCCTCAAGGTTCGGGTAGCTATAATGGTGCTCGATCTAGTGGGTTAGTTCCAGCAGGGTAGAGGTCGTTCTTTCAGGCCTCCTCAGACATGTCGCCCAGAGTACAGTAGGGCTTCTTCCGGCCGTGGCCGTCGGGGATATCAGCATGGTCGGTCTTCACTTAGTGCCCTTCCAGCTCAGAGTTCTACTCCTGCCTGGGTTCCCTTCAGTCCCCTTCTCCAGCGCCGGCCAGTTGTTATGAGTGTGGCGAGTTTGTCCACGTGAGGAGGCAATGTCCTCGACTCCGCAGGGGTAGGTCTCATTAGAGGGATCAGCCCTCCTCTTCTACTCCCTATACTTCAACATCATCCCAGTCTAGTAGAGGTGGGGGTCACTCTTCTAGAGGTGTCCCCAAGAGTGAAGAGCAATCGAGCGATGGTCAGGCTCATTTCTATGCACTTCCAGATATGAGAGATGATGTTGCTTCATATGCAGTGATCACATATATTATCTCTATTTTCCACAGGTATGCTTCTATTTTGTGTGATCCCGGGTCTACATACTCGTTTGTGTCTTCTTATTTTTCTCATCATTTGGGTACGACTCGTGGTTGTCTTGCCTTGCCTGTGCATGTATCCACTCTGGTGGGTGATACAATTATTGTGGATCACGTCTATCGATCCTGTCTTGTTACCATTGGGGGTTAGGAGACCCGAGTTGATTTACTATTGTTGGGTATGGTAGACTTTGATGTGATTTTGGGCTTGGATTGGCTATCCCCGTGCCATGCTATTCTGGACTGTCATGCCTAGACAGTTACATTGGCCATTCCTGGTATTTCGCAGATTGAGTGGCAAGGTTCGACTGATTATGTCCCTAGCCGGGTGATTTCCTTCTTAAAGGCACAACTTATGGTGGAGAAAGGGTGTTTATCATATTTAGCATTTGTGAGGGATGTTGGAGCTGAGACTCCTAGTATTGATTCTGTGCCCGTTGTGAGGGACTTTCCAAATGTGTTTCCATCGGACCTGCCGGGCATGCCGCCGGATAGGGATATTGCCTTTGGTATTTATTTGGTGTCGGGCACTCAGCCTATCTCTATTCCTCCTTATATAAGGGGTTCATTCGCCCAAGTGTGTCACCGTGGGGTGCACCGGTGTTGTTTGTTAAGAAGAAATATGGCTCAATGAGGATGTGTATTGATTATAGACAGCTGAACAAGGTAAAGGTGAAGAACAAGTATCCTCTACCACGCATTGATGATTTATTTGATCAGCTCCAGGGAGCGAGGGTGTTCTCAAAAATTGATCTTCGTTCAGGCTATCACCAGCTGAAGATTAGAGGTTCTGATATTATGAAGACAACCTTCAGGACGAGATATGGGCACTATGAGTTTCTAGTGATCTTTTTTGGGCTGACCAATGCCCTAGCCGCGTTCATGCACTTGATGAATAGTGTGTTCCGACCGTATCTGGATTCCTTTGTGATTGTGTTTATTAATGACATCCTGGTGTATTCTCGTAGCCGGAGGATCATGCTCAGCGTTTGAGAGTTGTATTGCATAGGTTGAGGGAGGAGAAGCTATATGCGAAGTTCTCCAAGTGCGAGTTCTGGCTTGGGTCTATAGCTTTTCTGGGACACGTGGTGTCTAGTGATGGTATTCATGTTGACCCCAAGAAGATAGAAGCGGTGCAGAGTTGGTGTAGATCGTCCTCAGCTACGGAGATCCAGAGTTTTCTTGGTCTGGTGGGGTACTATCGCCGGCTTGTTCACGGATTTTCATTTGTTGCTTCATCTTTGACCAAGTTGATGCAGAAGGGTGCACCGTTTGTATGGTCGGATGAGTGCGAGGAGAGCTTTCAGAAGCTCAAGACAGCTTTGACCACAACTCCAGTGTTAGTCTTGCCATCAGCTTCAGGTTCTTATACCGTGTATTGTGATGCGTCGAGAGTGGGGATAGGTTGTGTATTGATGCAGGAGGGTAGAGTTATTGCTTATGCTTTTCGCCAGTTGAAGCCTCATGAGAAGAAATACCCTGTTCATGATTTAGAGTTAACTGCCATAGTTCATGCCTTGAAGATTTGGAGGCACTATTTGTACGGCGTGTCCTGTAAGGTGTATACTAATCATCGCAGTCTCCAGCACTTATTTAAACAGAAGGATCTCAATTTGAGGTAGGGTAGCTTGAGTTGCTCAAGGATTATGACATCACCATTCTATATCACCCGGGGAAGGCCAATGTAGTGGCCGATGCTTTGAGCCGAAAGGCAGTTAGTATGGGCAGCCTGGCGTATATTCCAGTTGGGGAGAGACCCTTTGCATGTGATTTTCAGGCGTTAGCCAATCGTCTAGTGAGGCTGGATATTTTAGAGCCCAGCAGGGTGTTGGCTTGCGTTGTTTCTCGGTTTCCTTATATGATCGCATTCCTGAGTGCCAGTATGATGATCTACACTTGCTTATCCTTAAGGACAAAGTTCAGCATGATGATGCCAGGGATGTTACTATTGATAGTGATGCTGTGTTGATGATGCAGGGCCGGATTTGCGGGCCCAATGTAGATGGCCTTCGAGAGTTGATATTGGAGAAGGCCCATAGCTCGCGGTATTCTATCCATCGAGGTGCCGCGAAGATGTATCAGGATTTGAGACACCATTATTGTTGGAGGAGGATGAAGAAGGATATTGTGAGTCATGTAGCCTAGTGCCTCAACTATCAGCAGGTCAAGTATGAACATCAGAGGCCCGGTGGTGTGTTTCAGCGTATTGATATTCCCAAGTGGAAATGGGAGAGGATTACTATGGACTTTGTTAGTGGTCTGCCTCGGACAGCGAGGAAGTTTGATTCAGTTTGTGTGATTGTGGATAGGCTGACTATGTCTGCACATTTCATTCTTGTGTGTACAACATATTCCTTGGAGCGGTTAGCAGAGATATTCATTCGTGAGATTGCATGGGGTTCTAGTTTCTATCATATCAGACAGAGGTACTCAGTTTACTTCTCAGTACCGGAGGACATTTCAGTGAGAGTTGGGTTCACAAATAAAGTTGAGCACTGCATTTCATCCTCAGATGGACAGACAGTCCGAGCGTACCATTCAGATCTTGGAGGACATGTTGCGTGCTTGTGTTATTGATTTCGGTGGTTCTTGGGCTAATTACTTGCCTCTAGCAGAGTTTGCTTATAACAACAATTACCAATCTAGCATTCAGATGGCGCCATATGAGGCCTTATATGGGAGATGATATAGATCTCCAGTTGGTTAGTTTGAGCCCGGTGAGGCTAGGTTGTTAGGGACAGAGTTGGTCCAGGATGCATTGGACAAGGTGAAGGTAATTCAGGAGAGACTTCGCACAGCTCAGTCGCGCCAGAAGAGTTATGCGGACCGGAAGGTCCGGGATGTGTCTTATTCAGTGGGTGAAAAGGTCTTGCTGAAGGGTTCGCCTATGAAAGGCGTCATGAGATTTGGAAAGAAAGGAAAGCCCAGTCAGAGATTTATTGGCCCTTTTGAGATACTCAGGAGGATTGGATAAGTGGACTATACGCTTGCCTTGCCACCCAGCCTATCGGGAGTTCATTAGGTGTTCTACGTGTCAATGATCCGGAAGTATGTTTGGGACCCATCGCATGTGTATGATTTCAGTACAGTTCAACTGGACGATGACTTGACTTATGATGTAGAGCGTACAACTATATTGGGTCGTCAGGAGTGGAGATTGAGGTCTAAGGATATAGCGTCAGTTAAAGTGTAGTGGAGAGGTCGGCCCGTGGAGGAGGCCACTTGGGAGACCGAGCGGGAGATGCAGAGCAGATATCCTCACTTGTTTGATACTCCAGGTATGTTTATTAACCCGTTTGAGGAAGAGCGTTTGTTTAAGTTGGGGAGGATGTGACGACCCGACCTGTCGTCACAAGATTTATCACCCTGTTTCCCCCTTATTGTGTTATTCATGTTTCTATATCAGTATTAGAGTCTATTGGGTGTAATTGGATTGGTTTTAGTTGAAAATAAGGCATATAGCCTCTTAGAAGGGAGTTTGTTTCAGAAAAGTCAACCGGAAGTTGACTATATGGTTATAGGACTAGGATGTGAATTCCGATGGTTCGGTTAGCTTTGGGAGGTGATTTGTGACCTAAGAAAGCGATCGAAATTGAATTTGGAGGTCTGGTGCATAAATAGGCGTGAATTGGCGAAGTTGAAATTTTGGCGTAATCTGGTTGATAGGTGAGATTTTGATACGGGAGTCGGAATGGAATTTTGACAGTTGTAGTAGCTTCATTAGGTGATTTTGGAAATGTCTGCAAATTTTTAGGTCATTCGGACATCGTTTGGTTAGGATTTTGATTGAATGATGGTTTCGAAAGTTATAGTTGAAACTTAGGCTTGAATCCGTCTTGATTTGATGATTTTTGTGTTTAAGGATGTGTTTTTATGATTGAAACAAGTTCGTATGATGTTTTGGAGTAGGTTGGGGATTTTGGTTGAGGTCCTGGGGGCCTCGGGGTGATTCTAGGGGTCCAAACGGATCATTTTTGGTTAGCTAGGAGAGCAGATTTGCTGTCATAAAGTTGCAGAAAAATAAGGCATCACGTAGGTAGTGGACGCGTAGAAGAAATTAGAGGTGTGAGAGTTTGGACTATGCGTTCGTGATGGTGTTGATGCGAACGCGTAGTGGAGGAAGCTGGAGGTTCGCGTTCGCGGGGGGTGTTGCACGTTCGTGAAGAAGGACTTAGTGGTCAGTGAATTTTGTGCTACGCGTTTGCGTAGGGTGAGGTCGCATTCGCGTGGTTTCAGGAAATTGGGCATCGCGATTGCGTGTTTCCTGTCGCGTTCGCGTAAGAGAAATTTGAATTTTTAAATTATTGCTCATCGTGTTCGCGTGGGCAGTGCCGCAAACGCGATGAAGGAAAATCAGGTCGGGCAGAAGGGTTTTATATCATATCATCCACAAGCAAAACACATTTCCACCATTGTTTGGCACATTTTGGAGCTATTGGACGATAGAGTAAGAGGTTTTCACCTAGATTTCGATTGGAGGTAAGTTTTATGAGCTAATTACATGATTTTATCATAGAATCATCATCTAAATCTCTGAAAATGGGGTGGAAATTGGAGGAATTAGGGCTTGGTTTTTGGTTTTGAAAATTTGGAATTTGAAGGGGCAATTGGACTCCGATTTTGATAAACTTTATATGTATGGACTCGTGACGAGACGAGGATTCTGGAAATGTGAATTTCATAATTTTTTGAGAAGTGGGCCTAGGGCCCGAGTTTTGCCAACTTCGTGTTTTTGAGTGCTTTTCAAGTTATTTTGATTGGGTTATGTTCTATGTGACTATTTTGATGTATTCCTATTGGTTTTGATCAGATTTTTCACCCGCGGAGGTCGATTCTAGAGGAAACGTCATTGCGAACTAGTTTCGAAGCCGGTTCGAGGTGAGTAATAGATGTGGATGATGACCTGAGGGTTTGAAACCCCGGTATACTCTGTGACGCTGTATTGAGGAGAGACACGTACTCTACGGTGAGTGCAGGTCGATTGTGATTGGGGACTATGGCTTAGTCCGATCGAATGGCATTGTACTGTGTTGTTGGCTATAAATGAGCCGGTAAACCTCCTACTTGGATGGTTATGTATATATTTGGGCTGCGTGCCGGTTATTTGGATCTCGTGAGGATCGTTATCACTGTTTCTATGATTATAGCATGTTTTCATGATATCGGTCCAGAGTTAAACACTATCTAAATATGATTTGCAAATTTTGAGATTTTTGAAACCCTAATTCTATAATTACTGTTAAACGGAACTAAAAATGGTAAGTTATTTGTGCCTGTGAGGCTTGCATGCATGTAGCTAGACTGATAGTGGATCGGGCTGCACGCCGCAGCATATGTTACTATGATATTGCGCTTAGGCTGTAGGAGCCCCCCCGGAGTCTGAACCCTAACAGTGAGCGCGGGTACCCAAATGGATCAAGCTACGCACCGAAGCGTCATGTCGTCATGACCCAAACCCGGTCGTCATGGCGCCGAACCCAAAAATTAGGCAAGCCTGACCAACAATCGCTCTCAGACCAACAATAAATCTCAAAACCAACTATCTTGGGAGAATATAATAGTTGTAGAGTAATAATCCAATATTTATAGAAGGAAAATACTGAGAAGTGCGAAAACCGATAAAACACTCCCAAAAGATCTGGGGTCACGAGTCTAGAGCCTCTAAATAAAATCGGATAACAATATCTGAACGAAATACTCGAGTATGAAAAATGTATATATAAATAAAACTGGAATAATAAGAGAAGCCAGGTCCTGCAAACGTCAAACAGCTACCTCAACAACTTTGGTAACTCTAGAAACAAGACTGCTCAGCTAAACCTCCGGTGTACCTGAATCTGCACACAAAGGTGCAGGGAGTAGGGGTGAGTACTAAGTACTCAGTGAGTAATAAGCATATTAAATATCTGAAGATAAGAAATCCACGAAATGCCATAAAGCAAAGCTAAAACTAACAGTCCGATATCTTGCTATAAACCAGCAACAATAGCTAATAACAATTAACACAAGTAAATAACAATGAATGCACATGACCGCTACGACGCGTAGCCCGATCCATTTAATGTCGACGGCGCTCACTGGGGGTGTGTACAGACTCCGGAGGGGCTCCTTCAGCCCGTAATATAATCATAACATTCGCTGCGGTGTGCAGCTCGATCCATATTCAGTCATAATATTCACTGCGGCGTGCAACCCTATCCATACTAAGTCCACAATATGCATATGGGTCACATAACAATTTAAATTTATTTTTCCCAATTTCCAATTCATTAAAAAGAATATACTTTAATTATTTACTTTCAGCAAAAGTGACTTAGCAATTCATAATAGTGATTAAAAACAGGAATGAGATCAATAATTTTATAAATCATGCTATCACAATGATATTCATCCTTTAAGGATACTACAGGTCGGCACAAGGCCCCATACAAAGCAATAAGCCCAGATATATTCAACACAGGGTGCGTATCAATTTCCAATATAGCATTATTCTTGTTCGGGATGAACCAAGTCACAATCCCCAGTCATAAACAATCTTGCACCTGCCATGGGGTGCGAGTCACGCCCTAAATAGCGTCACAATGTGATAATCCGGGGTTTCAAACCCTCAGGCCATCTTATATACCAACTACTCACCATTAACCAGCCGTAGACTTGTCCGCAATGCCTTTTCCTTTTGTATCGACCTCCTCGCGCGTAGAATCTATTCAAAACTACAGTGAATATATAAATATGGTCAAAGAAACATAACCCAATCAAAAATACTCAAAAATACTAAAATTGACGAAGTTGGTAAAACCTGAGCCCCGAGCCCACTTCTCAAAAAAATTCCGACACCAACGGATTCCTCGTCTCGCCATGAGTCCGTACAGACACCAAAATCGGAGTCCGTTTGACCCCTCAAATTCCAACTTTACACCCTCTTAGGTTTCAAGCCCTAACCTCCGTTTTTACCCCTTAAATCCTTCGTTTTTCAGTGTTTAATCTATGTTTTTACATCATAACAATATAATCCGAGTCTAAGAACTCTTACCTGATGAAATCCCACGAATTATCTCTTACAAATCGCCTCAGAAGCTTCTTCCCATTCCAAAATTGGAAGAAAACTCGACCTTCTCATTATAGGTATACTTTTAATGCGTTTTACTGCTCCCAATGGATTCCTTGTGAAATTCTAATGAATTTAGGCTTTTTAATCACTCAATTTTACCTTATAATGAAGGAGATATGTAGGTTTTAAGATTTGCAAATAGTGCAGGTTTTTAATACGCGTCAGGGGCAGCTTCGTCATTAACCTAAAAATCTGGGCAACCTTAGTAAATGGCCATAAAATCCTCATACGATGTCCAAATTCGATGATTCTTTTTGCTCAGGTCTGTAATTACGATACGGATCTAATGCTTCATTCAAAACAGTAATCGAAGCTTATTTGTTCAATATGATATCACTTATACTTGAAGAAACGATGTCGAAGCATAAGAAAAACGAGCATAACGCAATCTAAACCTATCCGAAACTCACCCGAGCTCCTCGGGACTGCATACGAACGTATTAACATGTCACATATGATCATGCAAACTTAATTTCACTCTCAAATCACCAAACCTAACATCAAAACACCAAATTTACATCGGATTCAAGCCTAAGTTCTTCTAAAACTTCCGAAACTTGCATTTGATCTAAAACCCGACCTAAACACCTCCGAATGACTTTAAACTTTGCATGCATATCCAAAATTACCTAACGGAGCTACTGCAACTCTTGGAATTCCATTCCGACCCTCGGATCAAAATCTCACCTACCATCCGGTATTCGCTTAAATCCAACCTTAGCCAATTCAAGCCTAATTCTATATCGGACCTCCATATTCAATTACGGTTGCTCTCCTAAGTCCTAAATCTTCCCCCGAAACTAGTCGAATCATCATTAATCCATTCCGAGTCTTCTAACTCATAAGTCAACATTCGGTTGACTTTTTCAAACTAACCTTCTCAGAAAGCGACCAATTGCCTCATTTCTAACCAAACTCTGTTCGAATTACTTCAAATTCTCCAAACATATATAATGAAACATATAGAAGCATAAAACGGGGAAAATACGGTGGTAACTCCTATGACGACGGATCGGGTCGTTACATCCTCCCCAACTTAAACAAACGCTCATCCTCGAGCGTATCGAGAGTTGTTCTAGAAGCCAACCAGTAGCTTAATGATCTTACCAACCATATACCCGGGGTGATCCCCCATCACCCTATCTCGCAAAGCACCGATAACACAATACAATCGAACTTTCATAGTTTATTTCATCTATAAACCCAACCGTACAACCACGTCGCACTTTCCGAAAATCATACACAAGATCAGAAATTCACATTTGTACTCAGAGTAAGCCCGAACCAGCTGTAATAACCCGTACTTGCACCCTCAGGTGAAAACATATGATATACCGCCTAAACCAAACACTTGGAATCATAATTTCTATTCACAACAGTTGTCCCCAGCAACCAATTATCGATAGAGAACCTCTTATTAGCTAAAGCCTTATTCCCATACTTTCTTATACTGCCAACGATGAATGAAACACGCTATAAACCGTAATCATCTCTTAGATCAACTATTCATGAAACCACTTCCCTTGACTGATATCACAGCAGATTTCCGGGTCAAACCTCGATTTTATCTTCCTGACAAGCTGAGATCAAATCTGTCAGTATTCATTAATGAACCCAACGATCACCTCGAATCCAATACCACTCTGATGATATGATACCTCAATACAAGTCTAAACCACATCTTGCATAATACACACACCAGTAAGAAACGATCTGAACACACTCAAATCATAACAAATGACTCAATCGAAAGAGATGTACCTCAAGCTCATCAATGCCATTACAATACAAGACTGAGACCCCGTCTCACATCATAGAAATAGAATGCCAGAATCTACTCCGAAAGGTCATAACTCCCGTAGCCTCGCTACAATGCCCGATCATATCCTAACACCGTTACACCTGAAGCACCTCAAGCCGCTATGATCAAAATCAACAACCATGCACATTTGATGTCTGAAACCACCGCAATTCATTACACCCACGATGAAACAAAGAACACACAACACACAACCCGACAGACCATAACCAATGCTCCATACACAGAGCAACACTCAATTACTCTTCCTGCTCGACTTTCTCTATGAATTCTCAATAGAATCTCACCACATGTTCCCATAACTAACAAATCACAATGTCTCACAACATCGATAAACACTCAGGGTCAACCAAGCTAACTCAAGCTATATGTGTAGACATATCGTCCTGCCAACGAACTCGGTACCAAGAAGCCTAAAAATGTTTCTCTCACTTCTATACCTCCTGCTGAAGGCACCAAATAAATACCAAAATCTACAATCTCACCCAGTTACATGCCCGGCCACACGAAAAGCATCCGAAAAGTCCCTCAATAACGGAACAGGATCAATAGTATCAACCTCTGCACAGACATCTATCACAAATGCCCAATTAAGAAAGTACTCCTTCCCAGCTGTCCGCTGATTCTTTGAAATATAATCACTCTGCTAAAATATATTCTAACGCCCTTTACTACTTAACCCGTGGCATTCCTGGCGTATCCCCAAATGCAATAGTTTCAAATCACCCAACACTATGACAATTAGTCTGACTTCCAACATCGCATCCATAATATAACACACCAGTGAATGAAGATCCACCACCACAACATAGCATGTACATTAGAATTCCATATAACATACAAATCATCATACCTGATCCCAGTTCCACCGTGTGAATACATGCACCCATTTGATACCTAATCATTCCACAACAGATACTCAATATTTACCTGTGCTACCAAGCAAACCCGAGTACTACTAGTGGACCCAAGAAGAACATGCCGCAATACTGCTAAAACATAATCAGTTTAATCACATTACCTTTCTCAGAGACATATACTCTTATCAAATCACTTCCACTTAGTCATATAATTTTCCCTAATCATCCAAAGATCATTTATGTAATCACTTAGGAGGAATCAGTACACATCCCATGCTCTGCATGACATATAGAGGTCTTGTGCAAATTATTACAATGAAGACACGACAGATGTGACCTGTACACATTCTTAGCCACTGTCTAAACAACATTTCATTAGTTCTATACTCTTGCCAAGAACTATCACCTTATTCTGAACCAAACAATGGTCTTAGCTCTTTACTTTACTTCATATACTCAGATAGCACCGATCCCAAATTCAATGATCTCGTCTCACTTAGTACGAACTGCTTGGGCAATAAGCCACTCCAGATATAATTAAATGTTGCATATGATGCCCCAAAGTGCTAATATGCTACCAATTCAAATGAGGTACTAAAGAAAATGAGCTCTGGAAGAAATTATCAAATCCTATGCACTAACACAGACTTTCCTTGGAAAACAGGAAGCAAGGCATACAAAGATGGCATATAGAAAATTATACTCGATATTACACTATTACAGCGTGTAACCCGATCTGGATAACATACCCATGGCAGTGTGCCACCCGATCCACGCATAGATCTCACATAAGGAGATGCACATCGAGCCAAATTTTCTCATTATAACAAAATACCGAATATCGGTCGTACGCATGTTAAGTGTATAATAATATCTTTGAGGGACATATAGCGTTATAAGCTACAACACTCAAGCACAATTGAGGCGCGATATACAATTAGAATTTCAACAGCCAAGTTGCTTATATAAGATCATTCATACGCAAATTCTTAACATGTAAGCAATTTCCCGAGTTGTCTCACAATTCACATGGTGCAATGCATCACTACGCGAGATGTATGACAATGAAGCATCATCCTAACTACTCCTCTATGAGGACCGTGTTACAAAAATGCACACATCTGGCCGGATATAGATCCATCATTCACATTAAGTCCATCCGCTGATTTCAAACTGATTCTGATCACAATGAAAGGTCCATAATAACTCCCATTTCTCATAACACACAAGAACAACCATCATAATTGGAGTAATCCTCCCTAGTTCACAACCCAATAGGCCGTGCCCTCCAGGCATGCATTCCTCAATTTAACGACACTATCACTACCTTCATACTTGGTTTACATCTTTAATTAGTCAAGTGACTGCATGCCACACTTATATAATCTTCCAGTGGCACACTAACGATGAAGAGCGATCAAGAATCATTAACCAGGACATAACACCACTCTCAGGTGACGCCGAAGACAATACTAATTTATCTTAACCATCAAACTTCCTTCCTGCTCACCTGATCTCTTGACATCTTGTCAAAAATTTTCATTCACTCGTGCCATTCTCGGCTTAATTTCTGCAATCAGAACTGGTTCGCCAGTATACTTTAAGATAGAACCAACATAGCACATAATCGTGCAATTAACTACTCAATGCAATCTCCCCAACTTAACCTGAAGCCATATATAGCACAAGACATATACTATATTACTGTTGTAATACCATGGTGAAATTAAACTCACTCTTTCATAAGCTTGTGGAAACACAGATCATCTGTAATTTTAACTCTTCTGCATTTTCTTGCATTCACTCACATAACAGTTAAGCCTACTCTCTAGGCGACCAAATTTTTACTAAGTCCCAAATGTTTCAAAAATTTTGGCAGAGTTTCCTTTGTAATTGGGCCTATCCACCCGCCAGAGAATCACCAAAATCATCCTAACAACACAGCTACAACTCGACAAAACATCAAAATGTATATCAACAACATTAATCTCAATACTACCTGTATTATATTATCAAAATTGATACATGGACATGCGCTGCACCTATTCGAACCATGACACATAGAAATTACCTTTCGATTACACATGAGGATCATACCACTTAAGGACACCTCGTAGGAGATATCCCACCTGCTTCACCTCAATTCAATATTTCAGCATGCCTTCCACCATCATATACATTACACAATCATATAGTCTTCCTGGGTCTGAACTCAACCCGCAACGTGCTATGTACTTCGCTCCCAACTAGGGGAACTGCAAAGATTCACCACGCACCCGCAACTCGGGGCTACACATCAAATCACAAGGAAATTAAACACTTAATGGTACATCTATCATCTAGCAGTCCTTGTTCGACACTTCCAAGTCATATCGACACACCACACAACACCAATATACTCATCACGTAGCTATCTAGCCGACATTCCCATAATTAGGGACAATACTGAATATATAAGTTCATAATACCAGCTCATAAAATCAGCACCTTGGTGCTCAAGCCATAGGCAAAGATTCGGCCTCAAGTCTTCCAGACTGGCCCAACATGAACTCACGGAGATTACATCTCGCCCCTCGATCGGGGAATCACCAGCCACCAAGGCAAATATATTACTGAGCGCTAGCGTGTGCATACAGACATGTGAAAGGAATTTCAAGAGTTATATCTCAAGCTGAATCAAATACGCACGATAAGAATTCCAAGAAAGTGAAGTGTTTCCTAAAGGTTCCGTAGCCTCCCAAGGATAGATACGGACGTCTACGTACCGATCCGCGATAGCCTACTAAACCGGCTCATAACTCGCGAGGCCTAGTAACCTAGGCTCTGATACCAACTTGTCACGACCCAAACTGGATCGTGATGGCGCCCAACCCTAAAGCTAGGCAAGCCTGACCAACAGTCGCTCTCAAACCAACAATAAATCTCAAAACCAACAATCTAGGGAGAATATAATAGTTGTGAAGTAATAATCCAATATTTATAGAAGAAAAATATTGAGAAGTGCGAAAACCGATAAAACACTCCCAAAAGATCTCAGGTCACGAGTCTAGAGCCTCTAAACAATATCGGATAACAATATCCGAACGAAATACTCGAGTCTGAAAAATGAATATATTAATAAAAGTGGAATAAGAAGAGAAGCTAGGTCGTACGAACGTCAATCAGCTACCTCAACAACTCAGATAACTCTGGAAACAAGACTGCTCAGCTAAATGTCCGGTGTACCTGAATCTGCATACAAAGGTGCAATGAGTAGGGGTGAGTACTAAGTACTTAGTGAGTAATAAGCATATAAAATGTCTGAAGATAAGAAATCCATGAAATGCCACAAAACAAATCTAAAACTAACAGTCCGGTATCTTGCTACAAACCAGCAACAATAACTAATAATAGTTAACACAAGTAAATAACAATTCATGAATGCAATGCACATGACCGCTACAGCGCATAGCCTGATCCATTTAACGTCGACAACGCTCACTGGGGGTGTGTATAGACTCCAAAGGGACTCCTTCATCCCAAGCGCAATATAATCATAACATTTGCTACGGTGTGCAGCCCGATCCATATCCAATCATAATATTCACTACGACGTGCAGCCCGATCCACACTCAATCCACAATATGAATATGAGTAACATAACAATTTTAATTTATTTTTACCAATTTCCAATTCATTAAAAAAATATACTTTAATTATTTACTTTCAGCAAAAGTAACTTAGCAGTTCATTATAGTGATTAAAAATAGGACTGAGATCAATAATTTTACAAATCATGCTATCATAATGATATTCATCCTCTAAGGATGCTACAGGTCGGCACAAGGCCCCAAACATGTCAATAAACCTAGATATATTCAACACAGGGTGCGTATCAATTTGCAAGATAGCATTATTCTTGTTCGGGGTGGACCAAGTCACAATCCCGCACCTGCCATGAGGTGCAAGTCACACCCTAAATAGCGTCACAATGTGATAAGCCAGGGTTTCAAACCCTCATGCCATCATATATACCAACTACTCACCTCTAACCGGTCGTAGACTCGTCGGCAATGCCTTTTCCTTTCGTATCGACCTCCTCGCGTGTCGAATCTAGTCAAAACCATATCTCATACATAAATATGGTCAAAGAAACATAACCCAATCACAAATACTCAAAAAGTACTAAAATTAACGAAATTGGTTAAACTCGAGCCCTAGGCCCATTTCTCAAAAAAATTCTGAAAATCACACCAACAGATTCCTCGTCTCACCACGAGTCCGTAAATATAAATAACACCAAAATCGGAGTCCGTTTGACTCCTCAAATTCCAACTTTACACCTTCCTTAGGTTTCAAGCCCTAACCTCCATTTTTACCCCTTAAATCATTGGTTTTTGAGTGTTTAATCTATGTTTTTACATCATGAAAATATAATCCGAGTCTAAGAACTTTTACCTGATGAAATCCCACGAACTATCTCTTAAAAATCGCCTCAGAAGCTTCTTCCCGTTCAAAAATTGGAAGAAAACTCGACATGCTCATTAGAGGTATAATGTTCACGCGTTTTACTGCTTCCAATAGATTCCTTGTGAAATTCTAATGAATTTAGGCTTTTTAATCACTCAGTTTAACTTTATTATGAAGAAGATATATAGGTTTTAAGATTTGCAAATAGTGCAGGTTTTTAATACACCGTCAGGGGAAGCTTCGTCATTAACTTGAAAATCTGGGCAACCTTAGTAAAATGGCCATAAAATCCTCATACGATGTCCAAATTCGATGATTATTTTTGCTACGGGTTCTTAATTACGGTACAGATCTAATGCTTCATTAAAAACAGTAATAAGAGCTCATTTATTCAATATTATATCATTTATACTTGAAGAAACAATTTCGAAGCATAAGAAAAACGAGCATAACACAACCCAAACCTATCTGAAACTCACCCGAGCTACTCGGGACTGGATAAGAACATATTAACATGTCATATATGATCAGTAAAACTTAGTTGCACTCTCAAATCAATAAAACTAACATCAAAACACCAAATTTACATCGGATTCGAGCCTAAGTTCTTCTAAAACTTCTGAAACTTGCATTTGATCTAAAACCCGACCTAAACACCTCCAAATGACTTGAAACTTTGCACACATATCCAAAATCACCTAACGGAGCTACTACAACTCTCATAATTCCATTATGACCCTCGGATCAAAATCTCACCAACCATCCGGAATTCGCCAAAATCCAACCTTAGCCAATTCAAGCCTAATTCTACACCGGACCCCCAAATTCAATTCCTGTTGCTCTCCTAAGTCATAAATCATCCCCAAAAGTAGTCGAATCATCGGAAATCCATTCCGAGTCTTCTAACTCATAAGTCAACATTCGGTTGACTTTTCCAAACTAACATTCTCATAAATGGACCAATTACCTCAGTTCTAACCAAACTCTATCCGAATTACTTCAAATTCTCCAAACATATATAATAAAACATATAGATGCATAAAATGAAAAAAACAGGATGGCAACTCCCGTGATGATGGTCGGGTCGTTACACATATTCATGTGCATTTGCATTGCATTCATGCATTTATACCTACCTGCTATATTTGTTACTGTTTTCTCTGAGATTATACCGTTAAAAAGGAAATGAAACACTGTTATAGCTTTACTGTGTGGTATTTTTTTGGGATTTCTTGCCTTCAATATCATTATACATATCTATTACCACTAAGTTGGAAGTAATCACTTTACTCTCTACACCTTGTATGCAGATCTAGGTACCTCAGGACAGGGTTGATATCTAGCTGCTTCCAGAGTATTCTCCAGAGTTGTCAAGGTAGCTGCCTGGCGTCCACAGGACCCGACTCCTCTCTTGTTTCTATGTTTTTTACTTCCGTGTACTTAGATTATTATACATTCAGTATTACCATTACGCTATTCGGTAGAGGCTCTTGACTCGTGACCCCCAGATCTATGAGAGGTGGTGTGTACTGGTTATTGTGTTATTTTTATATAAATTTGCTAAACTTTGTATATTTCCATGTCATTAATGATTTTGGAACAAAGATTGTGAGCTGGTAGCTCGGAATGCGTCTGTGGTTGGTCGGGTTTGCCTAGCAAGGTGCTTGGTGCCATCACGAGTGGGTTTGGGGCCGTGACATGTTAAGTTATCTATTTTCTACTCTCTTATAATCTCAATTGAGTTGTATTTATCTGTTATTTGGCTTACCTAGCGGAGTGAGTTAGGTTCCATCACTACTTGTGATTTTTGGGCCGTGTCATAATCACTCAATCTTAACCAAGAATCCATCTTGCTAATCAATTTTCTTCCTACAACATTCTTTAATTTCTGCAACAATTATAGAAAACACCTTCATCTTCTCTTCATTCTGGGCAACTATTTTGTGCAAATTCTAAACTTTCAGCCACGAGTGCCCGTGTTTGGAGGTGTTGTGGAACCTTGCGGAGCGACATGCCTTAATGATTTGCACCTAGTCGAACCGAACAATGTCTTGCCGCGACACAATATTTTTGATAAATTGTTCTTCTTTCCTTCTTGTTCCTAGTCAATATTATATACTCGTTTTTCTTATAATTTGAAAGAGAGTTTACATATAATATTGACTAATAACTGTCACACCTCTTTTTTACACGAAGTTTATACACCCCGTGAAGCGCATAATAAAGGAGTTTTTTCCAATTAAAGGATAGTCAGAACGAGATTTGTTATTATTTATTCAGATACGCCACTTGGGAAATTAATGGTGTCCCAAGTCACCGGTTGAATCCTGAACTGAGGAAAATACGACTTTGTTAACAGTCCATGAATCAGAAATCCGGATAAGGAATTCTGTTAACCCGGGAAAAGGTATTAGGCACTCCCAAATTCCGTGGTTCTAGCACGGTCGCTCAACTGTCGTATTTAATTTTATCTGATTTCCATATATATATTCTATTTTTATGTGATTTCAATTAATAACTCGGTTTTATTGTATTTGTTTATTTTTACAAGAATTTCAACGTCGTGAAAATGTATCTCAAATCACGCCGTACCAGTACTCCCGTGGCTTTTAACACATTTCAGCTTCGTTAAGATTTGGATTTGGGTCACATAAATGTGCACCCATATTTAGGAGTGTAATATTATTATCAACCGCGCCTAAAGCATTTACGTATTTGTTAACTTTGGGATTGACCGTGTAATTCGTTAAACGGTTCTTCCAAGTCTAAGTATTTTTAAATTGATCATTTATTGAGGGTCCCGCAATTTTACTTTTTGCTTTTGGCAAGGCTCATCTCTGTTTTTATTTAAAGTTCATCCTAAAGTATACTATATTTTCTATTGGTTTTTGTATCTAAAATGAAGGAAAAATCCTAGTTAAATATTTAAGAACTATTTAAATTTTTTATTTATTGAATTATCACATCCTTTGGGCCTTGAAATTGGCCCAAGGATAGAACAAAACACAATCACACCTAAAGAAATCAGGTCTGGCCAGGCTTATATGAGCATGTAATGTCAGCATTGGGCCTATTGAGGCCGTCATGTCCTGAACTGGGCTGTTCGTTCCTGAACGCTAGTCTAGGCCCAAACGTTGACCAAAAATGTTAAACACTGATCTAAATCAGGTTAAATATGTGTAGTTACTGATTTTATAGAAGATCTAATGTACTACCAAAGTTACAATTATTACCAGAAGTTAATTAATGCAAACATACTGAATTCCTATTTGATTTTTACTGTTTCGACATATCCTAATTAACTAAACTTATTATTAAACCATTACATATTAAACTTTTATTATAAACGGATCTTAACTACTATCAATTGAAATTAACATACTCAAACATGTAGAGTTGAACTACTAAAATGCTAATACATGCATAAAGTTTAAGCATATGATATATTCGTTTTTACTCGTCAATTTTAGTAATCAAAATTATTTCTATAACAGAAATCACAAACACTAATTTCAAAATATTTGTGTTTAGACTAATGGTTTAAAAATGTCCTAGATCTAACAATTATATCACTAGTGCTTTAGATTCTAATTTCTATAAGATGTTATTACAATTGAAATCCAAATCTATTACCGCCTTTCACTATATGTCACGACTCCAAAACCCGGCTGTAATGGCGTCCAGCACATTGCTAGGCCAACCTGATCAAATACACTCTCATACCGAGCTCAGAGCTCAAAATTACTTATTTTTAAGTCATTATCAGAGAAAGAAGCCAAATTACAGTGATAGATATAATAATATCCCAAAACCTTCTAAAAACAACGTAACTTCCCAAAGATCTGGGGTCACGAGCTAAGAGCCTCTACCAGAACATCAGTCAATACTATAAATAACTCTACAAGTTTAAGAGTACGCGGAATGAACAATAATAGAGTAATAAGGGGAAATGTCGGGTCTTGCGGACGCCAAGCAGCTACATCGACGATCCCAACTGGGTCTAAACCACCACCAAGCTCAGCTAAGCCTCCAGGTACCTGAATCTGCACGCATGGTGCAGGGAGTCGAGTGAGTACTCCCAACTCACCAGTAATAAAAGTAAATAATGCTGAGGAAAAGAAAACCACACAAAGTACTATCTCATGCTATAAACATACCAAATTATCCATTAATTTGAAGTACACTTTCAGGGTAATTCTTTATAACATATATGAGAAGATTATTTTGAAATATCTTTTTAACTTCTCTTTCTTTCATTACAACATATCAATACCTGGGTACAACCTCAAATAGTGCAGGTCTGCACTCAAATCAGCCCTTTGGGCTTAGCACTCCTTAACAATTTCCACCAGGGATCTGGTCTATAAGGCAAATAATGCATGTATGCCAGTAATGTATGAGTGCTAAATGTTATGCCACGTAGTACAAGTAAACCAATGTATGTATGCCATGCAATGCGTATGACGCTGTGGCGTACAGCCCGATCCATGCTAAGGTGCCAGCGTTCATTGTGGGGGTTCAGACTCCGGAGGGGCTCCTACAACCCAAGCGCAATATCAATATCACTCCTGCTGTGGCGTGCAACCCGATCCATGCTTAGTCATGAATGCATATAAGCCCCTTGGGCAACAGTATCACATTAGCTCACAGCTAAAATGTCACCAAAACCTTGTTCAAGTTTTTCAAATCTTATAAAAAAATGCTGAGTAGCAAAATACCATTTTTAAAACCTTAGACTGAGATAAAATTATGCACAGTATTACCAAGACAGTGATACAAATCCCTGAATAAATCAAATATTCGGCACGTAGCCCAAAACATGATAACCAGTCCAATTCATGATAATTAATATCTTTATTAGGGTGTCAATTCAATTTCAAGCAATTAGGTGTTATTAGTCATTAAGCGGGACGGGCCAAGTCACAATGCCTAACGGTGCTCTACCCCACGCCCGTTATCCGGCGTGCAAGTCACCTCAATACAGCACTAGGATGTGCAAGTCCGGGGTTTACTAACCCTCAAGACATCATTTACAAGTATTACCCACCTCGATCCGGCGAAAACTCAAGCCCACGATGTCTTAGCTCCCCGAACCGGCCTCCACGCACGTCAAAACTAGCCAAAATCAGTACAAATATATCAAAATAGGCTAATGGAACAACACCCATCGAAAACAATCAAAATACATGAAAAATCTCGAAACTAGCTAAACCAGAGCCCCGGACCCGCTTCTTGAAAAATTACAAAAGTCACATTTTCAGAACCCTTATCTCGCCGCGAGTCCATACATATAAAGTTTATCAAAATCAGACTCCGTTTGCCCATTAAAATCGATGATTTTCAATAACCGAGCTTAGAGCAAACACCTCTATTAATACACCTCCATACCTCCATTTTCAAGTGTTAATTCCATAGTTTATCAATGTAAAATCATAAATTGAGTCCATAGTTGTTTACCTGAAGAATCCTCTCGATTTTCTCCTCAAAATCGCCCAAGTCTTCTCTTAGAACAAAGCCCTAAATGTGTTATAATTTCTTAAATTCGACCCTTCTGTTTTCTATAACACTGACGCGTTTTCCGCTTCTGCAGTCTTGGACTCGCACCTGCGAGTCTGCTTCTGCGTCCATTTTGTCGCTTCTGCGACATTGCACTTTAGGGCGAGGGCCGCTTCTGCGGTCCACTTCTCGCACCTGCGAGACCGAACATGCGGAAACTCTTCCGCTTCTGCAACTTTCCCCTAAATGGCATCGACCGCTTCTGCGCACCTGGGCTCGCTTCTGCAAGCCCGCACCTGCGATGGACCTTCCGCTTCTGCGGAGTTTTGCCTGGGCAGCCCAGTCGCTCATGCGACCTCCTGGTCGCTTCTGCGGTTCCCCATCCGCAGAATTGAAAATCCCTGCTGCAATACACCAGCAGTCCAAAAACCCCAAATTTTCTTCCGTAGAACTCCGAAAACATCCCGAGACCCCCGGTACCTCAACCAAAAATACAAATCCACCCTAAGTCATCACACAAACTTGTTCAAACCATAAAAACACACCCTCAAACACACGAATCATCAAATTAAGGCGGATTCAAGCCTAAGTTTCAACTATAACTTCTGAAACCAACATTCTATCAAAAACCTGACCAAACTATGTCCAAATGACCTGAAAATATGCAAACATATCCAAAATCACCTAATGAAGCTACTGCAACTGTCAGAATTCCATTCAGACTCCCGGATCAAAGTCTCACCTATCGACCGGATTTTGCCAAAATTCCAACTTTGCCAATTCAAGCCTATTTCTACACTGGACCTCCAAATTCAATTCTCATCGCTCCCCTAAGTCACAAATCACCTCCCGAAGCTAACCGAATCACCGGAATTTGATTCCAAGCGCTCTAACCACATAGTCAACTTCAGGTTGACTTTTCATAAACAAGCTTAACTCTAAAATGCTATATGCCTTATTTTCAACCAGAATTAATCCGAATTCGCCCGATAGACTCTAACACGGGTATAAAAACATGATAAAACATAATGAGGGAAAAATGGGGCGGTAACTCATGTGACGACGGACCGGGTCGTTACATTCTCCCCAACTTAAACAAACGCTCGTCCTCAAGCGTACCAGAGTTGTACTAGAAGCAATCCAATAGTTGAATGACCTTACCAAGCATATACTCGGGGTGATACCACTTCACCCTATCTATCATAAGTCCGATAACACAATATAGATGAATTTCCACAGTCTATCTGAACCATAGACCACATTGCACTTTCCGAAATCACATACCAAATCCAAATCCCACGTCTATACTCAGAATACACCCGAACCAACTGTAATAACCCATAATCGCCACTCCGGGTGAGATCATATGATATACTACACAACCCAAACACTCGAGACGATGGCATCCATTCACAGCAATTGGCCACAATATCCAAATACTAATAGAAAAACCTTTCTCATTAGCTAAAGTCTTAATCCAACACCTTCATATACTGCCCACGGCAACCGAACACGTGATATATCGAATCCATCTCTCAGGTCAACCATTCATGAATCCATTTCCCTTTAACCTGATACCACAATAGATTTTGGAGCCAAACCTCGATATTACCTTTTTAGCCAGCTGAAATCACATATGCTCGCACTCATTAATGACTCCAACGATCATTTAGATTATAACACACCGCACTGGTGATATGACACCTCAACACTGGCCTAAGCTGCGACGAGCACAATACAGGCTCCAATAAGAAACGTCTGAACATACTCAAATTATGACAACTGACTCAAACAAAAGAGCTGTAATCCAATTCCTCCGTACCATCATAAGATAGAACTGAGATACTGTCTCACATCATAGGAATAGAGTACATGAATCCTCCTCGAAAGGTCATAACATCACGTGGCCTTGCCACGACTTATGATTCTATCCAGACACTATTACTCATGAAACACCTCAAGTCACCATGCTCAGAACGGCCAACCATGCACCAATCTAGGTCTGAACCCAACCGATCAATCTCACCCATAGTGAAACCATTAATATACGCTATCAAATCCTGAAAGGACACAACCGATGTGATATTCGCCGAGCGATACCCAATACAGACTTTTCCTCAGAAGCCAGGAAGTATTGTATACAAGGTAACATACATGAAACTATTCTCTACATCACACTGTTGCGGCGTGCAACCCGTTCCAAATAACATACCGGTGGCGGCGTGCCACCCGATCCAGATACCATACTTGTGGTGGCGTTCTACCCGATCCAAATGACCCGTGGCGGCGTGCCACCCGATCCACATAAAACTATCGCTAAAGAAATGCACATCGAGTCAAGTTTCTCATTACAATAAACATATATAGCCACAAGGTCGGCCACAAGAAACACATCCGACAAAGTTCCTCAATACCAGAACTAAATCAATGGTAGAAACCTCTGCACTGACATCCGCCACGAAGGTCCAACTTATAAAGCAATAGCTACCAGCCGTCCGCTAGTCCTAGGGTACAACTTCCCTGCTGGAGCATAATCTGATGCACTCTACTACGCAATTTGTGGCATTTTCGGCATAGTCCATATCACATTAGTCCAGACACTCAGTCTGCAATCAAATATCATGATCCAAATTCATCATATCAAGCAAAGTGAGAGCCACTAGTGCTTCCAATTTCCAACAACCGTTAAATCGTGCCGATACACACGATATACAACCACTGCGTAGGCGGATTACAAGAACTTCTAATCTCCAACATATATATAACACATAAATCACTATACCTGATTCCACACCCCACCGTACGAGTACATAACACACATAAAGCATCCATACAAACCATGAAAGCCAGTCAGAAATTTCACTATGCCATCAACGACTCAGTTATTACAGTCGATCCAACAAGAGAATACCGCAATACCACCGGATATTATCAGCTTACATTACCTTGCCCTTTTGAACATATACCCTGCCAAATCACTAGAATAGCAGAACCATTATATTATCAATTAAACCCAAACCTTGAACATTCCATTATCAACTTTTCATAGTGCATCGCATATACCATACCACACTAAGATAACATGGAAATTTCTTTTCCTATCCTACGACGCAAACATCGACGCACTCAACTAGTCAAGGACTTTCATGATCCCATATAGAAGAAAAATCATTACACATTCCAAGCTTCACATACCAACAGAAGATATACTCATGTTTAGACCACGGTAAAACACACCACGAACTCTTTCTCCCAATTCCATTGCACAAACTAAACTGCCATGACTGAGTCCTTCTACCCATATCGAGCTACGCAACTGCCAACACTCAAGAGCTTTGTTGCACAATACCTGCAAGACTCATTACTTCAAACACATACCAGGAATTAATCGTGGCCTTATCATACCATTTCGATTTATTATCAAGCTATTCCATTTATCCCAATTTTCTTTCTGAGTCATCCTTAATTTAATATTCTCCTTTACTAAAGCATCACAATACCGCAACTCAGGTTACCACACGAGACTCATACACAAGACCACACGGTCTAAGACTTACAGGCCGCTGAATACTCTCTCAAATGTTTCCCAGAAGTACCACCTTCTACAATACTTTATTTTGAAGAACTTCCTGCGATTCTGAATTCGTTATCATTACTTCCAAAACGGATACCTAGAATCCCATGATTAACATAACATATCACAAGTCTTGATCCCTTCTAACGAAACCACAGTCTCTAGCCACATACACAACCTTAGGACACCTGACTGTTACAAGCAAAATCTTGAACACCGCAAGACTATTCTTGGGCGTCATTCACCCTTATTCAACTGTAATTCAGCTTTCTTATTAACAGATCCACTCGTGCCTTGTTAGAACTCTGACACCGCAGAACATGATTACATATAGATAGAAATAGCTACCTTTCTTTACTATACACCGAGCATTCTTTATCAACATAAGCTCAAAACATCCTAATATTTCTTCACATCTACGACGCACCATGTAACCTTTACCAAAATTTTCCAACGTACTTAGAGACAGAATCAACATAGCACACAATAATGCAATCGGCTAGTCAATAGCAACCTCCCCAACTTAGCTCGAAGCCATATATCAAAGCACTTTTAACTACTCATATCATTCTTACTCAAATGATGCCACAATATTATATTGAGATTAAACTCGAGTCATTTACAAGCTTTGACAGAGACTCGAATCATCAGAAACCTTAACTGTTCTGCAATTCTTGCTTTTATACACACACAACCGTTAAGCCCACTCTTTAGGTGACAAAACCTTTTCTAAGTCCCAAATTTTCCAAAAATTTTGACAGAGTTTCCTTTGTCATTTGGCCTATCCACCTGCCAGAGAATCACCCAAAACTATCCTAACAATACATCGGCAACTTGACAAGACATCACAATGTATATCAACAACATTAACCTCAATATTACACATATTACCTCATCAAAATTGATACATAGGTATGCGATGCACCTTCTCGAATCATAACATATATCAACTACCTTTCACCACAATACACATAGCACAACACATTCGGTCTTCCTGAGTCTGAACTCATACTACCACACGTAGTGCACTTTACCTTTCCACTAAGAGACATGAACATATTCACCACGCCTATAGCTAGGGGCTACACAACGGATCACAATAAGAGTCTAACACCTAACAACTCATCCATTATCAAGCTGCCATTTCCACAATTTGGGACAATACTAATCATATAGATTTCATAATACCAGCTCGCAAAATCAGCACCTTGGTGCTCAAGCCATAGACAAAGATCTGGCCTCAAGTCCTCCCGACTGGCCCAACATGAACTCACAGAGATCATATCTCGCCCCTCGACCGGGGAGTCACAAGCCATCAAGGTAATTATATTACTGAGCGCTCGAGTGCGCATATAGACGTGTGGAAGGAATTTCAAGAATTACATCTCAAGCTGAATCAAGAACGCACGATAAGAATTCCAAGAATGTGAAGTGTTTCCTAAAAGGATTGCAGCCTCCCGAGGATAAGCACAGGCGTCCCCGTACCGATCCATGAGACTCTACCAACCGGCTCATGACTCATGAGGCCTAGTAACCTAGGTTCTGATACCAACTTGTCACGACCCCAAAACCCGATCGTGATGGCGCCCATCATATTGCTAGGCCAGCCTAACCAAATACACTCTCATCCCGAGCTCAAAGCTCAAAATTACTTATTTTTAAGTCATTATCAGAAAAAGAAGCCAAATTAGAGTGATAGATATAATAATATCCCAAAACCTTTTAAAACCAGCGTAACTTCCCAAAGATCTGGGATAACGAGACAAGAGCCTCTACCAGAACATCCGTCAATACTATAAATAACTCTACAAGTCTAAGAGTACGCGGAATGAACAATAATAGAGTAATAAGGGGAAATGTCGGGTCCTGCAGATGCCAAGCAGGTACCTCGATGATCTCAACTGGGTCTAAACCAGCACCAAGCTCAGCTAAGCCTCCAGGTACCTGAATCTGCACGCATGGTGCAGGGAGTCGAGTGAGTACTTCCAACTCAGCGGTAATAAAAGTAAATAATGCTGAGGAAAAGAAAACCACACAAAGCATTATCTTATGCTATAAACATACCAAATTATCCATTAATTTGAAGTGCACTTTCAGGGTAATCCTTTATAACATATATGAGAAGATTATTTAGAAATCTCTTTTTAACTTCTCTTTCTTTCATTATAACATATCAATACCAGGGTAAAACCAAACAGTGCAAGTATGCACTCAAATCAGCCCCTTGGGCTCAGCACTCCTTAACAATTTCCACCAGGGGATCTGGTCAATAAGGTAGATAAAACATGTATGCTAGTAATGTATGAGGGATGTATGTATGCCATGCAATGTATATGACTATGTGGCGTACAACCCAATCCATGCAAAGGCACCCACGCTCACTATGGGGGTTCAGACTCCGGAGGGGCTCCTACAGCCCATGCGCAATATCAATATCACTCCTGTTGTGGCATGCAGCCCGATTCATGCATAGTCATGAATACATATAATCCCCTTGGGCAACAATATCACATCAGCTCACAGCTAAAATGTCAACAAAACCTTGTTCAAGTTTTTCAAATCTCATAAAAATGCTGAGTAGCAAAATACCATTTTTAAAACCTTGGACTGAGATAGAATTATGCACAGTATTACCAAGATAGTGATAAAAATCCCAGAAGGAATCAAATATTCGGCACGTAGCCCAAAACATGATAATCAGTCCAATTCATGATAATTAATATCTTTATTGGGGTGTCAATTTAATTTCAAGCAATTAGGTGTTATTATTTATTAAGCGGGATGGACCAAGTCACAATCCCCAATGGTTCTCTACCCCACGCCCGTTATCCGGCGTGCAAGTCACCTCAATACAGCACTAGGATGTGCAAGTCCGGGGTTTACTAACCCTCAAGACATCATTTACAAGTATTACCCACGTCAATCCGGCGAAAACTCAAGCCCGCGACGTCTTTGCTCCTCGAACCGGCCTCCACGCACGTCAAAACTAGCCAAAATAGTACAAATATATCAAAATAGGCTAATGGAACAACACCCAATCGAAACATTCAAAATACGTGAAAAATCTCGAAACTAGCAAAACCCGAGCCCAGGGCGCACTTCTCAAAAAATTACAAAAGTCAAATTTTCAGAACCCTTATCTCCCCACGAGTCCATACAGATAAAGTTTTTCAAAATCGGACTCTATTTTCCCATTAAAATTGATGATTTTTAATAACCCAGGCTTAGACCAAAAACCTCCCTTAATACACCTCCATACCACCATTTTCAAGTGTTAATTCCATAATTTATCAATGTAAAATCATAAATTGAGTCCATAGTTGTTTACCTGAAGAATCCTCTCGATTTTCTCCTCAAAATCGCCCAAGTCTTCTCTTAGAACAAAGCCCAAATGTGTTATAATTTCTGAAATTGGACCCTTCTGTTTTCTATAACACTGACGCGTTTTCCGTTGCTGCGGTCTTGGACTCGCACATGCGATTCTGCTTCTGCGTCCATTTTGTCGCTTCTGCAACATTGCACTTAAGGGCGAGGCCCGCTTCTGCAGTCCACTTCTCGCACCTGCGAGATCGCACCTGCGGAAACTCTTCCGCTTCTGCGACTTTCCCCCAAATGGCCACGACCGCGTCTGCGCACCTGGACTCACTTCTACGAGCCCGCACCTGCGATGGACCTTTTGATTCTATGGAGTTTTGCCTGGGCAGCCCAGTCCGCTCATGCGACCTCCTAGTCACTTCTTCGGGGCCGCTTCTGTGGTTCCCCATCCGCAGAAGCGAAAATCTCTGCTGCAATACACCAGCAAACCAAAACCCCCAAATTTTCTTCTGTAGACCCTCCGAAAACATCCCGAGACCCCCGGGACCTCAACAAAGAATAAAAATCCACTTTAAATCATCACACAAACTTGTTCCAACCATAAAAAAACACCCTCAAACACACGAATCATCAAATTAAGGCGGATTCAAGCCTAAGTTTCAACGATAACTTCCGAAACCAACATTCTATCAAACATCCGACCAAACGATGTCCGAAAGACCTGAGAATTTGCAGACATATCCAAAATCACCTAACGGAGCTACTGCAACTGTCCGAATTCCATTCCGACTCCCGGATCAAAATCTCACCTATCGACCGGATTTCGCCAAAATTCCAACTTAGCCAATTCAAGCCTATTTCTACACCGGACCTCCAAATTCAATTTTGATCGCTCCCTTAAGTCGCAAATCACCTCCTGAAGCTAACCGAATCACCAAAATTCAATTCTGGGCCTCTAACCACATAGTCAACTTCAAGTTGACTTTTCATAAACAAGCTTCACTCTAAAAGACTATATGCCTTATTTTCAACCAGAATTAATCTGAATTCGCCCGATAGTCTCTAACACATGTATAAAAACATGATACAATATAATGAGGAAAAAATAGGGCGGTAACTCACGTAACGACGGACCGGGTCATCACACTATAACAAAATCCTAAGTGTTTCAATATCTAATAATGATCAGATACTAGTAAAGGTTTTTTAAAGTTCAAATTTATACAGTCCAATTACACTTCAATCAAATCTAAAATTACAAATAAATTCCACAATCTAACGATATTACATTATAATCAACTCAAAACAGTTGGGAATTTATCACGAGATGAACAAAATATGAATGTTGCAGCTTCAAACCAACTCGATTAATGATTACACTCCAGAGAAGTCGAATATGTACCTGAATTTAAAAGCAAAATTCTATTAGAAGAAGTATTGATCAGTGATAAACAACAATAGCAGCATAAAATGATTCAACAGATCCAAACACAGCTTTGAATGACCAGATTTAAATCCACAGAACCCAAATACTTGACTAATTCACCATTTGATCACCAGAATCAACTAAAATCTATCAAACTTCATTCAAATTGACCTAAGAACAAATGTAACAGTGATATTTGGAACTTTTCTAATGTTTTTAGATGTTTTTGGATTTTTGAATTGCGAAATTTTGAATCAGAATAACAGAGGTTACTTGAGAAATTTTCAGATTGTTCAAAACTTGTTCAATGAGCCCTATGGATGCCTATTTATAGAGTTTAAAAGGGACGGAAATTCAAACTTTGTTAATTATAAAGTAGTCCCTCTTTTATTTCAATTTTATCCTTATTGTTTATTAGTTATTCGATTACTAACCCTATTTATTAGAAATTACACATGTTCCCCTATCTAGAATCTTCTATCTTGGTATATTTCCTATCTTACCCTCACTTCAATTCAAAATTTTCTAAATTACCCTTTTCTTGTGCCCATATTACCCCTACTTACTAAGACTTATTACCCTTAAACATTTTGTTGTGCCCAAATTACCCATGAATTTGTATCATTTTTATTATTGAACTATTTTTCTATACCTAAAACACCCCTCTTTTACCTTCATAATGACTGCCCTACCCCAACCTTCAAACACTAACAACTTTATCCAATCAGGTTAAATGCCAAATATTAATTAACATCTAAAGATATAAAACCAAATACTGAAACTACAATGTTAATGACACAATTAAACCAAAAATCTAATTAACTACTAATAAAACCTAAATCGATATACTAACGAATAATGACAAAATAATAAAAACTTAACAGTAACAATTTTGTTTTTAAACTAACTGATGCTACAAAAATCAAATAAACCCTAATAACACTAAAAACCCATGAACAGAGATTAATCAAGAATCAGGATGAAATCAAAAAAGAAAAGAAAAGAAAAATTCATGAAAAAATAGAAGAAAAAAATAAATAAAAGGAAGAAGAACTTAGCTTTAACAATCTTGAAAGTCTACTTGTACCAAACTTCTTGATAGTTTTCTTTTATTTACGGCATATTCGTGAAACTTTAGACTCAACAGAAAGTTTTAAACATTTGTATCTAAACTGCTCCCGTTGGATTCAAAGCTCAAGCTTTTTAGAAATAGGACGAGGGAGGTCAGGAGATGTCATAGAGTGGTTTTGGGTTGGTTTGGACGAAGTTGTATTCGCCGGAGTTAGGGTTTCGGCGACACAACTTCGTATATTCGAACAGATTGGGGATGATTCTAGGGAAACGGGGTATAGGGGTGTGCTTAGGAGGTCAAGGCGGTTCAATGGTGTTAAAGGTATGGTGGTTGGTGAAGGCAGCGTCTCCCGTCGATAGGGTTCCGGCGGGGACTAGGGAGGATTTGAGGGCGGCTACGGTTTGACGGGGAGGAAGAAGGGAATGAAATGAATTAGGGATATGTATTATTGATATATTAAAAGAGCTTTGATGAACCGTGGCCGTTGTATTAGATGAATCAACGGCTCAGATCCTTTAAGACTTAAAGCGACGTCGTTTGCCTTTAATGAGGATTCAACCTCATCCATTGGATTAACCAAATGAATGACCAGGATTAACGTTACAATACATTGTCGTTTCATTTATTAATGGTATGTGTTATGTGACCATAAGATCAATTATTTCAACGGTCCAGATCTCATGCAATTAAACGGAGTCGTTTTGGACTCCTTGGCTGACCAGGTGAGACCTTTGGTCTTGGGCGGGTATTTCATTTGTTTTGTGCTATTAATTAGTCCAATTAGCCCAATTATTTATTTTGTATTATATTTTCTTGTATTGTATTTTTGTATTTTCTTTTTGTTTTGTATTTTCTTTTCTTTTGTATTTTTGTATTTATTTTCTGATTTTATTAAACTGTTAAACTAATCAAATTCTAGAATTTATTTAATGTTTATTTTATAGTAATTTTAAATTAAAACACTAAAAATGTTATTTTTTTTATTTTCTATTAATTTGTTTAAAAATGAATTAATACTAAAAGTGTAAAATTAAATATCCTAATGCATATGCATAATTTTGTATTTTTTAATAAGAATTATTATGAAACTAATTAACACAAAAATTCCATAAATATCAACAAAAATTAAAAAATTATTTTGTTTGGATTTTTAGGAATAATTTGCTTAAGACAAAAATCACGTGCTCACAACTACCCCTTTTTGCCCGGAAACACGAAGAATTCATGCAAAGACAAGTGAGTGGTAATGAGGGATTGTTGCCCATTCGCATATTCCATGCAAAGCATTTTTGAAAAACTTTGACCGTACCTTGCTTCGGAGGTTGCCTTCATATCCCGGGCTAAACAGGAATCAGGTCAGTGTAGTTCAGGAATGTCTGGTAGCTGGGACTACCATGAAGCTGTGATTTCAATGTTGTTGTTGTTGTTACTATTTGTTGACCCCCTTATTACACCATGTAAAGATAAAAAGAAGCTAGCCTATGCTATGCTCTATGATTTACAAAAGTCCTATCTATTCTTGGTATTTTGTGTTCTTGTATTGCCTCGATCTTGCATCTTGTATTCCGTCAATGGGATTCGCGCTACTACCTTGATTATGTTTTGAAATATGTGTCCATTCTTCAGGTGAGCTCCTGCTTGCGATTGCTTTAAAAAGTATTCCCTTGTTCTTCATGTGGGCCCAGTTTGCGAAATCTTTAGAAGTATTCCCTTGTTCTTCATGTGGTATCGTGCTTGTGATTGCTTTAAAATGTATTCTTTTGTTCTTCAGGTGGGCTTCTGCTTATGATTACTTTGAGAAAGTATTCCCTTGTTCTCCAGGCGGACTCCTGCTTACAAAAATAGACAACCAAAGAAAATTTTATACCCCGGTATGGTGACGGGCATATCATGTTATCAAATATTACAATTCAAGGCTAAAATTCGAATTGTACTTCCCTTGTTTTCCAGGTGGGTGCCTGTTTACTGCATTTGAAAAAATATTCCCTTGTTCTTCAGGTGGGTGCCTGCTTGCTGATTTTGAAATGTATTCCCTTATTCTTCAGGTGGGTGCCTGCTTGCCGAATTTGAAATATATTCTCTTGTTCTTTATGTGGGCGCCTGCTTACAACAAACATACAAAACAAAGAAAATTTTCTACCCCAGTATGGTGACTGTGCATATCATGTTATCAGATGTTACAATTTAAGGCTAAAATTCGAATTGTACTTCCCTTGTTTTCCAGGTGGGTGCCTGCTTACTGCATTTGAAAAAATATTCCCTTGTTCTTCAGGTGGGCGCCTGCTTGCTGTCACACCTCCCTTTTTTACTACCCCCACAAAATGTATGCCTGAATAGAGGCTTTTGTACCGATCCGTTTGGAAAGGTATGTAGGGGATACCTCGATGTTCAAATACTCGAGACGGATAAAATAATAAAGAGGAAGGAGTTTTTCAACACAAAGGACAATCGGTCCGGGATTTTTATTAAATTATCAGAGTCGCCACTTGGGAAGATAATGGTGTCCCAAGTCACCGGTTAATCCCGAATCCGAGGAAGTTGACTCTATTATTACAGTCCGCGAAACAAAGACCTGGATAAGGAACTCTATTAACCCAGGAGAAGGTGTTAGGCATTCCGGATTCCGTGGTTTTAGCACGGTCGCTCAACCATCGTTCTCAAACTTGTTTGACTTGTTATAGATTTTAACAGTACGTATGTGCTTTTACTTTAATATTTTACAGAATTGCGACATCGCAAAAACGCATCTCGAGTCACACCGCAACCAGTATGCCTGTGACTTTTGGTACATTTCAGCTTTGTCGGGATTTGAGATTTGAGTTGCACCAAGTGCATACTCGTTCATAAGGAAGGTATATTAAATTGTGCCTAATAGAGTCTATCGGCTTTTAATTCTTTTGGGAGAGGCTATGGAGTTTACTAGTAGCCTTCCCGGGTCTATTTATGAATTATCTCATTACTAAAGGGGGACCCGCTATTTAGTGTTGTGCGAGGCTCGTCCCAATTACATTTTTTAGAGTCTCAATCTATTGCTTCACTATACTTTTTCTATACATGTTTTTTTTTCCTTAGTCAAATTGTTATTTCATTTCAGACTTGGGCCCAGGCCATTGTCATTGTTTTATTTGGGCCTGAGCCTCTACATTTGAACTTAAACAAGCACTAGACCTGCCCAGGCCTCAAAGGCCCAGGCTGTCTTCAGGCTTCTGCTCAACAGCCCAGTTGGCCTTGCATCATGGTTTAGGCCCACGCTACTTATCAGACCCTGACTCATTTGCAGTAACTAAAGCAGAAATGTAAATAAAACAAATATACAAAAATAAGAATGAAATCAGAATGTTTTTATTTATCATAAAAGGGAAGTCATTACACAAATTGTTAATATTAATTCTGAATCACAACCAACGGTTGTACATAAGGATTAAACTAAAAGATTGTTCTATCTTTGATCCCTACTAATGAATTTACAATAATCATGGAATTACTTACTAGTTGAGATTAAAGGTTACTTAACTATATATATGTGTGTGAGAAAACATAAGGATTATTTAAGGACAAAATGAGTATTTACAACTACACTGTTACACTACCTAATTAATAGGAACTAAACCTGTTTAATATTTTCAAAGCCAATCCTATTCTAATTGTTACTTCAGCTGATTGTTTCCCTTTTAAACTACTCAACTCTAGGTATTGATTTTTTAAAAAATAGACTATCTTTACGAGTATGATTTAAACAGCATGATTACTCAATTAACAACTCGAGTATCTACATCTAAGTGACCCAAAGGTTTAAACATAACTAAACAACTGATTTTACTGCGACTTAGCTCATTGCAATGTTATTAACCCAGTTATAAACGATTCGTGACTAGATCTAATTGTTTTTCTCCTTCGAAGCTTGTCTATGTTTAAATGCAGACCTACGACATTAGCTATGTGATTATGACTTACGATACTACTGTGAGCGAACGATTATCGATTTGAAATTATGATTAGCTAACTTATATTTTAAGGTTTTACCTATTTAAACTAAGTGATGTACTATCTACACTACACTACCAACTATTAAGCTATTACACTATTTTTGTTTTTGTTCTTCTACTACTACATTCTATAATACAATTAAAACTACAAATCTAAGCTGATACAAAAGCTAATGACAATATTAAACTACACAGTACATAATAACATAAGAATTAAACTAGGACTTCATTGTTTATTCAACCAAATCATCATTACAGCTTCAATCGAACAGGAGTGTACCTGAATCAGCAAGTAGAAACCAATGAGTCTAGGGGATTAAGAAAATAAGCACAGCAACAGACTCGAACAACAAATGCAACAGTGATGGATTGAATATCAACGAACAAGAAGGCCACAGCAACAACAAACAGGAATCCAAACAAAATTTGAGCAGAAAACCACAAGATAGATGACTACCAGATGCTCTCACTCGAAAAATGCAGGAAAAACTACTAGCTATTAATATATTTTTCTCTGAACTTTTTCTTATCAAAAGCCAGCCCTTATTTCACTCTTTTTAGGGGTATATATAGGTGTAAGAGTGGTTGATTTCTTGGGGAGAAAGAATGGGATTAAATCCCACTTCTCCCCCTTTAAAATTGCTAAACTTACACTTAGACCCCATTTTCAGTTATCAAATCTCTTCCAGCATGTGCTGGAAGGTTCTATTAGATTCCCTTTTAAGGCTTTTACTAAAGTATCCCTAAGGGTTAAAGATTTTTACTGATTTCCCTTTTTAGGGAGACCATTATACCCTTTAATCTCTGCAAAATTGCAGAAATCAGGGGTACAAATGACTCCCATATCCCTATGTGTTCTATATAATTCACTATTTTACCAATTTGACTTCCTTTTCTACCCTTAGTGCCATTGTTGATTTACCCGACCTACCTAGGTCAGGTTTTCAGTATTTTTAGGCTTATTTAACTAATGGTCAGTCCTTGCATTGGTATTTAAGGACTGGTCAATTCTACTTTAAGGAACTATTTCAATTTTAGCCTCTTTTGTTTCATTTTCAGTTAATTAGGACCTTTTATTTCATTTTTAAACTAATTGCAGGACTAGCCTGCTTTATTGTTGTATTTAACCTATTTAATATTTAGCCAGTCTCAAGTTGAGACTTGGCTTGGGTAATTGAACCCATCTGCTGAACACAGGCTGAGCCCAAGTCTTTACAGACTTTGCCACATGTGATTCAGGGCTCAAATGAGCCTTGGTAAGTCTGAACTTGCAGACGTAACCAATTATTTACATAATTAGCCTATTTAACTGAACACATGCTGGGCTAAGGTCTTTGCAAACATAGCCACCTGTGTTTCAGGGCTCAAATGAGCCTTGGTGAGTCTGTACTTGCAGACTTGCACCATTTGTTGCACAACTAGCCTTTTTGAGGTGGGCCAGTGTGTTGGACCTTGTAGAGTTGGTCAATTTGCAAAATTGACCACTCTTTGGTCACTTATTATCTTATAACCTATGGTTGTTTCATTTTCAGTTTTAAACCTATTTCAAAACTAGCCATTTTATGGAACTTAACACTAACAGCTATAACCAATCCCCTAAAGTTAATGAGTATTAATCACATGCTCACACTAACAAAGAACTATTGCAAACTCAGTCATTTTTAACATGCAATTGCACACATAGCCACATGAGATCAAATATTGTGCATCAATCAAGTAAAAACTCAGAAAGGGAAATTTGATAGGGTTGAATCTTAATCAATCAATTCACATAACCCAATTCCATGTGGCAAAGTGTCAATCAATATCAATTTAGACTTAATTACAACTAGTTTATGTCAGATGATACTTGAAAAACCTCAAAACCTTTAAGGTTCATGGGTAAGACATACATAGAAGCTAAACTCTCACAAACAGTTAACAAGAAAAATTAAACATGGCCTAATCAGACATAAGAATCAAAGGATCTACAAGAAATGATGTCAATTAGACCCACTAGATCAACCCAATTTCAATATAGAATATGACAGACAAGATGAAGGTGCAGAACAGAAGGACATGGAGAAAATAATGAAGGAAAATTCCTAACCTATCATGCCAAAGGACAGGAGAGAGAACATGGTCACTAAAATGCAGGTGAAAGACCATAGATTGTGTTATTAGAGTAAAAACCCTTAAGTAGGCATGAGAATCAAAATGCTAACCTTAGAATCAAGCTAAATCATGTAGAGAAGAGAAAACAGTAAAAACATGGAAAGCTGAATAGAATGAACCCTAATCGAGAGTTAAACAGCTAAGCTAAAGCATGGAGGGAAACAAAAGAGATATCTAATTTAAAAGATGAGATGTTTAAGGCCAAACAAATAAGAAAATTCTAGATATAACAAAGGGTGAAGAAGAAACAGAGAAGAACAGTCATGATACTACAAAAGCAACTTAATATAAAGATGAAAAGAGAATAAAAGTTAAGCTAGTATTAGAACTAAGCATGCATGACAATATGAGAGAAGAAAGCTAGACTATAAAAGCCAAACAGATTAAGAACCATAATATTTACAAAGTGAAGAAGGAAAGGGAATCAAGGTGACTCTTTTGACTCAGCAGAAACAGAACATGATTTGAAACAAACAAACAGAAAAACAATATGAAGATGAACGAGATGAAAAGAAAACCCTAGTTCTGAATAGATCTTTCAAGCCAAGGAAAATAACATGGATATGAACAAAGAACAAAAACCCTAATACTAAACAGGCTCTTTGAATCGGGAAGACAAAAAAAACAAACAGAATAAAAACATAACACAGAAAAAACATTTAAAAACTAAAAACTAAAGGAAAGCAAACAGATTTCACAGAGTGAGGGGACTTAGCTTTGCAGGGCCTGTCCCCTAAGCTTCCTCTCACTCTCTTCACTCTTTTCCTTTTAGACTTTCACACCCTTTTCTTTGTTTCCTTTTTTTTATTTCTTTTTTTCTTTCCGGTTTTCCCTTTTTAGACTTCAAGACGAAATCTTTAAGGTTTTTGGTTTGGAGAGGGGTGTTTGGAGAGGTTAAAGGTTAGATCTTGGAGAAGGTTTGGTTTCGAGTCACCGGAGTTAGGGTTCCGGCGACTTTATTTTGGATATTCGACGGGATCTAGGGATATTCGAGGGAAATCAAGGCTATGGGAGGGTAGATCGGACCAAGGTGGTCCTTTTGGCATTGGTTTGGAGAAGGATCTCGTAGTTTGGTGGTCACCAGAGGTTGGTTCCGGTAACCGACATATCAAGAACAGGGGGGTTTCTTAAGTTTTCTAGGGTTTTGATGGTTGTTTGAGTTGAAGAAGATGAAGAAGAGAAGAAGGGAGGTGAAGGGGTGGCCGGAGACCACCGAGGGAGGTGGTGGCCTCCATGGCCGATGAGGGTTGTGAAGAATAAGGTGATGAAGGATAAGGGAGAAAAGAGGCGGCTAGGGTTAGGATAAGTTGAAAAATGGCTGGTCTTCTCAGACCAAAGCTTTTTATAGGCGGGGGAGATAAGGTGATCTGGGCCGTTGATTTGATGAATATCAACGGCCATCATCAGCATTACTAAAACGACGCCGCTTGGTTACAAACGAGACTTAAGCCTTCAACAATCAGATCATTTCAAACGGACGGATGAGATCTGATCTCATAGTTTAGTTAATTAATTAACTCTGCTAATTATCTCAGCCGTTGGATTTGTCATGATGAACGGATGAAATCACTAGCTTCCTAACGGCCTGGACCGGACTCTTGGGCCAATGTATTTGGGCCATTCAATTCAAATTCTTTTGGCCCAAAGCAATTATACCCAAATGTATTTTTGTATTTTTTTTTATGTTTTCATTATTTTTATGTATTTTCTTTTTGTATTTTGTTTTCTTTTCTTTTGTATTATTTAAATTATTTAATTTCCTACTTGCACTAATTTTCTGATATTTGTTGGCAATTTTCTACTATTTTTTCCTAATTTCCGCTATTAATGCTCTTTTTGTTGATTTTCTTTTAACTAATTAATTCAAAATGCATGTATTTAACCTATATTTTTTGATTTTCTAATTTTAATTATTTAAACACATAAAAATGCATTTAATTTCATACAAGACATGCAATTACACTTCAAAAATATTATTTTATTTTAATTTTGGAATTTTGTTTACCTAGTGCAAAAATCAGGTGCTCCCACTTGCTGATTTTGAAATGTATTCCCTTGTTCTTCAGGCGGGCGCCTGCTTGCAATACTCAAACTGTCTTCCTTTTAACATTGTTGCTTTCCCTTAAAACTTGAACTGTCCTCCCTTGTTCTCTAGGTGGGTGCCTGGTTGCCGAAACTTTCTGTGTTCCCTTGTTATTGACACTGGTCACATTCACTTTAAAGTGATTAGTAAGAATTTTAATCTTTTGTCCCTATTTTAATCAAAGAATAATTTGTTAGTATAAAATAGTGGCCAGCTGCTGGCATTCTTGTTGGCCATGCTCCCGCTTCTGAACTTGCTCCAACTTGCTTCTTTGCACTTGTTTTGTCTTGCCGTGATTTTTTGGATATCTTTTAAACTTTCTGATCCTGATGACCCGAGTGTTTTCCTCATGTTACTGTTTTGGTGTTTCTTTTCCCCTTTTCTGTGAACTTTTGCTTCTTCATGCACTCATTCGATTACCCCTTTTGATGGGATTTACATTGATCCTTCATGTTTCACTGTCCTTTGAGAAGTCCTGATCTTATTGTGCCATATAAGTGGGAAGCTGGTAGTTAGCTTTGACTATAAAATGTCTTACAGACAAACTTAAAAAAAAATGAAATGCAATGACCTCGAAGTTTTGAGGATAGAAAGACTCTAAAAAGAAAAAGAAGATAGGACTTATCTGAGTGGGAAGGCTGATTCCATTGATCATGTCATGCATTTTGGATTAACCAGCCTAGTTTGTCCAACCAACCAACTTTCAATTGCCACATTTGCCATTCCATATTTCACAACCCGATCTTCACCGAAACCCAAACCTTGCTTGTTTTGCCACCTTTCAACCACAAACTTCTTTCATTTGCCCACTTTGGAAACTCACTTTTGCCTTACAGTGCCCGTGAGAGTTTTCACCAATAAGACTCTCTCATTTTAATATCTCTCAACTCACATCGCCTTACGATGACCGTAAGGGTTTTTACCAATAAGACTCTCTCATTTTCAATTTCTCTCAACTCACATTGCCTTACGGTGCCCGTAAGGGTTTTCACCAATAGGACTCTCTCATTTTCTATTTTCAGCTTATGGTACCAGAATGTTGTCCCCAACATGATTCACCTTACCTGCTTGTATCGACATTTCTTAAAATTGATCAGAAGGTCTTTCTTTGGACCATAATTTGGCTTTGGACGGGTTTAGGAAGAAGGGTATAAAGGCTCAAAGTATTTTAACGTGGGCTCAAAATTACAACTTTTGGAATCATTTCTTCCACAACAAACATAACTTCTTCCCCAGTTTCATTCTTAGGGATTCTTGGACTTTTCTACTGTTGTGACTGAACCTTAGTGAGGCTGCCTACGTACCCTTTCGGGATCAAGTCAAACGTAGTTCAGGTCATAAAATCGCTTCATTGTTGCGATGTTTCCTTCCTTCCATTCTTCCTCTTTCTTTAATTCTTTTCTTTTCTTTTTCTTTCTTTTCTCTATTTTCTTTTCTTTCTTTTTCTTCTTTTGTTTTCTTTTCTTTCTTTTTTCTCTTTTTTTTTCTTTGTTTCTCCACCTGATTTCCCCGTTCGATCCTTGATTTTGTTGTTTGATTCCAAAAGAGAGATATGAAAGAAAATATAATAAAGCTCAAAGGGATAGCAATGGATAAAGTGTTTGGATAGCAGAACAAAATGCCTTCACCATTTCAATCTCAAAACATATCAGATACAATCAGATACATAAAGATAAAGATATCATACATAATATCTCTTAACTGCATCAGAATTGATTGTCATTTCTAAACATTTCCCTTTCACATCTGTTAGATATAATGCTCCGTTGGACAACACTCGTGATACAACAAACGGCCCTTGCCAGTTCGGAGCGAACTTTCCTTTTGCTTCAGCCCAATGAGGTAAAATGCACCTCAATACCAACTGTCCGACTTCAAATTTTCATGGACGCACTTTCTTATATAAGCTCTGGCCATTCTTCGTTGATACAATTACTCATGACATTCTGTTGCCAATCTCTTTTCATCCATCAAATTCAATTGTTCCAAACGGGCTTTGACCTATTTATCATTATCAATTTCTACCTCCGCAATAATTCGAAAGGAAGGTATATCAACTTATGTTGGTATCACTGCTTCCGTGCCATACACCAATGAATAAGGAGTTGCCCCTAACGAAGTGCGAACAGTAGTGCGATATCCCAGCAAAGCAAATGGTAATTTCTCATGCCACTGCCTCGATCATTCTACTAATTTCCAAAGTATTTTCTTAATGTTCTTATTGGCTGCTTCAACTGCTCCATTTTCTTTAGGGCGATATGGTGTGGAATGGTGGTGTGTAATTTTAAACTTCTGACATGTCTCCGCCATCAAATGACTGTTAAGATTGGCACCATTATCTGTGATAATCACCTTTGGAATTCCAAACCGGCAAATGATATTTTCATGTACAAAATCAACCACAACTTTCTTGGTCACTGGCTTGAACGTTTTTGCCTCAACCCATTTAATAAAATAATGAATGACAACCAGAATAAACTTGTGCCCATTAGATGATGCTGGCTCGATCGGCCCAATGACATCCATACCCCAAGCAACTAAGGGCCATGGTGCCGACATTGTATGCAACTCGGATGGTGGAGAATGAATCAAATCTCCATGTACCTGGTATTGATGACATTTCCGTATAAAGTTGATACAGTCTCATTCCATAGTTTGCCAGTAATATCCTGCTCGGAGTATTTTCTTTGCCAGCAAATACCTACTCATATGCGGTCCATAGACTCCCGTATGTACCTCGGTCATAATTGGTGTAGCCTGATTTGCATGCATAAACCTTAACAAACCAAGATCTAGAGTTCTTTTGTACAAAACCCCTCCGCTAAAGAAAAAGTCGCTTTCCAATCGTCTGATAGCTTTCTTTTAATCCCATGTGGCCTATGCTGGATACACTCCCATCCTGAGGTATTCTTTAATATCATGGAACCATGGCTCACCATCAAGCTCTTCTTCCACTGCGTTGCAATAAGCATGTTGATCTCAGATCTGGATTTGTAATGGGTCCACATAAGCCTTATCCAGATGATGTAACATTTGTGGATTCTTGGAATGTGCTTGAATTCTATGGATTGAAACCGTTTACATAGTTCATGCAGGCATTGCCGGTACGGTATGAGTTTTAAATCCCGTGTTTCCCATTCTCCTTGAATTTGATGTACCAAAAAATCTGAGTCACCCATGACCAAGATCTGTTGGACACCCATATCTATAGCCATTCTCAAACCCAAAATACATGCCTCATATTCAGCCATATTGTTGGTGCAAAAGAAACGGAGCTGAGCTGTGATAGGATAATGTTGTGCCTCTCTAAAATAAGTACCACTCCTATCCCGACACCTTTGTTGTTAGCAGCCCCATCAAAGAATAGCTTCTAGCCATGCTTTGATCTTGTTCCAGTTTATCAATGTACATTGCTTTCTCATCAGGAAAATATGTTTTTAATGGTTCATATTCATCATCAACTAGATTCTTCGCTAAGTGATCAGCCACTACTTGTGCTTTCATTGCATTGTGGGTCACATAAACAATATCGAATTCTGTGAGCATGATTTTCCATTTAGTGAGCCTCCCTGTGGGCATGGGCTTCTGAAAAATGTACTTCAACGGATCCAGCCAAGAAATGAGATAAGTGGTATATGCTGACAAATAATGTTTCAACTTCTGTGCCACCCATGTCAAAGCACAACATGTCCTCTCCAGTTGAGTATATTTTACCTCGTAAGATGTGAATTTCTTGTTGAGATAGTAAATTGCTTGTAACATCATGCTTCCCTGTAACATCATGCTGCCCCAGTACACAGCCAAAAGAATAATCCAACACCACTAAATAAAGGATCAGAGGTCTTCTTGGCTCATGCGGAACCAATACAGGCGGATTGGCCAAATACTCCTTAATTTTATCAAATGTATCCTGGCACTCATCTGTCCATTTAACTGCAACATCTTACTTCAACAATTTAAAGTTAGGCTCGCAAGTTGATGTAAGCTAAGCAATGAACCTGCTGATATAATTCAACCTGCCGAGCAAACTCATCACTCCTTTCTTACTCTTTGGCGGAGGCAATTCCTGAATAGCCTTGATTTTGGACGGGTCTAATTCAATACCACGTCAGCTCACCACAAACCCCAACAATTTCCCTGACGGAACTCCAAAAGCACACTTTGCTGGATGGAGCTTGAGATTGTACCTGCGAAGCCTCTAAAAAAACATCCTCAGGTCTTTAACATGATCACACTACTTCCTGGACTTAATAATTACATCATCCACATAGACTTCAATCTCCTGATGTATCATGTCATGGAACATGGTGGTCATCGCCCTCATATATGTTACCCCTGCATTCTTTAGTCCAAACGACATCACCCTAACAGTATGTTCCCCAAGGTATGATGAATGTTGTCTTTTCAGAATCTTCCTCATCAATCAGAATATGGTGATAAGCCGCATAACAATCCACGAAAGAACCAATCTCATGTTTGGCACAATTGTCAATCAGTATGTGGATGTTTGGTAATGGAAAATTGTCTTTTGGACTTGCCTTGTTGAGATCCCGATAATCAACACACACTCTGGTTTTTCCATCTTTCTTTGGCACCGGCACGATATTGGCTAACCATGTGGGATATTTGATAACCCGTATAACTTTCACCTCAAACTGTTTATTGACTTCTTCTTTGATTTTCACAATGATGTCGGTATTGAATTTTCTTAATTTACGCTTGGCAAGCGGGCATTCCGAATAAGTGGGCAATTTGTGGACCACCAGATCAGTACTCAGGGGTGCATATCATCGTATGACCATGCAAAGATATCTTTGTATTCAAACAATGATTTGATCAAATCTTCCTTGAGCGAGGCTTCCAAATGGACTCTTATTTTTGTTTCCCGAACATTTTCTTGATCCCCCAGATTGATTGCTTTCGTATCATTCAAGTTTGGTTTGGGTTTTTCCTCATATTGACTCAACTCTTTATTAATTCCTTCCAAAGCATCCTCGTCATCGTACTCCACCTCATCATCACATTCAATTTCTTGTATTACTATTTCACATTGATTATCAAGACTAGGCCGGGAATTCCTCATGCATGACACATCATTGAAATCAACATAAAATGGACTGTAAAAGAAAAAGAAAAGAAAGACAAAATAAAGGCTATCAGGAATGGAGAGAGAAAGAAATTGCATTCTATTGAAATTCGTAAGATAACAAGGTTTGACTCATCCAATTGGACGAAGCATAGAAATCTGAATTACAACCTTGAAATAAAATAGATTTAATACTCAAAAAGCAAATCAAAAACTAACTATTGTGACTCCTTCCGAATTGGAAGAGGAGTAGCTTTCCAATTATTCAAATTGGCCCGAGATCCCACGAACTGGACATCAATTCTGCTTGGACCCTCATATGCTTCTACCACATTCACTTTTTCAAACAACCTCTCAAATTGTTCAATCAATTCCCTGTCAGGCCTTATCTCTGCTGAACTAGGCAGCATTGTTGTCGGGCGCCTCTCAGTACCAGACCGGACGAAAGAATGAGAGAGGCAAGGGATAGGCTTAGGGAGGGTCCACACTTTCTTCTTCAATTTTCGGGCTCTCCTTATATCAGCAGCGGTAGGTTTAAAGCCCAGCCCAAAAGTATCAATATTACCAAGAAGAGACACTAGTTGTATAATGCCTTGTAAATAAGCTCCCAATCCCTTTTCGGGTAGAAATCCATTTCTCAACATTTCTGTGGCCACCAAAACAGATGTGGTAGCCACCTTCAGCACAGGAACATATTCACCTTCCGGGACTTTGGCGGCCGGTATTGTATCCACCACTTGGTACAGCCATGGGCCTTTATCATCTTCGACTTCCTCAAATTGAGTATTACTATTGCAAGAATTGTCCTCCCCTTGGACCACGATCTCTTGACGATCCCATTCAAACTTAACCATCTGGTGTAATGAAGATGGCACAGCTTTTACAGCGTGGATCAATGGTCGGCCCAACAAAAGATTCTAAGACACAACAACATCCAACACCTGGAACTCCATCGTGAACTCCACAGGCCCAATTGTAAGCTCTAGCATAATGTCTCCCACAGTATTCTTCCCTCCACCGTCAAATCCTCATACATAAATGCTATTTTTGTGAATTCCTTCATTATCAACCTTCAGCTTCTCCAAAGTGGATAGAGGGCAAATATTGGCATTGGATCGATTATCAATTAGCACCCGGGTCACTACAGAATCTTTGCACTTTACAGTAAGGTACAAGGCTTTTTTGTGTTCAGTTCCTTCCACTGGTAATTCGTCATCAGAGAATGTCACCCTATTCACCTCAAAAAATTTGTTTGCAATCTTTTCAAGACGGTTCACAGAAATTTTCTCGGGCACATGTGCTTCATTCAATATCTTCATTAATGCCTGGCGATGGTCATCAAAATGGATTAACAGAGAAAATAGAGAAATCCGCACTGGCGTTTTCCTTAGCTGTTCCACTATTGATTAATCTTGTGCCTTTATTTTTCTAAGAAATTCTTCGGCTTCCTCCTCGGTGAGCCTTTTTCATCGGTGCTGGATTGTCCCTAGCCGTTTTAGCCTTTCTTAATTCCACGGGGGCAAAACACCTCCCCAATCTTGTCAAACCATGAGTTTCACATATTTCATCTCTAATTTCTTTCCCTTGATACATGACAGTCACTTTATTGTAGTTCCATGGGACAACCTTTGCATCTACAACGGGCAACCGAGTTATCGATTTAATGATGACAGGTTCTGCTTGAGCACCCTTCACAACCAATATAGGATTTACAATTGCCCCTGGTACTATTAATTTCACAGGCTCTGGTTTTTTATCAACACTGGCTCATTAATCATTTGTTCCACTGCAACCTCCGCTTTCCCACCAATTGATTTCTCATCTATCTTGCTTTCACTTGCTTTGATCATCATTACCGTCTGAGATGTTTTTTTGCACTCTCCTCTTTGTACCAACTCAATCATGTGAGCCTCATGATGAGCCAGTAAGGGATTCTATGTAATATTAGGAGTTTCGGGAGCCTGAACTTCAATTCTCCTCGTGTCAATAAGCTCTTGAATAGCAGTCTTCAAGTGCCAACATTTCTCTGTGTCATGCCCCGGAGCTCCTCAACAATATCGCAACTGACGAAATGGTCCAGGTTCCTTGGTGGTGGGTTTGGGATTTTTGGTTCAATAGGGTTTAGAAATCCAAGCTGCCCCAGACTGTGGAATAGACTGGTGTAGGATTCTCTTAACAGAGTGTAAGTCTTTTTCTTCTGCAACTATCATTTCTGACAGAAGGGTTTGGGCGGAAACCAGTTCCACCAGGATTTCTGTATGTTTTGGGAGGTGGGTATGTATTTTGGGTATGATATGTGTTGTGAGGAGTAGGTGCACACTATGGTGCTTGTGGTTGAGAGTAGGTTTGGGCATGATGGACTGAAAAGTGGGGAACATGAGGTGGATAATAATGTTATGGTGGGCCATATGGTATAGGTGGGTAAGGTTGGTGATGTCGAAGGAGTTGATGATAGTAAGGAGAAGGACCCTTGGACCATTTCCTACCTTCCACAACAGCTACTTCTTCTTTGTTCTTCTTTCCCAGGACCCTTCCAGTGCCCGTCTGGATGGCATGGGTTGTAGCCTTTATTGCCGAGTAGCTCATGATCTTGTTAGACTTTAAACCATCTTCTACCATACTACCTATTTTGACAACTTCATTGAATGTCTTTCCAACAGCTGACACCAAATGTCCATAATACGTAGGCTCTAGAGCTTGCAAAAAGTAATCCACCATTTCACCCTCTTTCATGGGTGGATCGACTCTGGCAGCTTGCTCTCACCATCTAAATCCATATTTTCTGAAGCTCTCCCCTAGCTTGTTTTCAATCTTCATCAGGGAGAGTCAGTCAGGAACAATCTCTAAATTATACTAGAAGTGATTGGCAAAAGCCTAGGCTAAGTCATCCCAGGTAAACCAACGAGTGTGGTCCTACCTCGTGTACCACTCCAAGGCTGATCCACTAAAGCTCTGGCTAAAGTAGGCCATTGCAATTTGTCTTTTCCACCGGCGCCCCTCATTTTACTGCAAAATCCTCTCAAGTGTGCCACAGGGTCACCATGACTGTCATAGAGATCGAACTTTGGCAATTTAAATCCCACCAGCAACTGGACTTCTGGAAATATGCATAGGTCTTTATAATCCACACTTACTTGCCCCCCGAGGCCTTGCATATTTTGGAACGACTGTTCCAGACTTTTCACTTTACGAATCATTTCTTCTTATTCAGGGTTCTTGGGTGGTTTTCCTCTTCGGATAGATCAATAAGAGGAGTGTAAGGATAAGACTCATGATGCCTAAAGGTAAGTTCTGGTGGATAGTAGTGGTTGTCTTGGGTGTGGAACAGAGGTTCACTAGAAGACTTGTGTAATGTATCCAGTGAGGAGCCACGAACACGGGAGCAACTCGAGGTGGTGGTGGTGGGATTTGTTTTGGTTATGGATGAGGTGGTGGTATTTGTGAAGTGGTTGCATAATAGGGTGGATATGTAGGATAGGCAGGGGATGAATTTACGGTAGGAGGGTCTTGTGTTTGTACTGGTGGAGGCACATAGGCGGGATTGGCAGGGTATGCATGTAAGGGTTCTCCTTTCGCCCAGGCCTGGTATATTTCAGCCATTTATTGCTTTAATTTGTACATTTCTTCCTTCATAGCATTTACATCCACCACCTCATCATCCCTAGCCGGGTCAACAATTGTGGCTTCAATCTCTTGGCTAACCATTTTCGACATATCTTTGGAGCGGATATAGTACGAATGAGTTGCCAGAATGCTAGCTAGCTAAAACCACCTGTCGGGACTTAACAACAACAACGCTCGTTAGTGGTTAAGGAATTATCAATCAAATAATCACACATTGGGAGCACAGATGTATTTAAACAATTTTGCTCGGCCGCATGCATCATCCCGGCTTTCTCAATTATGACTTTTTCTTTATCTTTGCCTTTTTCCTTTGCTTCGCCACGGCTTTTTCCATCACTTTTCATTTCATTTTCCTTTTTCTTTTGTTTTTTCAATATCTTTTGATTTGTATTTATATGATTTTTATCGATCCTATAAAATTTTCTATCGCGAATGTGTTTAAAGAAAAGAAAAACAAAAAAAATACAAATACAACTTTTGGGAATTTTCAAATTTATTAATGGTCAACACATCCAATACAACGACAACAACAACAACAACAACCCAGTATAATCCCACTTAGTGGGGTCTGGGGAGGGTAGTGTGTACGCAGACCTTACCCCTACCCTAGGGTAGAGAGGTTGTTTCCAATACAACGACAAGTGACAAACAAAATATGAACTTCTTAACAACTATTTGAAATGAAATGCAGAATACAAACTCAAGTGATTGTCCTAATGCAATACAGACTCAGGAATACATCAAAGATCCTGGTGCCCACGGGGCATCGTTCGGCCTTGCCACGGGCCTATATGCAAGTCCCTTTTGGAGGCGGTCTAGGTCACCCATTATTTGTTTTACGAATATCATCACTGAGGCAAAATGTCATGACCCCAAACCCGGTCGTGATGGCGCCCAACCCAACGGCTAGGCAAGCCCGACCAAATTTGCTCTCAACCCGAGCTTAGAGCTCAAAATCCATTTATTTAGAAATTATTAGTAGTGAAATAAACCAAATAAGCGGATATTTATAAAAATATCCCGAAATCTCACAAAAACAACATAACTTCCCGAAGATCTGGGTCATGAGCCAAGAGCCTCTATTAAAATATCAGAACAATACTGAAATAAATCTACAAGTCTGAATATACGCGGAAAGAACAAAACAGTAGAGTAATAAGGGAGTGTCGGGTCTTGCGGACGCCAAACAGCTACCTCGCGATCCCAAATGGAGCTCTAGATCAGCACCAAGCTCAGCTAAGCTTCCAAGTACCTGAATCTTCACACATGGTGCAGGGAGTCGAGTGAGTACTTCCACCTCAGCGGTAATAAAAGTAAATATTTCTGAGGAAAAGAAAACCATACAAAGCATCGTCTTGTGCTATAAAAATACAGAACCACATTTTTAGATTTCAATACACTTTCATAGTATTCCTTTATAACATATCTGAGTAGATTTTGAAATCTCTTTTTAACATCACTTTCTTTTATTATTAACAGTTCAATACCTAGGTACAACATCATCTAGTGCAAGTCTGCACTCAAGTCAGCCCATTGGGCTCAGCACTCCTTAACAATTTCCACCAGGGTATCTGGTCAATAAGGCAAATAGCACATGTATGCCAGTAATGTATGAGTGCTAAATGTCATGCCACGAAGTACAAGTAGACCCAATGTATGAATGCAATGCAATGCACATGACACTGTGGCGTACAAACCGATCCATTTAGGCGCTTGCGCTCACTGTGGGGGTTCAGACTCCGGAGGGGCTCCTACAGCCCAAGCACAATATTAATATCACTCCCGCTGCGGCGTGCAGCCCGATCCATGCATATTCATGAATGCATATAAGCCCCTTGGGAAACAATATCATAACAACTCACAACTAAATAATCTTCAAAGCCTCGTTTAAGTTTTCAAATCTTATAAAAATGTTGAGTAGCAAAATACCATTTTAAAACCTTAGACTGAGATAAAAATATACACAATATTGCCAATACATTGATACTAATCCCTGAAGGATTCAAATATTCGGCACGAAGCCCAAAATATGATAATCAGTCCAGTTCATGATAATTAATATCTTTATTAGGGTATCAATTCAATTTCAAGCAATTAGGTTGTGTTTTTATTAAACGGGACGGACCAAGTCACAATACCCAATGGTTCTCTACCCCACGCCAGTTATCCGGCGTGTAAGTCACCTCAATACATCACTATGACATGTAAGTCCGGGATTTTCAAACCCTCAAGACATTATTTACAAGTATTACCCACCTCGATCTGGCAAAAACTCTAGCCCGCGACGCCTTTCTCCTCAAACCGGCCTCCACGCGCGTCGAAACTAGCCAAAATCAGTACAAATATATCATAATAGGCTAATGGAACAACACCCAATCAAAGCAATCGAAATATAAGAAACATCTCGAAACTAGCAAAACCCGAGCCTCGGTCCCGTTTCTCGAAAAAATATGAAACTCATATTTTCGGAATCCTCGTCTCTCCACGAGTCCGTACATATAAAAGTTATCAAAATCGGAGTTCAAATGAGCCACCAAATCCCAATTTTTCATAGCAAAAATCCAAGCCCTAACTTCTTCAATTTATACCCAAATTCAGAGAATTAATGGAAGATTCTTCGATAAAATCATGTAATTAGCTCATAAACTTACCTCCAATCAATTCCTAGATGAAATCCTCTTTAATTTCTTGCCAATAGCTCCCAAGCTTGCTTAAAAATGGAGGAAAATGAACCCAAGTCGCAGATGAAATGTCTTAAAACATTCTGCCCAGCTGAACTTCCTTCATCGCGTTCGCGACCTCAGTCACGCGAACACGAAGAGCATTATTTTTTTTAACCAAACTTTTACCTTACGCGAACGCAATGCACACAATGCGAACGCATAGCACACTAACACAAACCTACGCGAATGCGAGCCATATAACGTGAATGCGTAGAGAAATATCTGGCCTGCCAAGCATCCTTCTATGCGAACGCATACCATCACATGCGAACGTGATGACCAACCTGAAGAACCTTCGCGAACGCGGACTTGACCATCACGAATGCATACCTTCCAAAACCCAGGCCTTCACGAACGCGAGCTTCCCCACGCGAATGCGAAGGCAATTATACCTGCAATAGCTGACTGGTTTTTCTGCAATTTCAAAATTCCAAAATTGGTCCGGTTGACCCTCCAAAATCACCCTGAGGCCCCCGGGACCTCAACCAAAAGCACCAACCTACTCCAAAACATCATACGAACTTGTTCCAATCATAAAAACACATCCTTAAACACAAAAAATCATCAAATCTAGGTGGATTCAATCCTAAGTTTCAACTATAACATCTGAAACCAACATTCAATCAAAAACCCGACCAAACGATGTCCGAATGACCTAAAAATTTGCAGACATATCCAAATTCACCTAACGAAGCTACTGAAACTGTCGGAATTCTATTCCAACTACCGGATCAAAATCTCACCTATCTACCGAATTTCGCCAAAATTCCAACTTCACCAATTCAAGCCTATTTCTACACCGGACCTCCAAATTCGATTTCGATCGTTCTCCTAAGTCACAAATCATCCCCCAAAGCTATCCGAATTACCAAAATTGACATCCGAGCCTTCTAACCACATACTCAACTTTTTGGTTGACTTTTCTAAAACAAGCTTCCTTTCACGAGGCTGTGTCTTATTTTTAACCAAAACCAATTCAATTACACCCGATCAACTCAAATATCGATATAAAAGCATGAAGCATCACAATAAGGGGGAAATGGGGCGGTAACTCACGTGACAACAGGTCGGGTCATCACATTCTCCCCAACTTAAACAAATGCTCATCCTTGAGCCGACCCAGAGTTGTACTAGAAGCAACCCAATGGCTGAATGACATTACTAAGCATATACTCGGGGTGATCCCACGTCACCCTATCTATCATAAGTCCGATAACACAATATAGCTGGAATTTCATAGTCCATCTGAACCATAGACCACATTGCACTTCCCGAAATCACACACCAGATCAGAACCCCACGTCTATGCTCAGAATAAACCCGAACAAACTGTAATACCCATACTTGCCACTCCAGGTAGGACGACATGATATACTACACAACCCAAACACTCAAAACGATGGCATCTATTCACAACAATTGGCCATAATAACCGAATACTAACAGAAAAACCTTTTTCATTAGCTAAAGTCTTATTCATACACCTTCATATACTGCCCACGGCAACTGAAACACGCGATATACCGAACCCATCTCTCAAGTCAACCATTCATGAATCCATTTCCCTTTTGACTGATACCACAATAGATTTCGAAGCCAAACCTCAATATTACCCTTCTAACCAGCTGAAATCACATATACTCGCACTCATTAATGACTCCAACGATCATTTTGATTATAACACACCACACTGGTGATATGACACCTCAGCACCGGCCTAAGCCACGACGAGCACAACACAGGCTCCAATAAGAAACGATCTGAACACACTCAAATCAAGACAACTGACTCAAACGAAAGAGATGTAATTGAAATTCCTCCGTACCATCACAACACAGAACTGGGATCCCGTCTCACATCATAGAAATAGAGTACCTGAATCATCCTCGAAAGATCATAATATCACGTGGCCTTGCCACAACTCATGATTCTATCCCAACACTATTACCCCTGAGGCACCTCAAGTAACCAAGCTCAACACGGTTGGCCCCAGAACAGACTGAGGCCTGAAACCAAGCAATCTATCACACCCACGCTGATACAATTAATATACACTATCAAATCCTGAAAGGACACAACCGATGCGCTATGCGCCGTGCAATACCCAATACGGACTTTTCCTCAGAAGCCAGGAAGTAATGCATACAAGGTAACATATAACTAAGACTATTTTTCACATCACACTGTTGCGGCGTGCAATCCGATCCAGATATCATACCCGTGGCGGTGTGCCGCCAGTTTTAAATACCATACCCGTGGCGGCGTGCCACCCAATCCACACATATATACCTCACAAAAAGAAAATGCACATCGAGTCAAATTTTCTCATTATAATAACTTATATAGTCTTATGCTCGGCAACACGAAACGCATCCAAAAAGTCCCTCAATCCGCAACTGAATCAATAGTAGAATCCTCTGCACTGACATCTGCCACGAAGGTCCAGTTAACAAAGCAATACCTGCCAGCCGTCCGCTGGTCTTGGGGATACAAAACTACTTTGCTAGAGCATAATCTGATGCACATTGCCATGCGACCTGTGGCTTTTCTGACATAGCCTATAACACATTAGTCTAGACAACCTGACATTGGGACAACCAGTCTGCAATCTATTATCATAACCGAAATTTAACATATCAAGCATAGAAAGATCCACTAGGGATTCTAATTTCCAATAACCGCTAAACGGTGCCGATACACACGATATACAACCACTGATAGGCATGAGAACTTCTAGTCTTCAACACATATATAACCCATAATTTACTATGTCTGATCTCACACTTCGCCGTACAAATACATACACACATCAAGCATCCATTCACACCATGAAAGACATTCAAAAATTGCCCTATGCCATCAACAACTCAATCTTCTTAGTCGATAGAGGATACCGCAATACCACCAGATATTATCAGTTTATATTACCTTGCCTTTTTGAACATATACCCCGCCAAATCACTAGAATAGCAGTATCATTTTCCTTAATCACCAAAAAGATTGATTCTTAAATTATCTGCAGTTGCTCGCGCTGCTCCAAAATTGTAATGACTTACCATTATATTATGAACTGAACCAAAACCTTGAACACGCCAATATCAACTTTCCATAACACACCGCATATACTTACCATACTAAGATAACATGGGAACTTCTATCCCCTTCCTGCGCCATAATCATCGACGCACTCAACTAGTCAAGAACTTTCATGATCCCATATAGAAGAAGAATCATTACACATTCCAAGTTTTGCATACCAACAGGAAATGTACTCATTTTCAAGCCATGGTAAAACACATCACGAACTCTTTCTCCCAATTCCATTGCACAAGCTAAATTGACAGGACTGAATCCTTTTACCCACACCGAGCTACGCAATTGCCAGCACTCAAGAGCTTTGCTGAACCATACCTGTAAGACTCATTACTTCGAACACATACAGGGAATTAATCGTATCCTTATCATACCATTTCTCTTTATTATCAAGCTATCCCATTTATCCCTATTTCCTTTCTGATTCATCTTTAATTTAATATTCTCCTTTACTGTAGCACCACAATACCTCAACTCAGGTTACCACACGAGACTTATACATAAGACCACACGGTCTAAGACCCATAGGCCACTGAATACTCTCTCAGATGTTTCCCAAAAGTACAACATTCCACAATACTTTATTTTGAAGAACTTCCTGCGATTCTGAATTCGTTATCATTACCTTCAAATACGGATACATAGAATCCCATAACTAACATAACATACCACAAGTCTTGATCTCTTCTAACGAAATCATAGCCTTTAGTCACATACACAATTTTAAGACACATGACTGCTACATGCAACATCTTGAACACCGCAAAACCATTCTCGGGAGTCATTCACCCTTATTCAGCTGTAATTTATCTGTCTAATTGAACAAAACCACTCGTTCCTTGTTAGAACTCTGACACTACAGAATATGATTTCATATATATACAAACAACCACCTTTCTGCTCTATGCACTGAGCATTCTTTATCAACAGCAACTCAACACATCCTAATATTTCTTCACATCTACGACGCACCATACAACCTTTATCAACATTTTCCTTCACACTCGCCATTCTAGGCATAATTTCCGCGACCAGAACTGATTCGCCAACATACTTTAAGACAGAACCAACATAACACACAACAGTGCAATCAGTTAATCAACATCGACCTCCCTAACTTGGCTCGAAGCCATATGCAAGGCACTCTTAACAACTCCTAACACTTTACTCTAATGGTGCCACAATGTTATAGTGAGATTAAAATCAAGCCATTTACAAGCTTTGGTGGAGACTCGGATCATCATAAATTTTAACTCTGCTACAATTCTTGCATTCTTTCACACACAACAACTCAACCCACTCTTTAGGCGACAAAATCCTTACTAAGTCCCAATGTTTCCAAAAATTTCGACAGAGTTTTCTTTGTAACTTGAACCCATCCACCTGCCAGAGAATCAACAAAACCATCCTAACAACACGTCCACAACTCGACATGACATCACAATGTATATCAACAACATTAATCTCAATACTACACGAATTATATTATCAAAATTGATACATAGACATACGTTGCACCTGCTCGAATCATAACACATATCAAATACCTTTCAGTTACACATAAGAATAAACCCACCTAAGGGCACTTCACAGGAGATAGCCCACCTGCTTCACCTCAATTTAATTTCAGCACACCTTCCACCATGATACAAATAGCACAATCAATTATTCTTCCTGAGTCTGATCTCATACCTCCGCACATAATGCACTTGACCTTTCCACTAAGAAACATGAAAATATTCTCCACGCCCATAGCTCGGGGCTAAAGATGTATAGCAATGTTCCCTTTCGACACTGAACTCTTTTGCTTGTTTGCTTATTTTGACTTCTGCAGTAATGAACTTTTTCCTCAATCTGGCAACCTCAATATCACGCTCTTCTTTTAGTTGTTGAATCGTGCAGGCCTGTTCCTCTGCATTTTTAACCAATTGTCTTCGAACCCCAGCTAACTCTTTTTCTTCTTTGTTAAGGTCAAAACTATAATCATTCACTTTTTGCTGCAAATTGTCTATCAGCTTTGCATCTCGAGCATTTCTGACAGGGGTTTCAGATGCTAACTTCATTTTCTGAATTTGAGCTCGTAATGACTCATTCTCTTTGACCAATTGCTTTTTCTCAACCTCGTCGGCTGCTGCATGCACACTATTTTCAAACTTGAGGTCTTGGACCTGTTTTTCCAACATGCTAATCTTTGCATGGTACTTATTTTCTTTGGCCAACCAAGCCCACTGTTCTTGTGATGACTCAGCAAACTCTTGAAGGTGAGGCCTTTTGGCTGGCCGTCCGAATACAACATCCCTTCTATACCAAGCCTGATAGTCGGGTTATACCTCTGTTTTAGCTCGATCCCGGACACAAGTATTTTCCGCCAAATATTGACATTCGCTCCAAATCTGACGGACTAGAGCTTCAGGAAACTAACTATCGGGACCAATCTCGACCACTTGCGAACTAAGATCATCATCCTTGGGTATTATTTGGTATCTGCCAAGCTGTCTCAACAAACAATAAGGAGGATAAGGCTGAATATTTTTAAGCCTCATTAGAAGAAAATGTGGTTGGGCTGCCGGCACATATGCAACTTCATCAATGGGTAACCATACAAATGTCCACTCAATTTGGCTAGCAGTGAGGGACTTAAAATATGTTGTCCAACCCATGAACCCTTCTGGCAATTTGACCCCTTTAATTCTTGTGTGAAATTCTTCTATGCATGTTTTCTCTGGAGACCCGTAACTCAAGAATTGAGGATGATGACATAGATGCTCAATCATCCACATTTGTAACAACAAACTGCACCCCTCGAAGAATGTTTTCCCAGCTTTGCAAGCCGTAAGAGCACGGAATATGCCATCCAATATCATCGGTGCTAAAGTACTCTTATCCTGGGTAATCAATGTGCTGACAACCCCAGCTACCTTTATATCAATATTCCCATCATTTCTTGGAAATACCAATAACCCCAGAAAAGCGACCATAAAAGCAAAACGTCGATGTTCTTCCCATTTTTGATGATTTCCCTTGCTACATATTTTGCTTTCTGGGTTGTTGAATCCTCCAATGTGACCATATCGGTGATATATGAAATTTAGAGTTCAGAAGCCGTCTACCAAATATGGGTTGTGAACAATTCTGACTATCTTCAAAATCCAGAAATCTATGTACGGCTACAATTCTTGGAGCAATCAAGTATTTGTGCCTTAGAGGAACCTCGTCTTTCCCAATATAGTATGCCATTTCCTCTAAGGTCGGGGTAAGCTCAAAGTTCGGGAAATGAAATACATTATGAGCTGGGTCCCAACACGTGATTAATGCTCTGATAATATCCCCTCGGAATGCAATATCTAACAAACCAGTAAGTCTCTTCAGGTGTTTCTTGACTTCATCTTGCCTTTCTTCGCCCAAACCGTTCCACCACAGACGTAACTCCAAAGGGTTTTTATGCATGCTTAAGAATGGTTTATTTCAAATCGTACTCATCCTGCACATTTATTAAGGTGATTTAATCACTTATTATGACCTAAGAAGAAAAAGACAATATATGTATTATTTTCTTTTCACAATTCTAATTTCTAGAAAATAAAAACCCTGATTTTTCCGATACGGCCTTTCAGCACTTCAAAAGAAGATTTTAAGGTTGTGCCTGCTAATATTGGAAAATAACTCAAAAATGGTCATTTTGCATAAACAACCTTCCGGCGCCCTTACGGGACATTCGGTTATTTTGACAAAATGGCGTCATTTGATTTATGACAAAATTTAAATTTTGGCATTTTTTGACTATTTCTGCAAAAGATGTGGTTGGACTCGTTAAGGGTAGCCTATGTATCTCACCGTGGCGAGAATCAAACCAGCGTAGTTTGGTTAAACTATTTTAAGACAAGCCATATTTTTTCATTTCTAATTTTGGAAAGAATCAAATATCCAAACTATTTTTTGAAGACAAAATTTTCCATTTTTATTGGTAAAACAAACTATATTTTTTAATTTTTTGAAAACAAGACAAAATAACGATTTTTATTTATTTTCAATAACCCAAAAGCTCTTTTTTTTAAATTAAAACAAGTTATTAACAATCAAAAACCCCTTCACAAAATTTTGGCAAAGTTTCGACTGTATTTGAGTATCGATTTTTCTAAAAATCAAACAATTATTATGTCTCTTTTTCTCTTTCTTTCAATTTCACAAAAAATTTCTTTTTCTCTTCGTCTCTTTTTTAACCGGTTAGCATGATGGTCCGAGACAAATAAATACAACACGTAATCATGATGGTCTTTTCATATTTGGTTACTTGTCCTAGACGGACCCAACCCCTGTGTTCAGTCCCCTAAATCATACGTGATGCAAATAAACACCCCTATTCTAAGTTCAAGACATGGTTATATGTTCTAGACTGTGTACCCGAGCGGACAACTCGAGTCGATGAGGGGGCTACGTACCGGGAACCAAAATGCCATCTGGCTTAGTAACTTGTCCGGACTCTTTCTTATTTAAAGGTATTGACACTAATAGAATAGGGAGTCTCAACCAGTAAGCACATCCCCCGATGTGAGAAGAGAAGGGTTTTCGACACAATTTATATACTGTTCAAATAATATCAAAGCGGTAAATATAAAGCACATTGATCATGAATATATAGGGAAATCAGATATAAATAAATACAACAATTATTCCGAGCTTGAATTCTTAAACCCTGAACCGAAGTTCTGGGTTTCTTTACCCCAGTAGAGTCACCAGAGCTGTCACACCTCTTTTTACACGAAGTTTATACACCCCGTGAAGGGCGTAATAAAGGAGTTTTTTTCAATTAAAGGACAGTCGGAACAAGATTTGTTATTATTTATTCAGAGTCGCCACTTGAGAAATTAATGGTGTCCCAAGTCACCGTTTGAATCCTGAATTGAAGAAAATATGACTCTGTTAATAGCCTGTGAACCAGATATCCGGATAAGGAATTCTGTTAACCTGGGAGAAGGTATTAGGACTCCCGAATTTCATGGTTCTAGCACGGTCGCTCAACTATCGTATTTGATTTTATCAGATTTCCATATATATATTCTATTTTTATGTGCTTTCAACTAATAACCCGCTTTTATTGTATTTGTTTATTTTTACAAGAATTTCAGCATCGTAAAAATATATCTTGAACCAATCCGTACCAGTACGCCCGTGGCTTTTAACACATTTTGACTTCGTTGAGATTTGGATTTGGATCACATAAATGTGTACCCGTATTTAGGAGTGTAATATTATTATCAACCGCGCCTAAAGCATTTACGTATTTGCTAACTTTGGGAAAGACCGTGAAATTCGTTAAACGGTTCTTCCAAGTCTAAGTATTTTTAAATTGATCTGGCAATTTTACTTTTTGCTTTTGCCAAGGCTCATCTCTATTTTTATTTAAAGTCCATCCTAAAGTATACAATATTTTTTATTGGTTTTTGTATCTAAAATGAAGGGAAAATCCTAGTTAATTATTTAAGAACTATTTAAATTTTTTATTTATTGAATTCTCACATCTTTTGGGCCTTGAAATTGGCCGAAGGATTGAGAAAACACAACCGCACCTAAAGAAATCCGGTATGGCCAGGCTCATATGAGCATGTAATGTCAGAATTGGGCCTATTGAGACCGTCATGTCCTGAACTAGCTGTTCGTTCCTGAACGCTAGTCTAGGCCCAAATGTTGACCAAAAATGTTAAACACTGATCTAAATCAGATTAAATATGTGTAATTAATAATTTTATAGAAGATCTAATGTACTACCAAAGTTACAATTATTACCAAAAGTTAATTAATGCAAACATACTAAATGCTAATACATGCTGAAAGTTTAAGCATATGAAAATATTCGTTTTTACTCGTCAATTTTACTAATCAAAATTATTTCTATAACAGAAATCACAAACACTAATTTCAAAATATTTGTATTTCGACTAATGGTTTAAAAATATCCTAGATCTAACAATTATATCACTAGTGCTATAGATTCCAATTTCTATAAGATGTTATTACAATTAAAATCTAAATCTATTACCGCCTTTCACTATAACAAAATCCTAAGTGTCTCAAATACCTAATAATGATCAAATACTAGTAAAGGTTTTTTAAAGTTCAAATTTATAGTCCACCAATTACACTTCAATCAAATCTAAAATTACAAATCAATTCTACAATATAACAATATTACATGATAATCAACTCAAAACAGTTGGGAATTTATCACGAGAAGAACAAAATATGAAAGTTACAGGTTCAAACCAGCTCGATTGATGATTACACTAAAGAGAAGTCGAATATGTACCTGAATTTAAAAGCAAAATTCTATTAGAAGAAGGATTGATCAGTGGTAAACAGCAACATCAGCATAAAATGATTCAACAGATCCAAACACAGCTTTGAATGACCAGATTTAAATCCACAACAACAATAGAAATCCACAGAACCCAAATACTTGACTAATTCACCATTTGATCACCAGAATCAACTAAAATCTATCAAACAACATTCAAATTGACCTAAGAACTAGTGTAACCGTGATATTTGGAACTTTTCTAATATTTTTTGATTTTTTGGATTTTTGAATTGCGGAATTTTGAATCGGAATAACAGAGGTTACTTGAGAAATTTTCAGATTGTTCAAAACTTGTTCAATGAGGCCTATGGATGCCTATTTATAGAGTTTAAAAGGGAGAGAAATTCAAACTTTATTAATTACAAAGTAGTCCCTCTTTTATTTCAATTTTATTCTTATTGTTTATTAGTTATTTGATTACTAAGCCCTATTTACTAGAAATTACACATGTTCCCCTATCTAGAATCTTCTATCTTGGTATATTTCCTATCTTACACTCACTTCAATTCAAAATTTTCTAAATTACCCTTTTCTTGTGCCCAATTACGCCTACTTACTAAGACTTATTACCGTTAAGCCTTTTGTTGTGCCCAAATTACCCTTGAATTTGTATCATTATTATTATTGAACCATTTTCTATACCTACCCCTCTTTTACCTTCATAATGACTGCCCTACCCCAACCTTCTAACACTAACAACTATATCCAACCAGGTTAAATGCCAAATATTAATTAACATCTAACAATAAAAAACCAAATACTGAAACCACATTGTTAATGACACAATTAAACCAAAAATCTAATTAACTACTAATAAAACCTAAATCGATATCAACTAACGAATAATGACTAAATTATAAAGACTTAACTATAACAATTTTGTTTTTAATCTAACAAATGCTACAAAAATCAAATAAACCCTAATAAAACTAAAAAAACCATGAACATATATTAATGAAGAATCAGGATGAAATCAAAAAGAAAAGAAAAGAAAAATTCATGCAAAAAATAGAAGAAACAAAAATAAAGAAAAGGCAGAAGAACTTAGCTTTAACAATCTTTAAAGTCTACTTGTACCAAACTTCTTGATAGTTTTCTTTTATTTGCGGCATATTCGTGAAATTTTTAACTCAACAGAAAGTTTTAAATATTTGTATATGAACTGCTCCCGTTGGATTCAAAGCTCAAAATTTTTAGAAATAGGACGAGGGAGTTCAGGAGATGTCATAGAGTGGTTTTGGGTTGGTTTGGACGAAGTTGTGTTCGCCGAAGTTAGGGTTCCAGCGTGTGACGATCCGGCCCGTCGTCACGTGAGCTACCGCCCTGTTTCCCCCTTATTGTGTTGCTTCATATTTTTATATTAGTGTTAGAGTTTATCGGGTGTAATTAAATTAGTTTTGGTTGAAAATAAGGCACATAGCCTCTCAGAAGGAAGCTGATTTTAGAAAAGTCAATCGGAAATTGACTATTGAGTTAGAGGGCTCGGATGTAAATTCTGATGGTTCGGTTAGCTTCGGGAGTTGATTTGTGACTTAGGAAAATGATTGGAATTGAATTTGAAGGTCCGGTGTAAAAATAGGCTTGAATTGGCGAAGTTGGAATTTTGGCGAATTCCGGTTGATAGGTGAGATTTTGATTTGAGGGTCGGAATAGAATTCCGAGAGTTTCAGTAGCTTCTTTAGGTGATTTTGGATACGTCTACAAATTTTAAGATCATTCGGACATCGTTTGGTCGAGTTTTTGATCGAATATAAGTTTCAGAAGTTTTGAAGAAAACTATGCTTGAATCTAATGTGTTTTAATGGTTTTAGCGTTGTTTGATGCATTTTGAGGATTGGAACAAGTTCGTATGATGTTATGGGATATGTTGGCATGTTTGTTTGAGGTCCCGAGGGCGTCGGGTGAGTTTCGGATGGTCAATCGGACCACTTTGTGCTTTAAAAGATAGCAGAAATTGCAGGTTCATTGTTGCAGAAAATTTGTTCTTCGCGATCGCGTGTGAGGGGTCGCGATCGCGTAGAAGATTTTTGGAGGCTGGTGATTTGCTCTACGCTTTCGCGTTTAGGGATCCACGTTCGCGGAAGGAAAAATGGTATAGCTTCACGCTCGCGTTAGTTGGTCCGCGATCACGCAAGGTCGGTCATATGGTGCATCGCGATCGCATGAAGTTAGTCGCGATCGCGTAGAAGGAATTTGAAAGCCCTAGATTTTTGTACTTCACGATCGTGTGACCTAGGTCGCGATCGCGATGAAGGATTTCTGGACCTGGGCAGAATGTTTAAAAATATTTCATCAGCGAGTTGGGGTCATTTTTCCTCTATTTTTGAGCAAGTTTGGGAGCATTTGGCAAGGGATTAAGAGTGTTTCGACTGGTAATCAATTGGAGGTAAGTTTTATGAGTTAAATATATGATTTTATCGAAGATTCATCCATTAAATTCTTGAAATTGGGTATAAAATTGAAGAAATTAGGGCTTGGTTATTCCTATGTAAATTTGGGATTTGTTGGCCCATTTGAACTCCAATTTTGATAAATTTTATATGTATGAACTCGTGGCAAGACGAGGATTCCGAAAATATAAGTTTCATAATTTTTCGATAACCGGGCCCGGGGCTCGAGTTTTGCTAGTTTTGAGATTTTAGTTATATTTAGATTGTTTTCGATTGGGTGTTGTTCCATTAGCCTATTATGATATATTTGTTCTGATTTTGGCTAGTTTCGATGTGCGTGGAGGCCGGTTTAAGGAGCAAAGGCATCACGGGCTTGAGTTTTCGCCGGTTCGAGGTGAGTAATACTTGGGAATGAATCTTGAGGGTTTGAAACTCCGGATTTGCACATCTTAGTATTTTATCGAGGTGACTTGCATACTAGACCTGAGCGTGGGGTAGAGCACCATTGAGGATCGTGATTTGGTCCGTCCTGGTTGTTGGTTTTTACCGCGTATTTGCAAATAATTTGTTGTTATCATTATGAATTGAGCTCATTGCCATACTTGGGGCTTATTGCCGACAGTTTGAACTCTTTATGAACTTGAACCGTCATCATTGTTTCCCTCACTATTTGAAATATGATTTGAACTTAGTCCGTGTGATTTACACTATTTTTTTGAACTCGACTATATTTTACTCAAACTTGGAGTTTTAAACGATATTTGAACAATCATTTGAGCTGAGTATTATTGTTTTACTGATGCCCGGGGGGATTTTTGACTAATCTTGGACTTATTGGGGCCAAGGGCCATATGTGAGGGCATGAGGAGTGATTTGAGGAGGCTCTCAGGCCTCGAGTGTTATGTGTGCATATTCATATACATGCATGGATCGGACTGCACGCCGCAGTAGCATATTGCATGGATCGGACTGCACGCCGCAGTAGTATATTATATGGATCGGATTGCATGCCGCAGTAATATGTTATATGGATTGAAATGCACGTTGCAGTATTATTGCGCTTGGGCTGTAGGAGCCCCTCTGGAGTCTGAACTACCACAGTGAGCGCGGGTACCCAAATGGATCGGGCTACACGCCGCAGCGGTCATATGCATTGCATTGCGTTGCATTGCATTCACTCCTGTTTGTACTATGTGGCATGACATTAGCACTCATATATCATTGGCATACATACTGTTACTTGTCTTGTTGACCAGATACCCTGGTGTTACATGTTGAGGAGTGTTGTGCCAAGTGGCCGACTTGTGAGCCGACTTGCACTATCTGATATAGCATTCATATGCTGGCTGTTGAAAAACAAAAAAGGATATTTGTAAAAGAGATTTTCAAAAATGATATTTTTAACTGATCTTGAGATTATCCAAAAGAATTTTTGCCGTATTATGATTTTTCTCAAAGGGATTGTACTGTCTTGTATAGAATTTTTGTGTGCCTATACGTGTTTTCTTATCGCTCAGTTATTATTCTCTTTTATTACAACTGAGTTGGAAGTACTCACTTTACTCCATGTAGCTTTCGTGCAGTTGCAGGTACTGTTCACCCGTTAGCGGGTTATTAGTAGGGCAGAAGACCTTACGGAGGTAGTTGAGCCACGTGACCCCTAGCGTTCGCGGCACCGTACTTCATCTTTGTATTCCAGTTTTTATCTTGTATTTATCTATACATTGTTGTCCAGTAGTAGTGCCTTTACTCATTAGATGCTTGTGACTTGTGACACCCCGGTCGGGTTGTATTGGGATGATATTAATAGATTTAAATATCAATAAGTTGAAATTTCTATTCAATATGCTTAATAGCTATTTATAAAAAGGATTTGGGGTTGTTGGCTGGCCTTGTCTTCACGAGAGGCGCCATCACGACCGGCTATGGAATTTGGGTCATGACACGGCGACACAACTTCGTATATTCGAACAGATTAGGGATGATTCGAGGGAAACATGGTATAGGGGTGTACTTAGGAGCTCAAGGTGGTTCAATGGTGTTAAAGGTGTGGTGGTTGGTGAAGGCGGCGTCTCCAACCGGTAGGATTCCGGCGGGGACTGGGGAGGATTTGAGGGCGGCTAGGGTTTGACGGGGAGGAAGAAGGGAATGAAATGAATTAGGGGTATGTATTATTGATATATTAAAAGAGCTTTGATGAACCGTGGCCGTTGGATTAGATTAATCAACGACTCAAATCCTTTGAGACATAAAACAATGTCGTTTTCCTTTAATGAGGATTCAACCTCATCCGTTGGATTAACCAAATGAACGACCAAGATTAACGTTACAATACGTTGTCGTTTCATTTATTAATGGTCTGTGTTATGTGACCATTAGATCAATTGTTTCAACGGTCCAGATCTCATGCAATTAAATGGGGTGGTTTTGGACTCCCTGGCTGACCAGGTGAGACCTTTGGGCCTGGGCAGGTATTTCATTTTTTTGGGCTATTAATTAGTCCACTTAGCCCAATTCTTTATTTTGTATTATATTTTCTTGTATTGTATTTTGTATTGTATTTTGTATTGTATTTCTGTATTTTCTTTTTCTTTTGTATTTTTGTATTTATTTTCTTATTTTATTAAACAGCTAAACTAATCAAATTCTAGAATTTATTTAATATCTATTTTATAGTAATTTTCAATTAAAGCACTATTTTTTTTATTTTCCATTAATTTGGTTAAAAATAAATTAATACTAAAATTGTAAAATTAAAAATCCTAATGCATATGCATATTTTTGTATTTTTTAATATGAATTATTATGCAACTAATTAACACAAAAAAGCCACAAATATCAACAAAAATTGAAAAATTATTTTTTGGATTTTTAGGAATAATTTGCTTAAGGAAAAAATTACGTGCTCACAATAGCCACTACTTTGAGCAAAATTGTGATGACCTTGTCCGTCATCACGTGACTTACCGTCCCATTTTCCCCGTTATTATGCTTGTTCATGTTTCAATATATGTGTTTGGGGAATTTGAGTCAATTCGGATCGAGTTTGGTAGGAAATGAGATAAATAGTCTCTTTGATGAAGAAATAGTTGGAAAAGTCAACTGGATGTTGACTTGTGAGTTAGAGGGCTCGAAATCAAATTCTGATGGTTCGACTAGCTTCGGAGGTTGTTTTGTGGCTAGTGAGAGAGTGATCGGAATTGAATTTGGAGGCACGGTGTAGAATTAGGCTTGAATTGGCGCAGTTGGATTTTTAGCGAAATTAGGTCGATAGGTGAGATTTTGATCTGGGCGTCAAAATGGAATTCCAACAATAGCAGTAGCTTCGTTAGGTGATTTTGGATATGTCTGCAAAATTTTAGGTCATTCGGACATCGTTTGGTCGAGTTTTTTATTGGATGTTGGTTTCGGATATTTTAGGTAAAACTTAGGCTTGAATCCGCCTTGATTTGATGATTTCTGTGTTTAAGGATGTGTTTTCATGATTGGAACAAGTTCGTATCGTGTTTTGGAGTAGGTTGGTGATTTTCGTTGACGTCCCGGGGGCCTCAGGGTGAATCCGGGGGTCCAATCGGATCATTTCTAGCATTTTGGAAGGGTTGTTGGTTGCTGGTATTTATTGCAGACGGATGCTCTATGCGATCGCATAGGGATGTTGCGATCACATAGAAGGATGAAAATGGGCTTTTGAGTTGTTCTATGCGATCGCATAAAAGGGGTTGCGATCGCATAGCTTTGTAACTTTGTTCTCTGCGATCGCATGGCAAAGGGTGCGATCGCATAGTGTATTTTTGGCCTAGGGTCCCTGGATGGCATTTGTTCTATGCGATCGCAAGGCAGTAGGGCGATCGCATAACAGTTATTTTGGAGCTTGGAAGATTGTTCTATGCGATCGCAATGCAGGAGTGCGATCGCATAGTAATAAAATATGGAGTGTAAAATTTGTTCAATGCGATCGCATAATGTAATACCTGGGCAATAGAAGGGTTAAATAAAACATTTCAGTCACGTTTTGATGGAAATTTTCCTCCATTTTTGAGTACCTTGAGAGCTAAGTGACGGAATTTGAAGGGGGTTTCATCGGGAAGTGATTGGAGGTGAGTCTCGTGGTCTTAATACATCATTTTATCGAAGAATCTTCTATTAATTCTCTAAAATTGGGTATAAATTGAGGGAGTTAGGGCTTGGATTTTTTGCTATGAAAAATCCTGAATTGCCGGTTCATTTGAAGTTCGATTTTGATAAATTTTATATGCACTGACTCGTGGTGAGATAAGTATTCTGAAAATGTGACTTTCGTAATTTTTTGAGAAGCAGGCCTGGGGCTCGGGTTTTGGCAACTTCGTGTTTTTGGGTGTTTTTCGAGTCCTTTCGATTGGGTTATGATTCATTAGCCTATTTTGATATATTCTTATTGATTTTGATCAAATTTTGCACTCGAGGAGGTCGATTTGCGAGGCAAGCGCAAGGCGAGCTAGGACTTTTGCCGGTTCGAGGTGAGTGGTAGGAATGAATGATATACTAAGGGTTTGAAACCCCTTATTTGCACTATACAGTGCTATGTTGAGATGTAGCATGCGTCATGTGACGAGCGTGGTGATATTGCAACTAGGGATTTGGATTTGGTCCCTCCCGATTGATAGCTTACTGTACATATTGACTGAGACTGAGCTTATATCTGTATAATTGGGCTAGTAGCCATGTTTGGGGCCTTGTGCCGATCTGTAGAATCTTAGGGAAGCTAGTGGAGCTAAATGATCTTTATACCATGTTGAACAGATACTCTCAGCTATATCCGTAGCTGTATAGCATGACATGAACCAGTATTATATGTGTACTCTAAGTGAGAATACCTAGGGTTGAATACCCTGTTCTGGCTGAGTGGGCTCGAGAGGCCAAGTCTATATTTACTGAGATGGGTCAAGGACCCATAGTGAGGTATTAATATATATACCGGATCGGGCTGCACGCCGCAGAAGTATATACATATACATGTATTGGATCGGACTGCACGCCGCATTAATATATATGATATATATATATATATATATATATATATATATATATATATGCACGCACTCCTAGTGAGCACAGTTATATATTATTGGATCGGGCTGCACGCCGCAGCATTATATCTATTATATTGGATCGGGCTGCACGCTGCAGCACTATATATATTGGATCGGGTTGCACGTCGTAGCATTATATATACACACCGCAGTAGTATGAGTGAGGATCGGGCTACATGCCGCAACAGTGTTGGATCAATGTTGGATCAGTGTGAGATAGTAGTAGGCTGGAACCGGACTTACCATTTTAGAGATGATTCACCTTTACAATTATTCATAGAATTGTTTAATGTTCATACAGGTGTTCTTACTTTCAGTTATTATTTATTGATTACTACTCACTAAGTTGGAAGTACTCACTCTACTCCCTGCACCTTGTGTGCAGATACAGGGATCCAGGAGGGCACCTGAGCTTTACATTGTTGTTTCTACTACCAGCTGAGGAGACATCGAGGTAGTTGCTGGCTTCCGCATGACCCGATCTCCCTCCTTCTATTTGTATTTTTGGTTATTCTACTCATACTTGGATTGTATAGGGTGTTCTCTTTCAGTTAGAGGCTCAGACTTGTGTCACCGGATTCATTGGGTTGTACTACAATTATTTCTATTTCCGCATTATTGTTATTATTATAAAAACAGGCTAGTTAACTTTAAATGGAGCAACATTATTTAATAATTGAACGGGTTATCTGGAAAATGGTCGGGCTTGCTTAGCAATGTGTTGGGCACTATCACGATCGGGTTTTGGGTCGTGACAAGTTGGTATCAGAGCCTAGGTTATCAGGTCTCGTGAGTCATGAGCCGGTTTAGTAGTGTCTCGCGGATCGGTACGGAGACGTCTGTACTTATCCTCGAGAGGCTGCAGAACGTTTTAGGAAAAACATCAAATTCATGAAATTCTTGTCATGCAACTTTGTTGATCCGAAACTGAACTTTGATATTCTATTCTCTCGCAGATGGCGAGGACTCATGCTACACGACGAGGCGGACGACCACTATTGCCACCTGCTATAGGTCGTGGACGCGGCTGTGGTCGTGGTAAGGGTAGAGCAACAGGGGTAGTGCCAGTTGACCCACCATCTGTCCCCATTCTAGATCAGCCTCCAGTTGCAGAGGTCCCAGCAGCACCTCTTCAGGCATCAGTTGTGCCTATTGTGATTCTGGGTCTTTAGGTGACCCTAGCTCAGATATTGACAGTTTGCACTGGCCTGGCTCAGGCAGTTTCAGCCTCCACTGCAGCAGCTACATCCCAGACCGGGGGTGGTCATCAGACCCCTACAGCTCACACTCTAGAGCAGGTAGTGCAAGGTCTACAGACACCTGAGGCACCACCAGTCCAGCTAGTAGCTCCAGCTCAGCCAGTTGTTCAGATTCAGGGAGATAGGGTCTCAGTGATGCCTGACGACGAGCAGCGTCGTCTTGAGAGGTTTAGCAGACTTTTTCCTCCTATATTCAGTGGTACTCCGGGCGAGGACGCCCAAGGCTTTCTCGACAAGTGCCGTCGGATGCTCCGTACATCAGGGATTCTTGAGTCGAGTGGTGTATCCTTTACTAATTTCAAGTTTGAAGGAGAAGCCTTCACATGGTGGGAGGCTTATAAGCAACGTAGGCCAGTAGGTGCGGCACCATTGACATGGTAGGAGTTCTCCACTATTTTTCTAGAGAAGTGGATACCCTGATCTCAGAAGGAGGAGTTACTCAGGCAGTATGAGTGGCTCCGCCAGGGGGACATGACTGTGTCAGAGTATGAGGTTAGATTTACAGAGTTATCCACATCTGCACCATGGATGGTTCCTACTGATCGGGAGAGGATCAGGCGCTTTGTGGATGGACTTATTTATCTTATTCATATTTTGATGACCCGAGAGAGGGTCCTGAGTCATTCATTTGAGGATGTTGTTGATATAGCTCACGACATTGAGATAGACCATCGTCGAGAGCAATAGGAGAGGGAGGCCAAGAGGCTTCGGGGATCAGCTAGTTCCTGTGGTACTCAGACTAGAGGCCAGAGTCAGCAGAGCCGGGGTTGCTCTTTTAAATATTCACATCTAGCCCGCTCAGAGTATCGTGGGTCATCTTCTGGCCGAGGTTATCAGGGTTCTTATTAGGGCCATCCATCTCTCAGCGCCCTACCGGCGTAGAGTTCATCTCAGGCTCCATCTGTTCAGGGTTTTTCCCGACCTAGTTCTTCTGCTGGACACTTCGGTGCAAAGGGTTCCCTTCAGTCCCAGCCCCCAGCACCTGGGAGGTTTTTTAAGTGTAGGGAGTTTGGACATATCCGAAAGGAGTGTCCCCGTCTTGTATCCAGGCCATATCAGCAGAGGGGACAACCCTTATCTTCTGGTCTATCTCCCCCCCCCCCGCCGCCAGCTAGGGGTGAGGGTTAGGCAGCCAAGGGTCGACCTCGAGGGGGAGGCCGATTAGGTGGTCGGGCTTGTTGCTATGATCTTTAGGGTCATTCAGATGCAGTCGCTTTAGACTCTATTATTACAGGTATTATTTCAGTCTGCCACAGAGATGCCTCAGTTTTGTTCGATCCCGGTTCCATTTATTCTTAGGTATCTTCATATTTTACTCCTCACTTCGGCACGACTCGAGGGTGTGTTGTGTTTCCCGTGCATGTATCTACCCCGATGGGCGATACCATTGTTGTGGACCATGTGTACCGGTCCTGTCTTGTCACTATTAGGGGTCTGGAGACCCGAGTAGACTTGTTGCTATTAAGCATGATCAATTTTGATGTCATTTATCTCCGTGTCACACTATTCTAGACCGTTATGCCAAGACAGTCACATTGGCTATGCCAGGCATTCCGAGGATCGAGTGGCGAGGCATGACTTATTATGTACCCAGTAGAGTAATCCTAAAGGCCCAACGGATGGTTGGGAAGGGATGTCTATCATATTTGGCATTTGTGCGGGACGTTGGAGCTGAGACTCCCAGTATTGATTCTGTTCCCGTTTTGAGGGATTTTCCTGATGTGTTTCCCTCAGACCTACCGGGCATGCCGCTGGACAAGGATATTGACTTTGGGATTGACTTGTTGCTAGGCAATCAACCTATTTCTATTCCTCCTTATCGCATGGCACCAGGTGAGTTGAAAGATTTGAAGGAGCAGCTTCAGGAACTCCTAGATAAGGGGTTCATTCGGCCGAGTGTGTCACCATGGGGTGCACCGATCTTGTTTGTTAAGAAGAAGGATGGCTCAATGAGGATGTGTATTGACTACAGGTAGCTGAACAAAGTAACAGTGAAGAACAAGTATCCTCTGCCACACATTGATCATTTATTTGATCAGCTCCAGGGAGTTAGGGTATTCTCGGAGATTGATCTATGTTCAGTCTATCACCAGTTGAAAATTAGAGATTCTGATATTATGAAGGCAGCATTTAGGACGAGATATGGGAACTATGAGTTTCTCGTGATGTTTTTTGGGCTGACCAATGCCCTAGCCGCGTTCATGCATTTGATGAACAGTGTGTTCCAACCATATTTGGACTCCTTCGTGATTGTGTTCATAGATGATATCCTGGTGTATTCCTGTAGCCAAGAGAAGCATGATCAACATCTGAGAGTTGTATTACAGAGGTTGCGAGAGGAGAATTTGTATGCCAAGTTCTCCAAGTGTGAGTTCATGCTCGAGTACGTGGCTTTCTTGGGGCACGTGGTGTCCAGTGATGGTATTCAGGTGGACCCAAAGAAGATAGAGGCGGTGCAGAGTTGGCCTAGACCGGCCTCAGCTACTGAGATTTGTAGTTCCTGGGATTGGCAGGGTATTATCACCGATTCATTCAGGGATTCTCTTCTATTGCTTCACTCTTGACTAAGTTGACTCAGAAGGGTGCTCCATTTGTGTGGTCTGAGGAGTAGGAGGAGAGCTTTCAGAAGCTCAAGACAGTATTCACCACGACACCAGTCTTGATATTGCCGCCAGCTACTGATTCTTATACTGTGTATTGTGATGCCTCGAGAATTGGCATTGGATGTGTGTTGATGCAGGAGGATATAGATATTGCTTATGCTTCTTGCCAGTTGAAGCCCCATGAGAAGAACTACCCTGTGCACGATTTGGAGTTAGCAGCCATAGTTCATGCTCTGAAGATTTGGAGACATTACTTGTATGGTGTTTCTTATGAGGTGTATACCGATCATTGCAGCTTTCAGCATCTGTTCAAATAGAAGGATCTTAATTTGAGATAGCGGAGATGGCTTGAGTTGCTTAAGGATTATGACATTACTATATTGTATCATCCGGGGAAGGCCAATGTTGTGGCCGATGCTTTGAGCCGAAAGGCGGTCAGTATGGGCAGCTTAGCTTATATTCTAGTTGGGGAGAGGCCCTTTGCATATGATGTTCAGGAATTGGCCAATCGGCTAGTGAGGTTGGATATTTCTGAGCCGAGCCGAGTTTTGGCTTGTGTTGTTTCTCGGTCCTCTTTATATGATCGCATCAGAGTGCGTCAGTATGATGATCCACATTTGCTTGTCCTTAAGGACAGAGTTCTACACGATGATGCCAGAGATGTGACTATTGATAGTGACAGTGTTCTGAGGATGCAGGGCCGTATCTTTGTGCCCAATGTAGATGGTCTTCGAGAGTTGATATTAGAGGAGGCTTACAGCTCGCAGCACTCCATTCATCTAGGTGCCGCGAAGATGTACCAGGACTTGAGGCAGCATTACTGGTGGAGGAAGATGAAGAAGGATATTGTTAGTCATGTAGCCAGATGTCTCAACTGTCAGCAGGTCAAGTATGAGCAACAGAGACCGGGCAGTGTTCTTCAGCGTATGGTTATCCCTGAGTGGAAATGGGAGCGTATTACCATGGATTTTGTGAGTTGTCTCCATCGGACTTCGAGAAAGTTTGATTCAGTGTGGGTGATTGTTGATCGGCTGACCAAATCCGCACACTTCATTCTAGTATGTACTACTTACTCATCGGAGCGGTTAGCAGTGATCTTTATTTGGGAGATCGTCAGATTGCATGGGGTTCCAGTATCTATCATATCAGATAGAGATACTCAGTTCTGGAGAGCATTTCGGCGGGAGATGGGTACGCAGGTAGAGTTGAGCACAACATTTCATCCTCTAACAGACGGACAATCTGAGCGCACTATTCAGATTTTGGAGGATATGTTGCGCGCTTGTGTGATCGATTTTGGAGGTTCATGGGATGAGTTTTTGCCACTTGCAGAGTTTGCCTACAATAACAGTTATCAGTAGAGTATTCAGATGGCCCCGTATGAGGCGTTGTATGGTAGATAGTGTAGATCTCCTGTGGGATGGTTTGAGCCTGGCGAGGCTAGATTGACAGGGACTGAGTTAGTTCAGGATGCTTTGGAGAGAGTGAAGTTGATTCAGGAGAGGCTTCGCACAGCACAGTCATGCCAGAAGAGTTATGCGGACTGGAAGGTTCGAGATGTGTCTATCATGGTTGGCAAGAGAGTCTTGTTGAAGGTTTCACCCATGAAGGGTGTTATGCGGTTCGGAAAGAAAGGGAAGCTAAGTCCCAGGTTTATTGCTCCATTTGATATACTTATGAGGATTGGGGATGTGGCATATAAGCTAGCTTTGCCACCCAGCTTGTCCAGTGTGCATCCAGTATTCCATGTGTCTATGCTCCAGAAATATGTCGGGGATTTGTCTCATGTGTTGGACTTTAGTACGATTTATCCTAATGGTGATCTATCTTATGATGTGGAGCCGATGGCTATTCTGGGTCGACGGGTTTGAAAGTTGAGGTCCAAGGACATTGCATCAGTTAAGGTGAAGTGGAGAGGCCGGCCCGTGGAGGAGGCTACTTGGGAGATCAAGCAGGAGATGCGGAGTAGATATCTACACTTATTTGAGACTCCAGGTGTGTCTCTTGACCCGCTCGAGGACAAGAATTTGCTTAAGTTGGGGAGAATGTGATGAACTGGTCTGTCATCACGTGACTTACCATCCTGTTTTCCCCGCTATATTCTTGTTCATGTTTCAATATACGTGTTTGGGGAATTTGAGTCAATTCGGATCAAGTTTGGTAGGAAATGAGACAAATAGTCTCTTTGATGAAGGAATAGTTGGGAAAAGTCAATTGAATGTTGCCTTGTGAGTTAGAGGGCTCGAAATCGAATTCTGATGGTTCGGTTAGCTTCGGGGGTTGATTTGTGTTTAGGGGAAGAGTGATCAGAATTGAATTTAGAGGCCCAGTGTGAAATTAGGCTTGAATTGGCGAAGTTGGAATTTTGGCGAAATCCGGTTGATAGGTGAGATTTTGATCTGGGTATCGGGTGGAATTCCGACAATTGCAGTAGCTTCGTTAGGTGATTTTGGATATGTCTGAAAAATTTTAGGTCATTAGGACATCGTTTGGTCGGATTTTTGATTGGATGTTGGTTTCGGAAGTTTTAGTTGAAACTTAGGCTTGAATCCGCCTTGATTTGATGATTTTCGTGTTTAAGGATGTGTTTTCATGATTGGAACAAGTTCGTATCGTGTTTTGGAGTAGGTTGGTGGTTTTCATTGAGGTTCCGGGGGCCTCGGGGTGAATCCGGGGGTCCAATTGGATCATTTCTAGCATTTTTGAAGGGCTGTTTGTTGCTGGTATTTATTGCAGACGGATGCTCTATGTGATCGCATAGGGATGTTGCGATCGCATAGAAGGATGAAAATGGGCTTCTGAGTTGTTCTATGTGATCGCATAGAAGGGATTGCAATCGCATAGCTTTGTAACTTTGTTCTCTATGATCGCATGGCTAAGGGTGCGATCGTATAGTGTATTTTTGGCATAGGGTCCCTGGATGGCATTTGTTCTATGCGATCGCAAGGCAGTAGTGCGATCGCATAGTAGTAATTTTGGAGCTTGGAAGATTGTTCTATGCGATCGCAATGCAGGAGTGCGATCGCATCGTAATAAAATATGGAGTGTAAAATTTGTTCAATTTGATCGCAATAATGGTTATACGATTGCATAGTGTAATACCTGGGCGACCAAAGGGTTAAATGAAACATTTCAGTCGCGTTTTTGATGGATATTTTCCTCCATTTTGAGTACCTTGAGAGCTAAGTGACGGAATTTCAAGGGGATTTCATCGGGAAATGATTGGAGTGAGTCTCGTGTAATACATCATTTTATCGAAGAATCTTTCATTAATTCTCTGAAATTGGGTATAAATTGAGGGAGTTAGGGCTTGTATTTTTTGCTATGAAAAATCATGAACTGTCAGTTCATTTAAAGTCCGATTTTGATAAATTTTATATGCTCGGACTCGTGGCGAGATAAGGATTCTGAAAATGTGACTTTTGTAATTTTTTGAGAAGCGGTCCCGGGGCTCGGATTTTGGCAACTTCATGTTTTTGGGTGTTTTTCGAGTCCTTTCGATTGGGTTATGATTCATTGGCCTATTTTGATATATTCTTATTGGTTTTGATCAGATTTGGCACCCGAGGAGGTCGATTTGCGAGGCAAGCGCAAGGCGAGCTAGGACTTTTGCCGGTTCGAGGTGAGCAGTAGTAATGAATGATATACTGAGGGTTTGAAACCCTGTATTTGCACTATACAGTGCTATGCTGAGATGAAGCACGCGTCATGTGATGAGCGTGGTGATATTGCGACTAGGGATTTGGATTGGTCCCTCCCGATTGATAGCTTATTGTACATATTGACTGAGACTGAGCTTATATCTGTATAATTGGGCTAGTAGACATGTTTGGGGCCTTGTGCCGATCTGTAGAATCTTAGGGAAGCCAGTGGAGCTAAATGACCCCTATACCATGTTGAACACATACTCTTAGCCGTATTCGTAGCTGTATAGCATGACATGAACCAATACTATATGTGTACTCTTAGTGAGAATACCTAGGGTTGAATACCGTATTCTAACTGAGTGGGCCCGAGAGGCCAAGTCTATATTGACTGAGAGGGGCCGAGGACCCATAGTGAGGTAGTGATATATATACCGGATTGGGCTGCACGCCGCAGCAATATATACATATAAATATTTTGGATCGGACTACACGCAGCAGTATATATATATATATATATATATAGCTGCACGCCGCAACAGTAATATATATATATGTATTGGATTGAACTGCACACTACAGTATTATATATATATATACTGCACGCCGTAGTATTATAGCACTTGGGTTGAAGGAGCCCCTCCGAAGTCCGCACACACCCCCAGTGAGCGGAGTTATATATTATTGGATCGGGCTGCACGCCGAAGAACTGTATCTATTATATTGGATCGGGCTGCACGCCGTAGCATTATACATATATATATATATATATATATATATATATATATATATATATATATATATATATATATATATATATGTATAATGGTACATATGTACCCTAACTTTATATTTTTGAAAGTGTGGGGATGTTTGGCTAAGGTTGGCCTACCTGATTTAACAAGTAACTGTTAGACCCAAAACTTTTGATACTATTTTTATAGGTTATGCTCAAAATAGTGTTGTATATAGATTTATGTATTTGAATGATAGTTTTATTTGTGAATCCAGAGATGAAGAATTTTTTTAACATGCTTTTCCATTGAAAAATAATGTGCCTAGTGATGTGCCAAATAATGCTTCTACATCTATATATATTAACTCTCATATTGTACCTTCTTCTATTGTTACTGCAATGAGCATAAAAATAAACTCAGAAGATGTAAGAGGAATAGAATTGAAGGTAGCTTTGGTCCTGACTTTATTACCACTTTTTTTACTGAAAATATTGATCTTGATATTTTGAGTGATAAATTAGTGTCAATCTATTTAATAGAAGAAGACCCTAAGACATACAATGAAGCAATGAGGTTAATAGATGCTGATTTTTGGAGAGAGGCCATTAAAAGTGAATTAGACTATAGTTTCTAATCATACTTGAGACTTGTTTGATTTGTCTAAAGGTTGTAAACTCATAAGTAGCAAGTGAATATTTAAGAAGAAATTGAGACCTGGCGGTAAAATTGAGAAATATAAGGCTAGACTTGTTGAGGGGTTTTAATCAAAGGAAAGACATTGATTACATTGACCCTTATTCTTCTGTGACTAAGATAGCGACTATTAGGACTCTTGTTGTTGTAGCTGCTACTCATAATTTAGTAATACATCAAATGAATGTTAAAAAGGCTTTCCTAAATGGTAATTTAGAGGAAAAGAGCAATAAGTCTCAGCCTGAGGGATTTATGATAAGGACGGGAAAATAAAGTATGCAGTTGAGAAAGTCTTTGTATAGTCTAAAGCATGCACATAAGCAACAATATGAAAAGTTTAATATCACATTAGTGGATAATGGTTTTGTTGTTAATGCATATGATACTTGTGTTTATTCCAAGATGATAGGATCAGATTGCGTTATTATATGCTTGCATGTGGATGACATGTTAATCTTTGGACCTAATGTGAATGTTGTTAGTGAGACTAAGAATTTTTTATCTTCTAAATTTGAAATGAAAGATCTTGGAGAAGCAGATATGATTTTAGGGGTTAAAATTAATAGAACTTCTAATTGTTTTTTTCCCTCAGCCTCATTATATTGAAAAAGTGTTGAAAAGATTTAATTGTTTTGATGTAACACGTGTGAGAAATCCTTATGATCCTAGCATACACTTGAAAAAGAATAAGAAATCTAGTATGTCTCAAAATGAGTATGCTAAGATAATTGATAGTGTAATATTTCTCATGAATTATACACAACTTGATTTTGCTTATGCTGTTAGTAATTGAGTAGATATACTCACAACCCTAGTAGTGAACATTAGAATGCTCTTCATAGTTTGTTAAGATATTTGAGAGGTACTATGGTTTGGTATTTGCACTTTAATAAATTTCCTGCTGTTTTAGAAGGATTTTGTGATGCAAACTGGGTTACTAACAATGGTGAAGTTAACTCCACTAATGGCTATGTGTTCACTTTGGGTGCAGGTGATGTTTCATGGAAGTCTTTAAAACAGACTTGTATAGCACAATCTACTAAGGAGTCTGAATTCATTGCTCTTGAGGTGGCAGGGCAAGAAACCGAGTGATTGAGAAACTTATCGGCATACGTTCCTTTGTGAGGAAGACAAGCTTCACTAGTTCCTCTACATTGTGACTCATAGGCAGCAATTGGAATTGCCAAAACTAGTATGTACAATGGAAAAAGAAAACATATCCGCATTAGGCATGGTGTGGTAAAATAGTTGTTGAAACATGATGTTATTTTCTTGGAATATGTAAAATCTGAAAGAAATTTGGCAGATCCTTTAACAAAGAGTTTGGCAAGGAGAGTTATCCTTGAAACAATGAGGGGGGTGGGGCTAAAACCCATGAATTGAGGAAGTATGGTGGATACCTGTTTGTAATCAAATGAAGTCGTATGAGACCTCAAGATGCACTACATTTCCTTTTCCTATGGCGTGTTGTAGTGCTTTATAAGGTTGAGCTTATTTTGCTCTTAATGATGCCATGGCCTTAAGGTAGTCTATGTGTAGATAGACTTGATGGAATCACCTACGTGAGTGTAAAGACGAGATCGCCTTTTATGAAAGACTTGGGATGTCTTTCTGGAGCACTCATGAGACCCAAGGTATGTGCATGACCATAAAAACACTTTGTTAGTATTGCAGAATTTGCATAAATTAAGGATATAGTGTATGTTGTGGGGGTCTCAATTAATGTCCATTCAGTTCAAGATTACTTCACTTTGTGGATGTTAGTTGTTGCCTCATTTCACTACGTGTCAATTCAAATCGAAAGATATTGACATGTAAGTACATGTTTCTTTTGCCCAGAATTATTCTATTTTTGTCTTTGCATTAGTGGAGGGTTGTTGGAATTATTCATAATGCAATCTCAATTGTTTTTTTTTTTTAAATTCCATTTACAACCAATAGTCATGAATTTTTTATTTATTTTTTAAATATCCTATCTATTTCCAAGTGTCCTCTTGCATGAAGCCTTAAAGTCAAGTGTTGAATGGCTTTGACAAATGGCTATGCAAATCTACCATATGTCTTCATGCATGGAAGACACGATACACTTGTCAATATTGGAGCCATGTGGACTAATATAATGGGACAAGTATCAAAAGACTCTCGACACTTATCAAACATGCAACCTCCTTAATTGCCTATAAATAGGTTATGGATTAGCCATCATAATCACTCCATCTTAATCAAGAATTCATCTTGCTAACCATTACCTTTCTTCCTACAACATTCTTTAATTTTCGTAACAATTACATAAAATACCTTTATTTTCTCTTTTTTCTGGGCAACCGTTTTGTGCAAAGTCTAAATTTCCAGCCACGAGTGCACGTGTTTGGAGGTGCTGTGGAACCTTGGGAAGCGACCGATCTTAACGATTTACACCTAATCGGTCGAAATCGTTTTCAAGGCAGTGGCTTGCCACGACACAGTATTTTTGATAAATTGTTCTTCTTTCCTTCTTGTTCTTAGTCAATATTATCTACTTATTTTCTACAATTATTTAATCATAATAAATTCAATTAATAAAAACTTTCGGTGAGCTTAAATTATTACTAACTCCGCACCCCAGCCACTAGTTGGTTTAATGGTTGTTGACATTTTTGTACACAAGAATAAGACATTTAAGTCCAACAGAAACTTGTCACACACACATGGGTTGACATCTGTACTTGATTGGCTCTTCATCCTATTAGGGTTTAATAAATTCGGAATAAGACATTCGTATTAGGGTCTGATAATTCGGATTCATGTCACATAAAATTTATTAAAAGGAACAAGCTTTTTATTTGGAATTTTTTCGTTTCAAGACTCAAATTCAAAGTTTTTAATTAAAAACAAAAATCATATTCATCCAATCTTCATCTTTAGAGCCATAAAATAATAAAATTATTCATATATTGAGCGTGTATAAACTGTTCATTTTCCTTTTATCCCAACAACTAGATTAGAAAGGCTAAAAAGAAGAAAGAAAGAAGAATAAAAATACAACGAAAAAGGAGAAACAACAGATATGAAAAATTCAAAATATTTTTGGAACTTTCCTCTTCCTTTTTGTGTCGTGAGCGTTTTTTAAATCTAAAAAGTAAAAAATAAAATGATTGTTAGTGTTTGACTCAAAAGTTATCGGTTAGTTTTTGAGCTAAAAACAATCAAAGAATATATATGAGTGGGTAAATTGGAATCAATGGTAATATATCCAAAGATAGATCTTTAGATTCGTATAAAGGTTGTTTTTATAAAATTGTAAGGGATCGTGATGAAGTGTTAAAACTAGTTAGTAATAGAGAGATGAAATAGAGAGAGAATGATAGATAGAGAGAGAGTTGTGTTATTATTGAATAATAACACCTGCCTTACAAATGAGGGAGACCCTTCCTTATATAGATGGAAGGTCCCCTCGCCAACACATTACATCATTTACGAACTACTACTATTACAATAACGGCATAGGGGAGGGGAAGTCGGGGCGTCTGTATGGGCAAGTCTGCCGATACGCCTCTATGGTCGAGGGCGTATCCCTTTCGTCGTATGGACGTGAGAGAGGATATCGTTCGACGTCTACGGCCGTATAAGGATACGTGCTTGACCTGCATTACTTCCAATTCGACCCCATACAGTTAGTCCCTTCGCCTGTTGGAGATGTATTCGGCATATATCTGCAATGGGTGGATAAAGTCGACCCGCACCGGGTCTATCCGCATATGCACACGTGGCACGTTCTTTTATACCGTCATTTGCTGACGGCATGCATCATGATTGCAATTTCTCCTGAGGCAGGCCAGAAAGGGAATTTGACGTTTCGGTTTCCCACCTCTTTTCTGGTGCAAACCTCTTCGAATCCCGTGTACGGGCTTGTTATAAATAGCGAGAGATTTCAAGACTTTCCATTCTTTGGATCATCAAAAGGTTCTTTATACTCTTGTTTTTCGTCTTTTCTTGATTATACAGCTTTTTGCATTGACCTCGTGTTTTGCTGTTATACCTTGGATATAGAGTTTTCTCAAAAAATGGCTAATGGTGGTCGTCGTCGTGGGACAGACGAAGGTGAAGCTACTTCCAGGGTTTCCCGGCCATCGGGGAGTGGCAAGAAGCCTCGTAAACCACTCGTCCCCCTTTCTGTGGATAATATGCTTCCCCACGAACTATACATTCAGAGGGATTTCCCAACAAAGGGGGCTACTCCTGTATGGGAGAGGTCCACTTTTACCGAACCCCTCCTAAACGAACTCCGAGCATCTTGTCAGATTTCAGAGGCGGCTGTTATGCAAACGGCTAGGGGACCTCGCCAACGTACATAGGCCTGGGTTCCGCGCCTTCTACGAGTACCCCTTCATAATGGGGTGTAGTCTCCCCATTTATCCGTTGGCGGAAGAGCTGTGTCGGTTCTACAACATATGTCCGGCTCAGCTTACCCCTTACACATGGAAAATATGTCGTATTCTGACGATGTATGCCGAGGGAGTCGGCTTAGACGTCACGGTGTACCATATGCTACAACTGTTCAGTCCCGGATTCATGAGAGGGACGATGTTCCAACTGAAGAATCGAGGGATGAAGGGCCTGGTCGTCGAGGCGGACGACAAACCCAATTTTCAGTTCTGGCTGAAGTACTTCTTCGTCCGGACCTCAGATTTGGTGTCGGACCCAACTGGATTCCCTGAGGCATGGAATGTCGAGCGTAAGTGTTATCCCTTATGTTTACTTTCTTTACGCATTTTTGGTTTTTCATCGTCTCATTGTGTTTTATGTTTGCAGCGAGGGTGCGTACACCCCAGTCCGTACCGGACATAAATATTTGGGTGGGACGGTTGATCCCCTTCGCAGAGGAATGCAGGACGTGGGCTACCTTTACCATAAAATATGGTCTCCCGGGTATTGTAGCGGTTCCAGATTTGGCGATCTCATATCCTATTTAGACGTCATGCTTTCTGATACACTCTTATAACTGTGTTGGCATCCCGGAGTGCACCGCGGAGAAGGAGACGTCGTTCCACCTATTCCTCGTCAACGGATTCCAAACACGTGCTTCAAGTGAGAGAGAGCACCCCTGAGGCCATTCATCCTGATGGTGATCGAGCAGATGTGGGAGCATCTGGTGATGATGTTGCCGACGCCGCCCATCCTGAGGGCGAAGCCACAATTCGGGAGCCGATCTTTGCGGACGTTCCCGGGACTTCTTGTCCAGTAGTTGAGCCGGTGGCTGACCCGGTGTCCAGAGTGGACGACGACGAGCCGTTTGATGGAGAGGACGCTTCAGTGGACGACGAGCCGTTGGAGCGAAAGAGGCGCTGACTACCCCTTGGAAAGGGGGTGGTCGTGGAACAGAGGAAGGCGATTACTCGCCGCCCCAAGTCGAGATCGATTTTTATGGATGATGCCATCCGATCGGAGAAGGTGACCCTCTTAAGTAAGGTTGCGGGAAGTACCGCTTCTCCACGTGTTGAGGATGACAGCGAGCTGACTGTCACATGCGAGGCTATAGACGAGGAGGGGGCTACTTACGGACAGGCTCCTACTTTCGCGGACGTGCCGCAGTAGGACTACGCTCGGGTGGATATGACGATGATAGGTCTCACCCATCAGCTCATGATCCCTACGGGATACAATTTGCTGCTAGAAAGTGAGCAGGCTGCGGCGGACATGTCCTTGCTATGTGGGGCTGCCGAGGCGGAATCTTTGAAGGCCGTGAGCGACAGAGATCTGTCTCGTCGAGTCGTCGACGCTGCCTTACAGGTATGACTTGGCCATTGCTTTCCATAGTTCTCTTATGAGCCTTGAGGTATTATGTTGTTTTGAATTATGTCTTTTCTTTACCTTTTTCACAGACCCTCATCTTAGAGGTGGAACGGGGCCGGAGGGAGCGAATGAAGAATGTCGCTCTCAGAGAAGCGTCGAAGAAGTATCGGGAGGCCCGGAATAAGCACCAGACACTGGCAGACATCTACACCCAAGACCCTCAATTTAAAGTATTTCGTGAGGGTTTGAAGCTGGCGGAAGATAAGTTGCGGGAGTGCACGGCCCAGCTGGAGAGGGCGGACGCGGACTTAATGGCCGATATGGCCCGAAACACGGAATTGGAGAGTCTTCTCCAGCAGCAGAAGGGAGAGCTGGACCTGGGCCGTGTGGTGATGGCGGAGGCGGTGGAGTTGCGTGCCAGGGTTGATACCCTTACCGCCGAGCTCAGGACCGCAACGGCTAAGGTGGCTGCCCCTCAGCAGGCGGAGACTGTTGCTCCAGCTAGCGATACGTCTCGTGAGGCTCACGACATGCTTGTATACGCTGAGGCAAGACATACTGTATTTGAGGAGCTGTTGGCCACCGGTAGAGCCACCGAGGCAGAGGTCGAAGCTCAGTGTCGCCTTATCAGGGTCGCACATGAGGCTTGTGGGTATGACCCCGACTCTCCGGACCAAACGGTTGGTTCCTTTGCGGAGGTGGACCAGTTGGGCACCGAGTCTTGGATTGATAGGGTGTTTCGGGATGAAGGTGATGGGGACCACGATGACAGTGTGGCCGGTGCGGAGGCAGGTGATGGGGGCCATGGCAGTTAGATAGGATATTTTTCTCTTTTTTGTAATCGGGACCATTTTGTAAACTTGCAATTTATTAAGATGATTTATGATGATTCCATGGGAACTACTTGTGCTTTTATGTCTTCTTTTGCAACTTCTATGTTGTGCATGGCGTGGCCTTTTATTTATCGTAGTCTTTTCATAAATTGTTAGAGCCTTAACCCTTTATGCTTATGTTGAAGGTGAACGCAGTCTCTCCTTACGCCGCCAGGGCCTTATCCCTTTGCGTTTATTGGAGACGACCATAGTCTCTCCTTACGCCATCAGGGCCTCAACCTTTTGCTTTTATGGGTGGCCGTAGCCTTATGTTTGTCGAGAATGACCGTGGTCTTTCCTTACGTTGTTAGGGCCTTAGCCTTTTGCTTTTATGGGTGGCCGTAGCCTTATTTTTGTCGAGGATGACCGTGGTCTTTCCTTACATTGTTAGGGCCTTAGCCTTTAGTATATCGGAAGCGACCGTAGTCTTTCCTTATGCCGTCAGGGCCTTATCCCTTTGCGTTTATTGGAGGTGACAGTAGTCTCTCCTTACGCCATCAGGGCCTTAACCTTTTGCTTTTATGGGTGGCCGTAGCCTTATTTTTATCGAGGATGACCGTGGTCTTTCCTTACGTTATTAGGGCCTTAGGTTTTTGCTTTTATGGGTGGTCGTAGCCTTATTTTTGTCGAGGATGACCATGGTCTTTCCTTACATTGTTAGGGCCTTAGCCTTTCATACATTGGAGATGGTCGTAGCATTTCATACATTGGAGATAGCCGTAGCCTTTCATACATTGGAGATGACCGTGGCTTATCATATATTGGAGATGGCTGTAGCCTTTCATACATTGGAGATGGCCGTAGCCTTTCATACATTGGAGATGGTCGTGGCCTTTCATATATTGGAGATGGCCGTAGCCTTTCATACATTGGTGATGGCCGTAGCCTTTCATATATTGGAGATGGTCGTGGCCTTTCATATATTGGAGATGGTTGTAGCCCTAGTCGCTGTGATACGCCATTCGTACCGATCGCTGGTACGCTTGGTGTGTCAGATTTAAAATTCTAAACATTTTCGAGCATCTCCTTCATCGCCTCATTAAAAACCTCTCCGAGAAAACCCAATTGGGACAAAACTCGGATGAGGAAAAAGAGTGCGACTTGAGAGATACTCTTTAGAAATGGAAATGTTCCAATTGATTTGGAGCATCTTCCCGTTCATGGTTTCTAACTTGAAGGAACCTTTGTTTGTTGCTGCGGTGATTTTGTAGGGTCCGTCCCAATTGGTATCCAACTTTCCTTCGTTAGGGTCTCTGGACGCCAATGTCTTGGCCTTTAACACATAGTCGCCTACTTTGAGTGGCCGGATCTTTGCTCTCTTGTTGTGGTATCTCTCGATCTGCTGTTTTTGGGCCACTAGCCTGATATGGGCCATTTCCCTTCTTTCTTCGGCTTCATCTAGATCTTGTAATCGGTTTGCGTCGTTCTCTTCTCCGCTTGTGTGTGAGTACCTTAGTCTTGGATCGCCGACTTCGACCGGTATGATGACATCACTCCCGTAGACTAATGAGTAACCTGTGGAGGATTTGGAGGTAGTCCTGTGTGCCCATAGTACTTCTGGCAGTAGCTCGGGCCACAATCTTTTGGTGTCTTCGAATTTTTTCTTCAAAATGTTTAGTATGGTTTTGTTGGTTGACTCTGCCTGGCCGTTGGCGGCTGGATGATATGGTGTTGAAAGTATTCTTTTGATGCGCCATTTGTCGAAGATGTCGGTTGTTTTTTGTCCTATAAACTGTCATCCATTGTCACAGGTTATTTCTTTAGGGATGCCGAAGCGATATACGATGTTCTTCTAGATGAAGGCGATGACCTCTTGCTCGCGGATCTGCGCGTAGGCACTTGCTTCCACCCACTTGGAGAAATAGTCAGTTAAAACTAATAAGAAGCGTACATTCCCTCATCTGATGGGTAGTGGTCCGACGATGTCCATTCCCCATTTGATGAAGGGCCATGGTGACGTGACCAAGTGGAGGGGTTCCCCCGGCTGATGTATCAGAGGGGCGAACTTTTGACATTTTTCGCATTGGCGAACGTATTCCGTCGCGTCCTTTTTCATGGTGGTCTAGTAGTACCTAGCCCGTATTAGACATCGCACAAGTGCTCGGTTGCCTATATGAGCACCGCAATGACCTTAGTGGACTTCCTCTAACACTGGCGTCGTCTGGTTGGGGCCTAGGAACTTAGCCAGGGGCCCTCCAAAAGTCCTTTTGTAGAGGTCGTTATTTACCAAACAGTACCTTCCTGCCTGTGTGCGAAGCTTTCTCGCTTCTTTTTGTCGTGTGATAGGTTTCCATCCTGCAAATATGATACAAATTAATTGCGCCAGTCCCAAGTCAGATGCAGGGAGAGTACCTCGGTGTGATCGATCTCTGAGTGAAGGAGGGTGACAGTGCTTTCTTTATTCAGGTTGGTGGCGGTCGCGGCCAGTTTAGCCAGTCCGTCTGCTTCGACGTTATGCTCCCTACGAACTTATTCGAAGCGGCATTCGTCGAGCTGTGCCATTAGTTTGCAGATCTCTGTTCGGAATTTCTGGAGTCTTCGTTCCTTGACCTGATAAGTCCCGGTGACTTGATTTACCACAAGTTGTGAGTCGCAATGTAGGACCAGTTGGCGAGCTCCGTACCTGATGGCTAATTTTATACCTGCAATAACAGCTTCATACTCTGCCTCGTTGTTAGTCATCTCGGGACATCGTATGGACTAGCGAATGACTTCACCTGTGGGAACTTCGAGGACGAGTCCCAGTCCCGATCCCGAGGCATTTGCGGCCCCATCGGTGTGGAGAATCCAGGGGTAGGTGTTTGAAGCGGCTTGTAGGACTTCCTTCTCTGCCTCTGGTGATATTTTGACACTAAAGTCGGCCACAAAGTCGGCGAGGACTTGTGACTTGATGGCGGTTCTGGGGATATAGGTGATGTCGTGCTCGCTGAGCTCTATGGCCCATCTAGCAAGACGGCCCGATAGTTCGGGCTTGTGCAGGATGCTCCTGTGAGAGAAAGTGGTCACTACTCTGATGGGGTGGCACAGGAAGTAGGGTCTCAGCTTTTTGGAAGCCGTGACCAGTGCCAAAGCCAATTTCTCGAGGTATGGGTACCGAGTTTCGGTGTCCACTAGGGTTTTGCTAATGTAATAGATAGGTGAATGCGTATCTTTTTCTTTACGAACTAGTACCGCACTGACCGCAACCTCTGATACGGCTAGATATGTCAGTAGAGGCTCACCTGGCTTTGCTTTTGACAGCAATGGTGGCGGCGACAGATATGCCTTCAGTTTTTGCAGGGCTTTGACGCATTCGTCATTCCAGTGGAATCCGTTGTCCTTTCTCAACACGCTGAAGAATTTGTGGCATCTATCTGACGATCGGGAGATGAAGCGGGGGAGGGCGGCTATTCGGCCTGTCAACTTCTGAACCTGTTTCTTGCTGCTGAGTGTTTCGGGTATTGAGGCGATTGCCTTGATCTGATTGGGGTTGACTTCAATCCCTCTTTGAGATACGAGAAAGCCAAGGAACTTTCCTGATGCTACGCCAAAGGCGCATTTCTCGAGATTCAACTTCATTCTGTATTTGTTCAGTATCTCAAAGGCCTTTCGCAAGTGGTCGATGTGATCCTCCTTCCTTGCCGACTTCACTATCATGTCGTCGATGTAAACCTCCATGGTTTTCCTAAGTTGCTCCTTGAACATCTTAGTGACCTGCCTTTGGTAGGAAGCCCCTGCGTTCTTGATCCCGAAGGGCATCACTCTATAATAGTAGGTACCCTGGTGTGTGATGAACGTGGTTTTCTCCTGATCTTCCCCAGCCATCGGGATTTGGTTATGGCCAGAGTATGCGTCCAAGAAACTTAGTAATTCATGTCCGGCGGTGGCGTCGATCGGTTGATCGATATGAGGTAGGGGGAATGAATCCTTAGGACAGGCCTTGTTTAGGTCGGTGAAGTCCATGCACATCCTCTATTTCCCGTTCTTCTTTTTGACCATTACTACATTGGCGACCAATTGTGGGTATTTCGACTCCCTGACGGAGCCTTTGGCTAGCAACTTGTCTACTTCTTCGCGGACTACCTCATTGATTGTGACGTTGAACTATCTCCTGATTTGCCTTACCGGCGGATGTAGTGGGTCTACGTTGAGCCGGTGGGTGGCGATATCTGGCGAGATCACTGGCATGTCTGCATGGGAAAAAATGTGTTTGCATGATTAGTCAAAAATTCATGATACTTACCCGGGTCAACGAGCGTGTGGCCGATATATGCCTTCTTTTAGGGGTCGTCACGATCTAGCTGAAATGGGTCGAGATCCTCGATCGTAGCTCTACATGCTCCCACAATGTCTGGGTCTCTGATGGCGTCGGCGATCAGGTCCGCTTTAGTCCCCGACATGGCTGATTGCTATGCTTCTGCGCTCACCCCGTTCAATTGCCGGGTGTGGGTGCAGTCTTGTGTTATTTTATAGCACTCTTGCGCTGTGCGTGGTTCTCCCTTAATATTGAATATTCCCCATGGGGTAGGTAATTTGACCACTTGATACAAGCTCGAAGGGACTGCTCGCATGGCATGTATCCACGAGCGCTCGATGATGACGTTGTAGGTTGTCTCCTGGTTAATAACATGGAAGGTATTTTCCAGGGTGACTCCCCCCGCGAGGACGGGTAGGGTCACTTCTCCCGAGGTGCACTCCACTGCATTGTTAAAACCAATTAGAGTTATGCAGCGGGGGGTTATCCTGTCTTCGAGTCCCATATGTGAGAGGACTCTCGGATGGATGATGCACGCTCCGCTTCCATCATCGATTATGACTCTCCTGACATCCGTATCGACGATACGTAAAGTAATAACTAAAGCATCATAATGAGGGAAACACAAACCATCAGCATCAGACATATAGAAGGTGATACTTCCTTCGAGGTTATCATACTGTTCGTGGGAGATGGTCCTCTTCAGTCTGTGCGTGTTGGCGAATTTGACATGATTGATGGGGATGTCGTTCCCTTCTCCGATGATCATATTCACTGTGCACGTCGGAGAGGGTGGTTTCGGAGGCCCACGGGAATGTTCTCGTCCGCGTGCAAAATTAGCTTTCCCCTTGTCGCTGAGCAGCTCCTTCAGGTACCCTTGGTTTAGCATCCTAACGACTTCTTGTCGTAGGCCGATGCAGTCTTTGGTCCTGTGCCCCCGTTCTTGGTGGAATTCACAAAGGACGTTTGACTTTCTTATGGCAGGATCTGATTTCATTTTCTGAGGCCATTGCACCTTGGTGCCGAGCTTCTCTAATGGGTACACAATTTCTGAAGGAGAGACACAGAAGTTATGTGAAGAAAGTAAAGGGAGCATACCTCGTTCATTTCTAAGTGGGGCGAGGTGGCGTTGCAGAGCATCCTGCATGGCGAGGGGGCAGAAGGGGGGACCTCATGTAAGGCTAGTGTCACTCTTTACTAGGGCGAGGGGGGAGTTCCCGGAGTCCCTCATGTCACCGATCTCTCCTTCTGTCTGGATGTATGGCTGTCTGCCGTCGGGTCGGTCCGTTGTGATCTTCCTCGTCTACCAATAGCTTAACGCAGTAGGCATTATGGATCTCGTCCCAGGTTGTAGGGGATACTTCATGAGCCGACTTAGCAGTTTTTTGGTTGCTCTAGAGACGTCCCTGCTGAGTCCATTCTAGAAGGCTGCTACCGCCATGCCCTCTGACACGTTCGGTAGGCTCATTCTTACCCTGTTGAACCTGGCAAGGAAGTCCCTAAGGCCTTCGCCCGTGGTTTGTCTGACGGCGAAGATATCATTTACCCTTGCTTCTGCCTTTCTAGCGCCGGCATGTGCTGTGATGAAGTTATCCGCCATCTCTTAGAAGGTTGAGATTGCTTTGGCGGGTAGTTGGGAATACCAGGTCAAGGCTCCCCCGGTCAATGTTTCGCCGAACTTATTCAGCAACACTGATGGTACTTATTCTTTAGACAAGTCATCACCTTTCACAGCGGTGACATAGTGGATGAGATGATCCTAGGGATCGGTGGTTCCGTTGTACATCCTCAGGTAGGGGGCATCTTGAAGGTCTTCGGCATGGTGTAGGGTGCGGCTTCTTCGGAGTAGGGTTGTTCTACAAACCTTCCTACGTCCCATTTCGGTAGAAGTTTAGGTGCTCCGGGGATCTTTTCAACTCTATCTTGGTGTTCCTTCATTTGGTCACAGAGGGCTTGATTTTCGCTTTTCATTTCTTCCATCTTCCTTAGAATGGAGGCCAACGTGTCGTCGTGTGTTTACGTTTCAGTGGGTTAGCTGTTAGTTTGTGTTACTTCATGTTCGTCTGCCGCGGTGGTGTTTCTTGTTGTTGGTGCTGCATTTTTATAACCTCGTGGTGGCTTTTCCACTAAGCCGCTCAGGGTGTTGGTTAACCATTCCTCCAGTAGTTTCCTGACCACTGGGGTGCTTCTCTTGAAGTGGAAGTGTCATTCTCCTGCAGGGTTGCAAGATTTCCGAAGGGGGAAAGTGAGACTTCTACCTCGGGTGTGATATCAGGGGTGGTGTTGATGGCAGCACTACCAGCGGCCTCGTTCATGGAACCCAAGAGGTTGGTAGTAACTTTTATCACAGCTTTGGATCAGGTGTTGTTTTCGGTCATTTTTGGGTTCTTTCTGATGATCGGATCTTGTGAATGTATACTACGAGTTTGATTCTCGAAATCCCCACAAACGGCGCCAAATTGTTTGACTCAAAAGTTATCGGTTACTTTTTGAGCTAAAAACAATCAAAGAATATATGAGAGGGTAAATCGGAATCAATGGTAATATATCCAAAGATAGGTCTTTAGATTTGTATAAAGGTTATTCTTATAAAATTGTAAGGGATCTTGATGAAGTGTTAAAATTAGTTAGTAACAGAGAGATTAAATAGAGAGAGAATGATAGATAGAGAGAGAGTTGTATTATTATTGAATAATAACATCTGCCTTACAAATGAGGGAGACCCTTCCTTATATAGATGGAAGGTCTCCTCTCCAACACATTACATCATTTCAGAACTACTACTATTACAATAACAGCATAGGGGGGAAGTCGGGGCGTCTGTACGGGTAAGCCTGCCGATACGCCTCTATGGTCAGGGGCGTACCCCTTTCGTCGTATGGACGTGAGAAAGGATATCGTTCGACGTCTACGGCCGTATAAGGATACGTACTCGACCCGCATACATCCGATTCGACCCCATACAGTTAGTCTTGCATAAGGATACGTGAATTATTATAATGTTTTTATCTATATCTATATCTATATCAATATCTATCTATATCTATACTATATTAAAAGCACGAAGGCCTTTAGTGAAATGTTGTTCGCATTTTTTGTCCTTTAAAAATACATTTCACATTAGACGAAAGTGTAATTTAAGTTTTTCCCTAATTTTAGGAGCTCTTAATCAATTAAATTTTAAATATTAAAATTCTTTTCCTTATTTGAATATGTAGAAAGTCCAAAATTAAAATCAAATAGAACTTTACTCTATATAAACTCTTCCCTTATTTGGACAAGTTAATATAATTTTAACCTTCCATGTAAATTTTTTCAATATTAATTTTCAAAATAGAAAAATAAATAAAAGGAAATTAAAAAGGAAAGAAGTACAACAATAAAAAGGTTTACCTGTTTTGCTTCCTTCGAGCATTAAGATTGCATTTTTTTTTACTTATTTCAACTTTGATTTGCTTCTCTTTCATCTCGCTTATTACTAATTTTTTTTTTTTGTCATTGATTTAAAAGAACTTAATCTAAGAGGAAAGTTAAAGGAAAGAAAATCAAGATTAAGAGTTTTATATATGCGTATACTTTTGGAATCCACTCACTTTATTTTTTTTTACTTAAGCATTGATAGTTAAATTAGAGAAAAACAAAACTATAAAAGATTTTTGTATAATTAACTAAATAAAGGAGTACATCAAAAAGGACAATTTAGTCAAACTCTAACTTTGTAATGTTATGAATAGATTAGAAGTATTGTTTTAAAAAAGTTAGACTAAAGGAGATAAATATAACATCGTAAATCACATTGTAAAATTAGTATTACAAAGCCAAATATGAGAGGAAGTCTCTAAAATTATCTCTATTTTATTAGTTCTTTAATATTTAAGAGTTTAGTTACTTATAAGAGTATAAATTATTTTTTATTTGAATAATATGTCTTAACTAAAATTGCTTATATGTTATCCTTGTAGACTATATATAAAAACTATAATACATTTTTATTTCATACTTAAACTACTTTCCTAAGAGGTGAGAAATGGTTGGGGAATCTATTACTAATTATGCAAATACAAAGATGCAAAAATAAAATATTAATAGATTTTTTCTTTCATAAAAAATTCTTAGCGAATAAAATTATATTACAGTTAAACATTAACATATAAAAAATATTTAGAATTCAAATAAAAAGGGGAATAAATAATTTCCTCAAGTATTTGAAACTAAATAGTTAATAATTTGATTAACTAATAAACGAAAAATCCAAATCAAAGCTTTTCTAAAATTCATAAATAATTTTTTTAAGCTTACAAAACTCTTAGGATATATAAATTTATTTCTGTAAGAAAAGCATTACCATGAAAGAAATAAAAAAAATAAGTTAAATCGATTATAATATAACTTTAGGGGTCGTTTGTGTATAGGGTATAAAAAGGTATACAGGTGGTATAAAAATTTAATACCACCTTAATACTATGTTTGGTTAGCAAACCAGGTATAAGTTATCCCGGTGTTAATTTTAACACCGGGATAACTTATACCATATAGAAGGTGAGGTAATTAGCATCGGTATAACTAAACCCTTCTTCTTAGAAATTATGCAATTGTCATTCTTAATACAACATACCAAACAATGAATAAACAACAATCTCAACATAACTAATCCCAGTATAATTTATCCTAATATAACATATACCAGTATAAATGATATTCCAACCAAACGAACCCTAACAATATAATTGGTAAGATATATAAATTTGAAGTAATAAAGATAAAATACTAGAATATAGAATGTATCTTAATGAGGAGTGAGTACGTCCTTTTTCTTCCATTTATAGCAATATATGATAACTATCTATAATATTTTTAGACTCATTTTCACTTGCCAATATTTTTTCAAAAGCTACATGATCAATCTTTTCTTTTTCATATATCTAGAAGGGACAAAATTTTACTTTTTTTATTTTTTTCGTATAAAATTCCAACATAAGTTCTCAAACATCATTATAAGGCGTTGATGACTTTTTCAAAATATGATGTTTCTTTTATTGGACTAGCTAAATAGGATTAACATTTATCATTTTTGGAACTTACATTTTTTTCTATAATTTTTATTTTATAGCTCAAACACATTATTTATATAATTTAAAAATTTATGTACCCATTAATATGGGTACACGCGCAAAGCTCGTACCCTAAAAGTATGAATTAGTTTTGCTGTGATATTGTTATATTCCTACTTTACAATTTTCCCGATATATTAGCACATAAATTCTCGAATAGCATAGGTAGTGTTATAAAATAATAAAAGAATAAGAACAATATTGCAGAGAAAAAGAGAGAGGGAATTCTAATTGAATTTTAGGATGATTTACAATGGGGTAAGACCCCTCTGTTTATAGGAGAAAAATGACTTAGTCACAAAGTAAAACTCTCTACAAGAAAGACATTCACTCCAAATAGAATTCTATTCATAACACTCCCCCTTGAATGTCTACTCGATAAGTAATGTGCCCCATTAAAACCTTAACTAAAATAAAACTCAATGGAAAAAAATATAGAAAAGGAAAAGAAGTACACATATCTAATAATACACCTTTTGGTTGCCTCGTAAAAAACCTTGCAAGGAAAACCCAGTGAGACAAAACCTTGTAAGAGAAAAAGAGTACAACTCGCATAAACCCCCCTCCCCCCGATAAGAGCATCAATTCACATCCTTAAGCATTTGCATTCCAATCTTGTGCACCATTTTCAAAAGATCTTTGGTAGAGATTTGATAAAGAAACCAGCCATATTAACTTGAATGAATATATTGCACCTTGAAATCATCATTCTTGATAGAGATATTGTGACGATCCGACTTGTCGTCTCACGTATTACCGCCCCGTTTCCCCTTATTGTATTGCTTTATATTTCACCATCGGTATTGGGTGCGTTAGAATTTAATTGGAGTAATTTTGATAAGAAATGAGACACTTAGTCTCTTTTAAGAAAGCTTAAGTTGGAAAAGTCAATCGGATGTTGACTTGTGAGTTAGAGGTCTCGGAATTGAATTCCGATTATTCGGTTAGCTCCGGGTGATGATTTAAGGCTTAGGAGTGCAATCAGAAGTAATTTTGGAGATCCGGTGAAGAAGTTAGCCTATTTTGGTGAAGTTGGAATTTTGGTGGATTCCGGTTAATAGGTGATATTTTGATACGGGAGTCGGAATGGAATTCCGAGAGTTGCAGTAGCTTCGTTAGGTGATTTTGGATTTGTCCGTAAAATTTCAGGTCATTCTGACGTTGTTTAGTTGGGTTTCGGATCGAATATGACTTTTGGAAGAATTTGATAAACTTAGGCTAGAATCTATGGTGAATTAATGGTTTTAGCATTGTTAGATGTGTTTTGATATTTGGAACAAGTTTGAATGAGGTTTTAGGATGCGTTGGTGCTTTTGGTTGAGGTCCCGGGGAACCTCGGGTGTGTTTCGGGGTGGTTTTAGACCTTTTCTAGGCCATTTTTAATTGCTGATTTTTGTCTGTATCAGTGTTCTATGAGATCCCGGACAATGGGTCGCGATCGCAGTGAGTAAAATGTTAAAAAAAACTTAATGAATCGCGAACACGTAAAATGCTCCACGATCGTGAAGAAGGAAATTTCTGTTGCATTGATCCTACTTCGGAAGCTCATATCTTTTTATCTACAAGGAATTTTGAGGTGATTCAAAAATAAAAATTGTTTCTAATCGTGTCTATGTTTTAGAAAGCTAAAGAAATCGGGATTTGGACATATCTGTCAAAACGTTATGGACGTTACACTATAGGCAATCCGAGAAGGATCTCTAATACACATGAATATGTTTGGAAGCTTATATATCAAAATGTGTAAGGATTCAGGAAACAAGAAACGAATGAAAGTTATATACCTATGTGTCTAGTTTCCAGATCATCAAACCATTTGTCATTTGGAGTTGTGTGCAAAAAGTTATAACCATTATACTGAAGCCTATCCGGAAGAGATGGAATTGTGCATTGCGATAGTGAAAGGTTGACCGCGATCACGAAGGGTAAATTTTGGGCCGCAAAATTGCTCTCCACGATTGAGAAGCATTTTTCGCGGTCGCGGTGAGTAAAATACCTGGGCGCAATGTCTTAAAATACACCAGTCGCGAAAACAACCCATTTTCCCACCATTTTTTGTCATTCTTGAAAGCTTTTGGACGGGAATTGAAGAGATTTCGAATGGAAATTGTTGGAGGTAAGATTATGAGTTAAATACATGCTTTTATTGAAGAATCATGCTTGAGATTCATGAGAACATAGTAAAATTCTAAGAAATTAGGGCTTGGAGCAAAAACTCTAAAATTGGGATTTCAGGGAACATTTATGGTCCGAATTGGGAGTTCTTGGTATGTACGGACTCTTGGCGAGACAAGGATTCCGGAAATGTGAATTTCGTAATTTTTCGGGACGTGGGCCCGGGGCTCGGGTTTTGCCAATTTTGTGTTTTTGAGTAATTTTCAAGTTCTTTCGATTGGGTTATGTCCCACTAGCATATTATGATGTATTCCTTATGATTTTGGATAGATTGGACACACGTGGAGGCCGGTTCGAGGAGCAAGGGCATCGCGGGCTAAAGTTTTCGCCGGTTCGAGGTGGGTAATACTTCTAAATGATGTCCTGATGGTTTGTAAACCTCGGACTTGTACACTATAGTGCTATAATAAGGTGACTTGCACGCCGGATAACAAGCGTGGGGTAGAGCACCATTGGGTATCGCGACTTGGTCCGTCCTGCTTAATAACAATACTACCTAATTGCTTGAAGTTGAAATGACACCCTAATAAAGATATTTGCTAACATGAATTGGACTGATTGTCGTGTTTTTTGCTTTGTGCCGAATATTTGAATCCTTCTGGGATTAATATCGCTATCTTGGTTGATTTGATTTTTTGCGTTGCTTTGAGTGTTCCAAAAATTGGAACAAGTTTGAATGATGTTATGGGATGTGTTGGCATGTTTGGTTGAGGTCCCAAGAGCCTCGGGTGAGGTTCGGGTGATTAAACGGATCATATTCATGTTTGAAAAGTTGTAGCTAGTTAAACGTATCAAATTCATGTTTGAGAAGTTGCAGATTTTCTGTTGTGCGTGTTGCAGAGTTTTTGCCTTCACGTTCGCAAGAGGTCACTTGCGTTCTCAAAGGGATTGAGTAGTAAGGCAACAAATTTCGCATTCGCATTTGTGATATTGGTCCCGCATTCACGAAGGGAGAGGCTCAGTGTGCATCGCGAACGCAATGCAGGTCCTGCATTCGTGTAGAGTAATTGGAGCAGGTGGGGTCCTGGTCATTTGTGCTTCGTGTTCGCGCTTGGTGTGTCGCATTCGTGCTTGGTGTGTCGCGTTCGCGATGGTCTGAGAAGCTGAAGTTTTGAGTTCGCCTTAGGGATGTCGCGTTCGCATAAGAGGATTTTTGATCAATAAGTTTTTGTGCTTCGCGAATGTGAGGCTTTGACCACGTTTGCGAAGAAGAAAAGGGTCACTTGGGCAAAATGTTTAAAAAGCCATCTTTCGATTTTTAGCCATAGTTCACCATTTTTGAGTCGGTTTTGGAGATTCTTGATGGATATTGAAGAGGAAATTCAAGGGAACTTTGTTGAGGTAAGATTTTTGAACATAAAAATTGTTTCTATGGTGTTATTTCACAAACTAGACTTGTAATTTATGAGATATCCGATTAATTAAAGGCTTAAATACGATTGTTATTGATTAAATAGTTGATTCAGGAGTTGTGTCGGCTGGTCTAATTTCACGGTAGGCGCCATCACGAATGAGTCGGTTTTAAGGTAGTGAAACTAAATTAAAGAAAATTATATATACAAAGCAAATCTAAAGTCTTACTACATCCATTTAAAACTTGGAGATAAATTTAAAGAATATAAAAACAATATCTATTAAATTAAACAATTTTTTTATGGGAACCTTTGTCCTTATTTTCTTGTATACAATAAAAAATTATACAGTAAACTAGTAATTATATACTATTAAAGTATGTTAATATTACAAGTAAAACAATAAATAAAAATAAAAGTATGTTTGATTTTAATACTATATTCGAAATTAGAATACTGCGCTATATTTGGTTTGAATTTTGTATTCCAAATTAAAATATTGTGGTATATTTGTTTTAATATTGTATTCCAAATTAGAATATTGTGATATGCTTGATTTTAAATATTATGTTTATTATTAGAATATTATGGTATGATGTTTTGAATACTATATTCTTCATTGATCTATTGTAATTTGTTATGTTTAATTTGGTTTGGATAATATATCCCACATTAAAATGTTATAAAATATTTGATTTGAATATTGCATTCTACTAGAAAATTATGGTATGTTTAATTTAAATAATGTATTCCAAATAAGAAAATTATGGCATGTTTGATTTGAATATTGCATTTTTATTTAAAATATTGTGCTGTATATGTTAGTTTGAATACTAGTATGTTCTAGTATTTCTTTTAGTTTAGATATTGTGTCCCAAATTTAAATGTTAGGTTATTTTAACTTTTCTTTTGTTACATAGATAGAAGAGAAAAAAAGATGAAACACTTCATCGGCAAATAAATGGTAAAGAGGTACTATTGTGTACATAACAAATGCTCATTTTTATTTCTTTTGCCTTCTGCATCCCTATGTCATAGAAAAGAATATAGATAGTTGTTTATGTAGAACAAGAGAAATTATTAGGGTTCAAATATTTTTGGTGAAAATGTATAAATCTAATTTTGTGGGATGATGGAGTTTTTTAAGGAATTTATTAAGTTGGAGCGAAAGATAATCTAGTCCCTTAAAATGTGAGATATGTTTAATGATATATAAAGATATTAAAAATTTACGAAGTAATAAAGTTCTATAAAGTAGGCATGGATGTAAAATAAATATTTTAAAAGTATATGTAGTTAACTGGTATTTTTAATAGGTAGATCATGTAGATTATCCAAACAAAAAAATGCATTAATAACTCCAATTGGACTGTTTATTTTCATCAATGATGGAACTTTCACATGAAAATTCGAATAGCAATTGCAAGTTGTTTCTTGGATACAGACGGACAAAATTTGAAAATTAAATGACAGTGTTAATTATAAAATTATTTTTTATATTTTCTATGAGTAAAATCGGGGGCAACGTTTTCCCTAATTTCCAGATGAGGGAACAAAGGAGAAGAAAAGCTCGACGTCATTATGATTGAGGCCCAGGAGCCCCTCGTATCGAAACAGGAGAGGAATGAACGATGTATCTGAGATCAGATACTATGAAATGACGAACCCAGATCAAGTATAGCTTTTAGATCTCGGGGCACCCAGTAAACAGTGTTATGCACAAGTGGGGGGTCTAATATTCTTCCTCAACCGGATATTACAACGCGAATCATGTTCAGTATCACCTATAGATCAACAATATCGTTTTTTAACCTTATTTAGACTTGTACTATAACTGAACTTTCCCTACTATATAAGGGAAATTGTTTTCTTTATTCTGACACATTATTACACATAAATCAAATCAATAAAAGTTTACTTTTTTCTTTTAGCTATTGTTCAAAGTCATTACTCATTTGTTCTTTTATTCACGTGCGGCCGAGCTCGTAGTGAAGGTCCAATCGAGGACTAATTTCATTGTTCAATCTAAGATCAGGCTTGGTCACTACATTAAGATTGGTTTGATCATTTATTTTGTCTTTAACTCATTTACCTGTTGTTCTTAATCATTCGTATTGAATTAAATCACATATCCTTTAAACCACCGACAAATTTAATTGTTAGTAATTTTACGGGTAAACAGTTTGGCACCCACCATGGGGCTAAGGATGATAGTGGTAATTTCATACAAGTCTCCATAACTCACCCTATTTTACGCCCATTCTTTGAAATTTTAAGCTTGAGAAAGGAGCTTTGCTTTCTTAACGAACGAGCTTGATCAACCCCCCCCCCCCCCCAAACAAAACTTTGGGACATTATAGATAAAGCAGGTGGTCGAGAGTAAATCGAGGTGATTCGGTGTTGCCGACGAAGTGGTGGATGAGGATTACGATCCTCCAAACGGACGGGTAAATTTGACCAAGGCAGACCTCGTACCTTTTGCAGAAGCCGAGAATTGTAGGGTCCACTAGGGCGAGCGTGAAGGGGTAAGTGTAAACACTAAGATACCCCTCCAAGTGAGTGGTAATGTCTTCGTTGGGCCCAGGAACGACCACTTCTTTTCCCTCCCAGTTGAAATCCACCCGAACTATAGGGAGTGTGTCTTCGGTAATGGAGCATATGTACCTTCATACTCTCTCGTCTCGATCATGTTGACTGGAGGCCTTCTTGACTTTGAATTCATTCTCAATGGAGCAGCCCCCAAGGATGAAACTCTTCAAAGGAGACTCCGGGACCACCTCTGAAACGGTCACCTTGGCATCTGTGGCCGGATCGAAAGTAGAAGGGACGGTCTGTTGAGGCACATATTTGGAAATTTTTGCCATCAAATTCTGAAAAATATGAAGGTTTGAAGGCAAGGATGAATGTTTGAAAATGAGGATGGAGATTTGAATAGAGGTACGAAGGTCTGACTTGAAGATTTAAAGAAGGAATATGAAGATTTGAAAAACTAAATAACAATGTATGAAGATATGAAGGGGTTAGAATTAAGCAACAAATTCGAGGGTAAATCAAGAAGCTCCAGAATCGAAAAGTAAAAAAGTGAAAAAGGGGTCAGAGCTTTTATAAAAGAAGGGTAAATTAATGCGTGGCATTTTGCATTTGAGGACAGTCAATCGGCGGCTGACATGTGTTTGAAGTTAGAACGACGTGACTGATAGAACATTTCACTGACCCATCAACTCGATTGTACTGTGCGAAAGAAGGAACGGAGATTAATTTATCGCTTCCCGCCGATTTGCTAAATCTACTCTCTCGGAAACGAGGGAAATATTTGTGTACGGGTAAAATTGAGGGTAAAATTTTTCCAGATTCCCCGGTAAGGGAACGAAAGGGAAGCACGACTTGACATGATTATAATCGAGACCCAGGAGCCCCTCCTATCAAACCCATGAGGAATGGACGATGTTTCTAAGATCGGACACGATGAAATGATGGACCCGGACAAAGTATAGATTCTGGACCTCAGGGGACGCGTTGAATGATTATGCATAACGAGTAGGGGACCGTAATCTTTGCCCTTAACCGGATATTACGGCGTGAATCCTGTTCAGTATCAACTGTAGATAAACATTACAGGAAAAAAAAAGAATTTTACCTTATCTAGACTTGTACTAAAACTGAAAATCTCCAACTATATAAAGGGGAATATTTTCTTTATTATGATACATCGTGACACACAAATCAAAGCAATAAAAAGTTTACTTTGCCTTCTAGCTATTGTTCAAAGCATTACTCATTTGTTTTTTTCTTCACTCGCGACCGAGCTTTTACCGAAGGTCCAATCGAGTAGGAATTCCATTGTTTAATCTAAGATCACACTTGGTCACTACATTGTGATTGGTTTGATCATTTATTTTATCTTTAACTCATTTACATGTCGTTCTTAATCATTCGTATTGAACTAATTCACATATCCTTTAAACTGCGTATAAAATTTAACTGTTGCTCATTTTTGGAGTAAACAATACTATTTGATTAACATAAAGAAGTTACCAATGACTATCTGAGAGTCAACAAAGCAAAATGACAAATAGAAGGATTTCTTTCGAATAAAACAATGAATTGGCCTTGGTTGAAGATTTCTTTCTTGTCCATTCAACTTTGTTGATGTTAATCACGACCTTGATACAAAAAAAGTGTATAACTATACGTAGAATTAGTCAGATCGTCTAAAATACCACAAATATTCACTTTTGCATGTCTAGCGAGTTAATGTTCCTCAATTTTCTTTTTTTGTATATTATGCAATTTTCTTTCATTGAACACATGATTTTTCACAGGACAATGACGGATAAATTCAGCTTGTAGAATATATACACTTTAAAAGAAAAAAATAAAATAAATAAATAAATAGACAAATAGAAAAGCTTTAAAGATAAGGTGCACTAGATAATGATATATTGGGATCATTGTATTTAGGCATGAGATATGCCTTACTTTCATGCTTTAATTGCCACTTGCTTTTGAAAGGGTTAATGCTTTAAATCAGATATGTTTTCACCAAAAGTAATTAGAAAAAATCCTCATGTCAAATGGCACATCACTTTATGAAAATTCTATTCGAAAGCAAAGAGAAGATTCCTAAGCATGTAAAGTTAGATGTTGTTTTGTCCAAAAGTTAGGGAAGATAAAAATTATATCTCTGTGTGACATATAAATTACGAGTTTAAGTTTTGAAATTGATTGCTAATGTATGCATTAGCAAAGGGTACTTACATCATATCATAAGAGTGCATATCTTCCCCGAATCCTTCCTCAATATGAAATTTTTGTATATTAAACTGTTACTTGGTATTCGTGTTGATAAGAAATAGTAAATATTCAATAGAATTAATCAATATATGTGTAGCTATAGCTCGAACACTATTGATATAAAAACAAGTTAGACATATTCTTTTAGCAACGTAGCAAGACATATTGAACAAAATTAATTTCAAATACAAATGCATAGACAAGAACTTTTTATGTTATTTTGGACTTCCAATAAATCATGTCTCATTTTGAGATAGAAATATCAATGTGTAATGGGAAACTAAACTCTTCATTCACTATTAACACTCGAAAAGAAAGAACATAATTAAAGTAGATTAAAAACGTAAAAGAGGTAAAATCACAAATATACAAATGTAAGTAAACCCTTTTTGGTGCAACTTTTTTTCGAATTCTGAATAAATATGCAATACTTGTGTACTGAACTGTCTTTTTATACAACTATAAGTATACCGTTCACTTAAGCCCCAAGCATGATGTGCCAAGGGGATAATTTAGTGGCTAAAATATCACAATTTAAACTAAATATTACGATTATAACCTCTTAATTATTGATATTCGATTAGTCTTTCTCATTTTCTATTTAACTGAAAAAAGAGTCTCAAACATGTTTCATGAATGAATCCATGTCACTTCATATTATAAACAATTCACGATGCACATATTACACACGACCATATATTAAATTTTGTTTTCATCGTTGACACAACAGTATGTTTTCATCCCCATTTATTAAAGTGTACCTATTGAGGCCCCATGGTCCCCCAAAATAGTTGTCCGAAATTACGTAAAAATTGTACGGGGCGTTGTATTTGGTCGCTCTCACTTAACCTATATATTTTTTTTAAAGCTTTAACTTGTACCCACTTTTTAAACAACTTCAGCCTCCTTTCTTCTCCCCCTTCTCCTCCTCAAAGTTTTACCTTTTCCTTTTCCAGAAGTAAGGTTCATCCCTTTGCTTCTTCTTATTTCTCCGATGAGTCCTATAAATTTTCAATCTTTTTTTCCTTTTCGCTGACACCCTCAGCTGTAAAGGTGCTATCTTGGTTTTGCAATTTGAATCTTATGCATAAGTTTGATGTGAAAATGGGACAAGAGAAATAAATTATTAACTTTATATTGTTGTCTGCTGAATTGGGTATGGCGGAAATGGGAGATTTCAATTGTCGATTGGATTGGTAATGTGTTGATGTTTCTTGGTTCCTGTTAATGTTATTTTAAGTTACTTCGTGTGGGTACAACATGCCCACTAGTGCTCTAGAGCTGAAGTTCGCCAGTTACAAATAAAAACTTCAGCTATAGAGTTGAAGTTTGCCAATTACAAAACAAAAATTTCAGCTCTAGAATTGAAGTTCGCCAATTACAAATCAAAAACTTCAGCTCTAGAGCTAAAGCTTGCCAGCTACAAAAACAAAAAATTTACCTCTAAAGCTGTAGTTCGCCAGTTACAAAATAAAAACTTCAGCTCTAGAGCTGAAGTTTGCCAGTTACAAAAACAATAACTTTAACAATTACAAATAAAAACTTTAGCAAATATAGAACAAAACTTCAGCTACCATGCTTAAGTTCAGCAATTACAAACAAAAACTTTAACACACTTGCTACTTTAGTCCCGTCTACTAGAATGCTGAAGTTTAACGTTATTGTCTTTGCTACTTCAGCCCCGTATGCTTAAGTTACGCGAAAAAGTGACACGCTTGCAAATTTTTTTACAAAGCGGGCACAAATTAAAACATGACAAAAAAATGGGTATAGATAAATCCCCCCAATTACTTGTCAAAAAATAGTCCAATTGATTCTCTAGTAGTAGTATTAATTCTTTTAAGAATAAAAATTATAATAAAAACAAGTCGGTCATATAGAAGATTAAAAAAATAAAAAAACTAAGAATCAAATAACATAATTTATTATTTCCTTTTATTTAGCGTAGATTTGCAGAATATTTTTACTTTCTAGAAGGAGTAAGCAGGTACGACTTTTTAAAAAAATTTATGAAATAAAATATTATCTCTCTGCATCATATTACTTGTTGTTTCCTTTAAATCTGGTCTCTTATTATTTTGTTATTGTTACTATTTTTTTTATTCGGTATTTTAATATGGTCTCTTTACTACTATTTTTTTCTCATTTTTTTTCTTTGAGTTGGGGTCTATTGAAAACAGACTCTCTAACACAAGATAGAAATAAGGTTTCCGTAAAATTATCCTCCTCATATCTAACTTATGAAATTGTATTATTTATATATTATTGTTACACATTTAGGAATATTTTTGAATAGTCAGTCTTCTTTGTTTAATTTTCCCATTACTCGTTTAGGACCAAGTTTCCAATTAAACCGTGGGTACCCTAAAGTATTGCCAAAGCTAGAAGCTTAGAATTATATTCCTTTACTTATTATATACTCCGTATAAAGGAATTGTCATTTTATTAAAGAATAATTTTCAACATGGTCTTTTACTGTTCCTTTTGAATCTTTCAATTTCATCAACTATTTTTTTGTTATATAAATAGTAAATAGTTTTTTAGAAAAAAAAGAAGATGCAAAGACAATTCTAAGATTTAAAAGGTCACAATCCAAATATCATTTTGATGATCTCCTAACTATTGCCTTTTAATTTATTTTTATATTTTCGATTAAGTAGGCACTTGGACATAAGTATCCTATTTCGAAAAAATGGTGAAATATTTTTCAAGTGAAAATAATATTTAAAATTTAGACTTATGTTTGGACATAAATTTCAGTTTGGGTTGTTTTTGATGTTTTGTGAGTGATTTAAGTGAAAATTTTGAAAAATAGTTTTTTGCAGATCTTCAAATTTTCAAAAATTTCCAAAATACATGAAAATTAAAAATTTTATGAACGAACTCTAATTTCAAAAAAAAAAAGAATTTTTTCTGGAAAAATCTTCCATCAAATTTTATTTCTAAACGGGCACTAAATGTGGAGGAAAAAAAAGGAAGTTGTATAGAATCACAACCTAACTAGTCGTTTTCTCAAATTTTCAATATCCAAAGCATGCTAAGAAATTAAAACGCTCTCTGTTGAATAGTTTGGGTGAATTACTTACATAATTCATCTTGAAGAGATTTACGAAATATAACACAAAAATAAAAAAATGTTGTAGGTTCGGTTCCTCCATTTAAATTATAGGTTTGGTACAATCTACTAGTGAAGTAAGCAAGCTATGGAAAAAAATTTGGTGAATACTCTTATTTTAATGCTTTAGTTTTTTACTTTTCGTTTTCTTATTTATCGTCCTTTAAGAAATTAACAATTTATTTTTATATTTGATTTAATAGAGTGGGATATTAATCGTACCCCTTCATCTTTTATTACTAATGCGCTCATGTATAATTTGAATATTATATGATGAAATTTTTTTATTTAAAATTTATAATAATTTAGGTCACATGACTCACATCATTCCTTTAATTATGTTTTTTATTATTTCAGAGTTTTATATAAAAGTTTTTTGAATAAAAGTGAAAGGACTATTACCATTAATTTTTTTTTTTCTATCAAAAAAGACACTTACAATTTTTACCACTCTCTTTTTTAAGGTAACGTCGCCTCGACTTTTCCATTTCTTAAAAAAGAAAAGACCAAAAATAAATAAAATACCACACGTTTTATAATAATTAGGTTTTCTTTCTTTTTCCCTTTATTTTAACCTTTTCTTGCCCACAAAGCGAAGATTGGCATCATCATCACATCATTATATAAATAGGGGAGTCGGCTGGTGAAACTGCCAATTTGCAGAGGCCAAAAAATTATCACCTAGAGAGAGAAAAAAAAAAACACATTCAAATCGAAAAATCACCTTTTTCTAGGGTTTGTTAAAATTAGCTGCTCTGGATTTCTCCTTTCTCTCTTCCGTGGCTTCCTTAGGTTATGCCGTTTCACCTACAGGTGATTTTATTATTATTCCTCCGTATTTTTTTTTTGTTTTGGTTGTTTTTTGAGTTGAATTTATGAATTTGTGGTTGTATATTGTGTTTTTATATGAATTTGAGGTCAGATCTGAACGTATTTGATGTTTTTTTTTGGAATTAATTAGTTCTGAATCTACGCGTTATGAATTGTTTGCTTTTCATATTGAATTGTGCTATGTTAATGAATTGGAGGCGTTGTAATACAATTTCTCGAGCTATCACCTGTTTTAATGTATTATCTGATTTTTCGGCTATAATTTATAATGTTTATTTTGCTTGCCTATTAATCTCAAATTAGGGCTGATGTATGTATGATTGAGTTTTTATTTGTTTGTGGAGCTATTTTTGTGTGAGTCTCTTTTATTGTGGTGTATGAGAGATTGATTTATCCAATTTGATTGCGAGATTCCGGTTACATGGATTGAGCATTACCACTCCTTGCTATAGTTACATTAAGTTCCATTTGCCTCGATTTTTTAGCTGTAATGATGAGAGGTGGATCTGGGATTTGAAGTTTATGGGTTCCGATAGTGACCTTAAATTATATACAATAATAATTTGGTTCAAAGTAAAATATTCATAGATAGTAGATTTCTTAATAAATATAGAGTCTGGGTGGTAATTGTGAGATTAAGAGCCTCTAGTTTTAAGTGAAATGATTGAATATTGGAATGATATGTGCTTTAATTGAGCGAATAGATATGGAGGATTTGTGCAACTAGTTTGGGTTCGAGGTTGGTTGATTGATTGATTTGGTGGGTTGGGTGTATTCTTGTACCAGCAATGCTTGTTATCTGGCGATCTTGTGGATTTTGGCGGTGACTTAGTCTTTTGGATGTTGTTAAGTTTTGGCCTTTGAGGGTTAATTTATTGAGTTGCTAAAAGTTTTTGAGGTTTAGAAAGTATCATTACCTTAATGGTAGATCTTCTAGGTAAGTCTTCAAAGCTGGGGTTTCAGCTATTTAATTGTGTTGTAATTGTTTGTTAGGCATTAATGGTTGTAAGGTGCACCTCATGTGTGCATAGCCGTTACAGTGATTTTTCTATCTGTGAATTGCTTATTAAATAGTCATTGCGGCGAGATGCACCATAATGTAGAATTTTGCATCTGTAAACATGTCACGCGTTTAATGATTTAATTATGTGTGCATGCTGCGAGTATTCATAGGTAATATTCAGCTTTGAGCTACAAAAATTATGCGACTGTCATCAGATTTACATTTTTTATCCATCTGTTTAGTATTTGTTCTTGCCTTGTGCATGCTTTACGACATTCATGAGTGTCTCAGAAATGATCATGTGGCTGTAATTAACAAAACATATGACCGTGTTCTAATTCTCCATTATTGTCCTACTTAATAACTTGAACAGCGCTGGAGACACCGGTCTCTGCTACTCTTGTTTCATGTGTATTTACGTATGGAAATTGTAAGAGGTTCCTGTTGAGTGCTCACCAGTTAATTATTTGCTTTATATTTAATTAGTCAAATAATGCTATTCCATCATCTTTCTCAAGTTCTTTCGTTTTCTTTGGTAATGCTTTTCCAGGATTTGGTAGATTTCAATTCCAGGGTATTAATATTACTTAGGACATGGAGCAATTGTACCTTTGCTCAGTTCATTTCGAGTGCCAAGCTTTTTCATTCCAGGAAGTCCTTGATTGGCGGTTCCTCATCCGTGGAACTTTCCTTCTTGTTTCTTTTGTCAATTGCACTTAGTGAACAGCTTCCATTGAATGATCAGTACAGGAGGCCAAATGCAAATTTTGTATAAGATAGGTGTTGGATGTTTTGCTCAATTCCATAAGTAAGCTGCACCCACCTTGTTATGATGTCAGTTGTTACTGTACTGTTAACTACCTCGGCAAGTCTATTGTTCCTAGTGCATCATCAATACAAAACCCATTCTGGATCATTTGGAACCTTCCTCTGAGGTATTGATATGGGCTTTGTGTCTGCTTATCCAGTTGGTTATGTTTGTAATAGCCTCACACTAATTTATTGTCTCTTTTCTTACGTGCAGGACTAAAGCCAGCTGATGTTTCTACGCATCGTTGAGAGTTAGATTGCATTTTACCCACTTTTGTCTTAGTTTCTAGGAACCTTCATCAGGATTCAGTTAACTGGAGTATCAATATCAGATTAGAGCGTATTTGAAGCAAGGAGCTAGTGTACGTTTTGGAAACACTGTCAACTGGATCTTGAGCTGATAATTCATCCTTTTGAATTGGGCTTGTTTTGGGTCTTAGTTGTGAAGTGAGATCAACATGCTCTTCAGCATCTATGTTTCCTTGCTTTCTCTGCCTTGTTATTATAGTGGATTTGTTGATGCAGTATATTTGATGAATAAGGCTGTCAAGCCCATCCATCTTATCAGTACTGGTTTTGCTCTTGTCCGTACTGAAGCGGAAAACTGACGGTTGATTTTGCTGAATCAGCCAGACTACTAGTTCCTATTTAATAATTCTCTTTCCAGTCAACTAGTGAAGAGGCACAACTCCACGTTGTTTTTATTGTCTTTATATCTCCAATAAGCGGGTGTCCTTTGTGCTACTGAACCTCCAAAAATGGAAAGGTGCGATGGTGAATTTTTCCTTACAATTAGCACTCTTTATTTTCAGTTTTTGCTCAACGTGTTCTGGTGATGGCACAGGTACAAGATAATTAAGGAAGTTGGTAATGGTACATTTGGGAGTGTGTGGCGAGCTTTGAATAAACAGACTGGTGAAGTGGTAGGTTTGAAATGTCTTAAAAACAGGAAATAAATTACTGATATTGCTGCTGTTGAAAGCTCTTCTAAAACTACTCATTTATGTACCATAGGTTGCAATTAAAAAAATGAAGAAGAAGTATTATTCATGGGAAGAATGCATAAACTTGAGAGAAGTCAAGGTAAAATGAGATTCTGCCTTAATAGTTACCCTTGCCTTTTCCTCTTTCGAATGCAATTAATTGCTTATTCTTTTGCAGTCATTGAGGAAAATGATCCATCCAAATATCGTTAAGCTCAAAGAAGTGATTAGGGAGAATGACATTTTATACTTTGTGTTCGAATACATGGTATGTGATGGTTCCTGACCATCTATATTTTTTTATGAATCAGTTATATTTACTTATCTAACTCCATTTGGACTTTTCTCAGGAGTGCAACTTATATCACCTTATGAAGGACAGGCCTAAGCTTTTCTTAGAATCAGAAGTGAGAAACTGGTGCTTCCAAATATTTCAAGGTCTTGCATACATGCATCAACGAGGATATTTTCATCGCGACCTTAAGCCAGGTGATCATGGCTGATTCTCTTCGAGTTAATTTGATCACAGCTTCTGTGAGGATCTTTTCATTTTTTAAATTGAAGGGTTGTTGGATCTCCCTGCTATTTGATGGTGAAGACTGAAGGTGGAAAGCTAATATTTCCAAAGCTATGCTTTCCCCATTTTGCATTTCCTCTGCAGAGTTGAAGTTCAAAATCTCTTTTTCTTATTTTGGATTTGACTTGCAGTCCATGACAGCATATTATGGCATATCATCAGAATTTTTTTTTTCAATTTTCGGGATTCTGATCTGACATTTTTTCTACTGTTGTACAGAGAACTTGTTGGTTTCAAAAGATACAATAAAAATTGCTGATTTCGGTCTTGCTCGGGAGATCAATTCTCAGCCCCCGTATACGGAATATGTCTCAACTCGCTGGTCAGTGCATCCCTGATCTGTTTTATCTTATTTGAGCTAGTTACTCAGGTGATCTTTTCTTTTTTCCTTTTTCTGATAGCTGTCATGTGGAACTGCAGGTATCGTGCCCCTGAAGTTCTTCTACAGTCACCAATCTATGGTCCCGCTGTCGGTGAGTATGATATTTTTTGTATTTAGTTGAAATTTTGTTGCTCCTCAACGTTGTTTGGGAAATCTATTGCTTTTCTTTGGTTTTATTATTGATTCTCTCTCTTCTATCCAGATATGTGGGCAATGGGTGCAATAATGGCTGAGCTATTAACTCTTCGTCCTCTATTCCCGGGTTCAAGGTGTGCATTTGTCTTTCGGATATTTTCCCTTTGTTAATACATTTTCCTCTTCTATACTTTTGAACTACAGTTCAATTTGAATTTACATGTGCACTGATTATTTATATAATGGGTGACTGGTAGAGTTGGGATGGGTTGTGCAATGTGATGTTCTGCTCCTGTATCAGTTTTCTACTGCTGCCCAATTTTTATAGACGTTTAATGATAGTTTCATAATGTCGGATTTTGGACATCGTAATTTTGCCATATATTTTCCTTCTGCTGAAAATTGTCTCATTTTTGGTGCAGTGAAGCAGATGAGATCTACAAAATATGCACTGTTATAGGTTCTCCATCAAAGAGTGAATGGGCTCACGGGCACGAACTTGCAAGTTCTATCAACTACCAGTTTCCGCAGGTCGAATGTGTTCTCCTTATCTATTTTAAATAAAGGGAACTAGAAAAGTTCTGTTATTTTTCATGACTCATATAAATAAACCTTGATCTCTAAAGGTTTTCCTTGACTCATCCTCTCCCCATTAGGAATGGCAAACGGGGCGGGGCGGGTGCGGTTTTCAGCTTATGCGGGGCGGTGCGGTTTTCAGTTTATGCGGTGCGGAGCGGTGTGGGGCGGGTTCAAGAATTATTTTTTAAATTTAATAGCGGTTGCGGGGCGGTTGTGGGTTACGCATTTGTGTAATACTTGCATCGCACATTTGCTGCTTTTTGTCAAAGAAGTAAATGTTTTCGTGCATTTTGTAATCTTCTTTCTCAATTAGAATCTGTTTTATAAACTTTCCCTTGCTTATCTTTATATCTTTATTTTTATTTTAAATTTTGTATTCATTAATCTCCTCTTTTCTTGCTCTTTTAAGCTTAGATGTGTGGGTAATATCATATATTTTAGTTATAAATTATCAACATATTAGGATATTACCAATTTTTGGAGCATTAAAATATTGGTGCGCTTATCCGGTAGAAATGTTGCATACTAGTTTTAAGAAGATATATTTAAAATTGATTATTATAATTAACTTACTAATCAAATTACTACTTTTGTTATGGAGCAATATGCTAAAAAATATTTTCTAACAGATTAGTAGAAGACATACCGTGATTGATGTTCAATAATTAATTACAATTTGAATAAAAATAATCCAAAGATTTCTTATGTTTTATTTAACGGTTTAATATGAAAATGAACATATAAGTATATAACTTAAAAAATATTTGTAATCAACCCTAAAATAAATCTTCCCTAACCATCTCAGTTTGCGTATGACGTATGTGTATATCACCTTGTAAAAGATGAATTATCTTAAGGATTGATTCATGTTTCTCTGTAATTTGATTTTTTCTTGTATGTACTAATAATTAACTTAAATATATCATACATGATACATGTACCAGACTGATCATTATTGATAATGTTAATAGATCCATAAAATAATACAATTGAAATTTTATAAAATATTAAAAAAAATTCAATTGAAATTTCATAAAATATTGAAAAACATTATGGACATAGCTGAAACTACCTAGAAAAGGAGAAAAGAAGGTCATAGGTTATCATTAATTTTTTTAGATTTTTTTTTTAAAGAGAAACTACTTGTAAAAAATGAAAAATGGATTTTTTTTACTTTGCGGGGCGGGGCGGGTTTGTGCGGGGCGGGGTGGTTTGCAAACAGAAAATTTTCCTATGCGGGGCTAGGCGGGTTGAACATTATGCGGGTTAAGGATAAATCTGCCCCGCACCACCCCATTGCCATCTCTACTCCCCATCATGCAGTTTTGATTCTTCAATCCCAAGAGATTTTTGTTTTTTCACAAATATGTGAAGAAGTGGGCTCTATGGTAGAAATTTAGAGTGCCTGTTTTATCAGCCATTCCTTTTTGTTTTTGGTTAAATTTGTTTGACATCTCATTTGTGATTTGATGTGGCAGATCGCTGGTGTAAATCTTTCTTTGTTACTCCCAACTGCCAGTGAGGATGCAGTTAATCTAATCACTGTAAGATCTTGAGAAAAGCAATTGCTTTTATCTTTTGAATTTGTTTGATAGATCTTTGCAGCAGAAGTAGAAAAACCTTGATTTGAATTTACTTCCCTGATCTTAATGTTTGAACTATGGCACTAAGGATAACTGAGCTGCTTACTTGGTATCTCATTCAGTTCTTGTTTCCTGCAGTCGCTTTGTTCGTGGGATCCTTGCAAGAGGCCAACAGCGGTCGAAGTTCTTCAGCATCGTTTTTTCCAGGTGATAAACTTCTTCAAATTGTGGACTATCAATTTTCTATCTCCTATTTAGAGTTCATGGAAATGATATATCGGTTTTGATATGACAGAGTTGCTTTTATGTACCTCCATCACTACGTTCTAAGGCTGCTGTTGCTAGGACGCCTCCATCTGGTTTGTTTTTGTAATTATTAATAAAGCTTTTCCTCGAAGTAATTGGGTTTTATATTTAAAGAACTAATCAGATCTTTGGTGGTTGCAGCTGGAATAAAGGGTGCCATGGAGCAGAAAACCAATAGATGGTCATCTGGTACAATAACCAACTCAAAGCCTCTTAGCAACTTCTCTCCTGTCAAGTCGCAATTTAGCCCAGGTAGCGTATTGAGATCTAACATAAATCCTTTATTGGAGCTAGTATTCTTCCTGCAGAGCTTTAAAAAACCACCATCTTCTGTTTTGGATCCAAACATGAAAGCACCATGTTCCTTTCTAGTCTGTTGACTCTGTACAAATGGTTTATTTCCTTTGTCCTAATGCATCTATGATATTTTCTATATAACCACTTCGTAACATGTGTAACAGGTGTCCAAAGGAAGTTGCAAATGAATTATCAGGTATATTGCCTTGGAAAACCTAGAATTGGTCTTTACCTATCAGTGTTCTGTTTCATGTAATTTATGCCAAATTGTTTTTACCCAGGACGCAACAAAGAACGATAAATCCCTGAAAGGCTCTGTTAAGCAGCCAGCAAAATATCGTCCTCCTGCAAGGAATGTTCCTGGTGAGTTTCAACATTAAGCTTCTAATGCACAAAAGGATACTTTTGAGTTACATGTATTGAATTCTTAAGGCTGTTTTATTTGGCAGTTGTTGGTTCTGCAGTGAAGACTCGTGCAGTCTCGGATGCTGCTGAGAAGCTTGCCAACATGACCATTGGCTCTGGTAGAGCACCTATAAAGCAGCCGTTGCCTCAACCTATGAAGGCAGGAGGGTTGCATGGCCCGCGTGACGTGTTCTTTGGACGTTCTCAAGATATTATGCCTGGGAGAAGCTATTCGAGGAAAGTCGCAGGATGAAGAGACGGTCGGTCGTATCTGGAGTGTGTTCTCTTATGATATGGTGTTCTAATTAAGTGTTGTGTGCCTGACTACATTTGTGGATTAGTTTGGTAAGAAGCAGTTTATGTATGTTATGCCAGTTTGTTTCCTTCCGGTGATGCAGTAGAATGTTGGGAACTGCATGTTAAATAAATGTTGTGGTTGTGTTTGAAATAGCTTTCACTGACTAGCATTTGCTATAAATAAATGGTGTGATGGTATTTTAATAGTTTTCTTTGACTTGCATTTACTGTGGTCATTGCAATATTACGTTGAGATTTTGACAGCTGAGTTTCCTAAGGTTTAGTGGTCTCTGACTAAGATGCTTACTCTCGCTGTCGTAGAAATGTTTGGACGGTGATTTGATTATTTGATTATCTGTAATACCGCGTTGAGTTAGTCAGCATATGCCTTGTTCCTTAGTGCGCTCTGTGTATGCTTTGCTGATCTACAGTTTAGTTTGAAAGCAATACCTTAAAGACTAGGTTTTGCAGAGATGTGACCGTATATGTATCTGGTACTTTGCAACCACATCCTTTGTAAGTTGTTAGTGGGATTGTTGCTCTTTGATTGTTACTATTTGATACATTTTCTTCTCCCTTTTACTGGATATTGTTGCTCCCTTATGGTTACTATTTGATGCTACTTTTTCTCCTCTTTGCTCATCGCCTTTCTCCATATTTTTCCTTTCGACCTTTTCTTGAGTCGAGGGTCTATCAGCCTTTGTACCTTCTCAGATAGGATAAGCGTTCTCACTACCCAAGAACCCGAATACTGGATATGTTGTTGTACCGTATATGTACATATATTAACCTATTTGTGTGTGTATGAATGCGAATCTATAATTCAAGATGAAAATAGTGGATTCAGTATATTGTGCACACACCAGCACACAAACACACAACTTGGGGAAGAAACGCTTACTGAGCATATGGAGTTGAAAGCATATTGACTTACATTTTAGGTTTTCATAAATTTCACAACCTGATTTTTGACTTCTTGCATCGCATCACCATAACGAAAAGAAAAAAGAATTAGAAAAAACAAAAAAGAGATCGCTCCCGACTCCGCAGGGTGAGGGGTGGACTTTCTGTCTGTTTTCAATCTGATCTATTGCTGCTTTTGAATCAGCAGAAAGAGAAGGAAGAAGAAAGACATTGTGGGAGTTTCAAGGACATTGGAAAATTTAAATTACTTTAACAAAATTCATTCTGTAGCTTATGTTGGTCGGATGACTAATAAATTACCTTCCGTTCCATCTCATATTATACTCCCTCCGTTTCCAAGAGAGAAAGACATTTGAATTTGTGGAATAAAATGAGGTATATATATTTTGTGTGACTATAAATTATTGTATAAAAGTAAATTATTTACAAATAAGAAAATGAGTCATTCTTTTTTGTTCGGATCAAAAAGAAAATTGGTTCACATAAATTAAAACGAAAGTGTTATGAATAGAATTTTATTTAGAGTGAATGTCTATCTTGTGGAGAGTTTTACTTTGTGACTAAGTCACCATCTCCTTATAAATAGAGGGTTCTATTCCATTGTAATTGATCCCATATCAATAAGAATTCTCTCTCTCTTTCTTTACAATATTGTTCTTGTTCTTTTATTATTTTATAAGAATATAATTCTATTTGGAGTGACTGTCTATAATTCTATTTGGAGTGAATGTCTATCTTGTGGAGAGTTTTACTTTGTGACTAAGTCACCATCTCCTTATAAATAGAGGGTTCTATTCCATTGTAATTGATCCCATATCAATAAGAATTCTCTCTCTCTTTCTTTACAATATTGTTCTTGTTCTTTTATTATTTTATAACACGTTATCAGCACGAGACTCTACCGTCTCAAGAAGCTCTTTGAGAAGATTAAGGTAATTTTTCTCCTCTTTTTAATTATGACTGACATTATGAAAATAAAGTTCGTTGCCCTTGAAATTTCGGGCAAGAACTATATGACATGGGTGTTGGATGCTAAAATTCACTTAGATGCAATGAGTCTTGGAGACACCATTAAAGACAGAAATAAAGCATCCACCCAAGACTATGCTAAGGCCTTGATTTTCTTGCGCCATCACCTTGATGAAGGATTAAAAATTGAATATCTCACAGTCAAAGATCCACTTATTTTGTGGAATGGCTTAAAGGAAAGATATGACAACTTAAAGTTGGTCACCCTTCCACAAGCACGATATGATTGGGCTCATCTGAGGCTCCAAGACTTTAAGTCTGTTTTTGAATATAATTCTGCGATGTTCAGAATTACTTCTAAATTGAAACTCTGTGGAGATACTATCAGTGATTATGATATGCTTGAGAAAACGTCTACCACGTTTCATGATGTTTGTTTTGATAATTCAATAATTACTATTTTGTCATAATACAATGCTTATTTTTGTATTTTAAATTGGATATAACTGAAGGGAATAATCATCAGAAATACAATTCTCAGTTTCCATAATAACCCACGTCTCAACATTATTCAGTTGATTACCATCATTTTTCTCTTTCAACCCCATTATTTTTCTCATTCTTGATAATTTATTTAAAGATCACTGAATTTGAAAATAAATAGAAAGATAAGTAACGGAATAAAAGATAATGATTTTCTTGTTTCCTCAAGACTTGGCAATACGTTGCAATTTCTATCAAGTTTCTGATAAGGAAACATTTATATACTTATCTCCTACAATTCTTTTGTCTTAATCCAATAATTTAATTTTTTATAGATAAACATTAAAAAAAAAAATCTTGATTCTGCTATTTTCATTAACTTAATGTGATAGACAATTAGTTGATTTCATTGTCTTTCTCTCTTTGTATGATTTAGCAAAATTGTATTACCGTTGATTGATTGAGAAGTTCTAACAGTTTGGATGACAGAATAGTGTAAGGTTAGAATAATTGTAATAATATAATAATTCCCTTTATAAAATATGTAAACAAGTACGTATAGTGTTCTTATAATCGCATTATTTTTACCTACATAATCATTTGTATCATAATTAGAGTTTGCTTGAAGTTATATTAAAAGCCAATATCGAGCTATTGATTTGAGTTTGCTTTCTTTTATTTTTCTTTGAAAATATTAATATTTATTTGTATATTTCTTTTATATGTCAACCCATGGAAAGCAAATATGGATATTTCACAAAGCAAACTTGGATCAAAATTCAATTGTAAAAATATTTGTTTAGTTGATTCATGTACAACACATACAATACTCAAAGAGAAGAATTATTTCTCTCATTTAAGTATGTGTAAGGCAGATGTTACTACAATTTCTGGTAGTAGTAAATTAATTGAAGGCTCTGGAAGAGCTACTATAGCTCTGCCTATGGGAACAATACTTATCATAGAGAATGCAATGTTCTCCTCCAAGTCCAAGAGGAACTTGTTGAGTTTTAAAGATATCCGCAGAAATGGATATCATATTGAGACAATAGATGAGAATAATCTTGAATATCTCATCATTACCAAAAATGTCTCTGGCCAGAAAAGGGCTATTGAGAAGTTCCCATCTTTGTCTTGTGGCCTGTATTGGATAAGAATTAGTGCAAGTGAGGCACATTCTATTGTAAACCAAAAGGTTACCGATTCCAATACTTTTGTACTTTGGCATGATCGATTGGGACACCCTGGATCAATTATGATGAGACGAATCATAGAAAACTCAAATGGGCATCCATTAAAGAATTTAAAGATTCTTTTAAATGATGAATTTTCTTGCACTTCTTGTTATCAAGGCAAGTTAATTATTAGACCATCACCAACAAAGGTTGGAATTGAGCCCCCTGCGTTTTTGGAACGTATACAAGGGGACATTTGTGGACCTATTCACCCACCTAGTGGGTCGTTCCGATATTTTATGGTCTTGATAGACGCATCTTCTAGATGGTCCCATGTGTGCCTATTGTCATCTCGCAGCCTCGCGTTTGCAAAATTAATGGCACAAATAATTTGATTACGGGAATAATTTCCTGATAATCCAATTAAGTCTATTATACTTGATAATGCTGTCGAGTTTTCATCCCAAGCATTTAATGATTATTGCTTATCAATTGGGATAAAAGTGGAACATCGTGTAGCTCATGTTCACACTCAAAATGGTCTTGCAGAGTCTTTAATTAAATGTCTGCAATTGATAGCAAGACCGGTTACTCATGAAAACGAGGTTGCCCACTTCTGTTTGGGGTCACGCCATTTTGCATGCAGCAATGCTAGTTCGTCTCAGACCGAAAAATTATCATAAATATTTCCCGTTGCAATTAGTTTTGGGTCATGAACCTAATATATCCCATTTAAGAACTTTTGGATGCGCGGTATATGTGCCTGTAACACCGCCATATCGCACCAAAATGGGTCCGCAAAGAAGGTTAGGAATATATATTGGGTTTGAATCGCCCTCCATTATTCGCTACCTCGAGCCATTAACGGGAAATTTATTTACTGCACGATTTGCAGACTGTCGATTCGATGAGACACTTTTCCCAAAATTAGGGGAGAAGTTGGTGAAACCAAACGGGAAATTTTGTGGAAAAATCCATCATTATCTCATCTTGATCCACGTGCCTCTATTTGTGAAAAAGAGGTACAAAAAATTATTCATTTGCAGAGAATAGCAAATCAAATGGCCGATGCATTTACGGATATGAAAAGGATAACAAAATCACATATCCCTGCGGAGAATGTTCCAATCTGTATTGATGTCCCTATTGGACAATCTTCTAGTGTCATAGCTAATGAGTCAAAAGCACGCATGAAACGTGGCGGACCATTAGGTTCCAAAGATCGAAATCCTAGAAAAAGGAAAATAAATGATCAAAATGACACTATGAAAGAATCTCATGAAGAAATCCACGACTTAATAAATTCTGAGATTCATGAGGAATCCACTGAGCCCGAGACTCAAGAAAATAAGGAACTATCAATAAATCCAATCGATATTGAGACAAATTTGAATCGAGTGGATATAGTGGTGGATTATGTCTTTGCATATAATGTTGCATCCAACATTATGCAAGAAAATGAGGATCTTGAACCTCAATCTGTTGGCGAATGTCGACAAAGACTTTATTGGCCAAAATGGCAAGAAGCAATCCAATCAGAGTTGAATTCACTTGCAAAACGTGAAGTTTTTGGGCCTGTAGTCCAAACACCTAATGGTGTTAAGCTTGTTGGCTATAAATGGGTCTTTGTACGCAAGAGAAATGAGAAAAACGAGGTACAAAGATATAAAGGCACGCCTTGTTGCACAAGGATTTTCACAAAGGCCTGATGTTGATTATGAAGAGACATATTCACCCGTTATGGATGCCATAATATTCCGTTATCTCATTAGTTTTGTTGTCCATGAAAAACTTGACATGCATTTAATGGATGTGGTTACCGCCTACCTTTACGGCTCACTTGATAATGAGATATACATGAAAATTCTCGAGGGCTTCAAAATGCCTAATAATTCAAAATCCCGGGAAATGTTTTCAATCAAATTGCAAAGATCTTTGTACGGTCTAAAGCAATCAGGACGAATATGGTATAATCGTCTTAGTGAGTATTTATTAAAGGAAGGCTATATAAATGATGCCATTTGCCCATGTGTTTCATAAAGAAAACAACATCGGAATTTGTTGTACTTGCCGTATATGTTGATGACATAAACCTTATTGGAACTCCTATAGAACTCCAAAAGGCAATTGATTATTTAAAGAAGGAATTCGAGATGAAAGATCTCGGAAAGACAAAATTATGTCTTGGTTTGCAAATTGAACATTTGGCAAACGGAATTTTTGTTCATCAATCTACCTACATAGAAAAGGTACTTAAACGGTTTTACATGGATGTAGCACATCCATTAAGTACTCCGATGGTTGTTCGATCACTTGATGTGAACAAGGATCCATTCCGACCTCAAGAAGAGAATGAAGAGCTACTTGGTCCTGAAGTACCATATCTTAGTGCAATTGGTGCACTAATGTATCTTGCCAATACTACAAGGCCCGACATAACTTTTCCAATTAATGTCTTAGCAAGATATAGCTCTGCTCCCACAAGGAGACATTGGAATGGGATCAAACACATATTGTGGTATCTAAAAGGGACTACCGATATGGGCTTATTTTATGGCAACAATTACAGTCCCGATCTTGTTGGTTATGCTGATGCTGGGTATTTGTCCGACCCCCACAAGGCTCGATCTCAAACAGGTTATGTGTTTACCTGTGGAGGCACTGCCATATCTTGGTGATCGACTAAGCAATCAATTGTGGCTACTTCATCTAATCATGTTGAGATAATTGCTATTCATGAAACAAGTCGAGAGTGCGTGTGGTTGAGGTCTATAATACATCTTATTCGAGATAAATGTGGTGTGAAATGTGACAAGTTACCCACTATTTTGTATGAAGACAATGCAGCATGCATAGCTCAACCTGAAGGGAGGATTCATAAAAGGAGATAGGACAAAGCACATTTCACCAAAGTTATTTTTCACACATGATCTTCAAAAGAATGGTGATATTAATGTGCAACAGATTCGTTCAAGTGATAATATGGCTGATTTGTTCACAAAATCTCTACCGACGTTAACCTTCAAGAAGCTAGTGTACAAGATCGGGATGCAAAGGTTTAAGGATGTGAATTGATGCTCTCATCAGGGGGAGTTAATGCGCGTTGCACTCTTTTTCCCTTACAAGGTTTTGTCCCACTAGGTTTTCCTTGCGAGGTTTTTAACGAGGCAACCAAAAGGCGTATTATTAGATATGTGTACTCTTTTTCCTTTTCTAGATTTTTTTTCCCATTGGGTTTTATTTTAGTTAAGGTTTTAACGAGGCACGTTATCTGTTGAATAGACATTCAAGGGGGAGTGTTATGAATAGAATTCTATTTAGAGTGAATGTCTATCTTGTGGAGAGTTTTACTTTGTGACTAAGTCATATTTCTCCTATAAATAGAAGGGTCTTACCCATTGTAATTCATCTCAAAATTCAATAAGAATTCATTCTCTCTCTTTCTCTGCAATATTGTTCTTCTTTTATTATTTCATAACAGAAAGGAGTTATTTTCGAAAAGGATTTTGAGATATTAGCGTTGACTTGTACATAGAGGAAAACTTTACAAGTAATTATTAGTAAATAATAGCTTTGTTTGAAATATTAAAAAACAACGAGAAGGTTAGTCTGATAGATATTGCCAAATCAAAATCTAGTCAAAGAGTTGAATAAGTTTATTTGCTGAAAGTTGTAAAAGGTGAATGGAGTTAGTAATATTTTTGGTGGAATGATATACTATTATTCTAGAAGTACTAAAATATACTGTGTAATTTCACAAGTGGGGTTTGTGAAGGGTAATATATACATAGATCTTACCCTTACCAAGTGGCGAAGCGAGAAAATTCTTTAATGATGTTCAGACTTGAAAACGAAGTGAAAACATGATGTTTAATATACTCCGTATGTTATATGCATCTAAACACTAATATTTACTTATATATACAGTGTAACTTTTCGTAATATTTCGACGAAGGATTGTCAATTCACCACCCTTACCAAAAAGTGGCTTCGTCCCTACCTTTATCTTCAAGAAGACAGAGAGGATATTTTCAAAAGACTCTCGGCTTAGAAAAGATAAAAGAGAACGTCCTAAAATAAAAAGAAAAAAAATTGAATTACAGACGGGGAAATTGGAAAATTAGATTTTGTTTGTTCGTATTTTTACTTTTAAACTAAAATTAATAGAAGAAACTGATATTTTTAGCCAAAAATCTTTGCTTCTTCATAAGTTATCTTCTAATAAAAAAGAAAGTTATCTTATGTCCAAAAATAGAATAAGTTTCAAAAAAATTGACACTCTATTTAGTGATTGTGTTATTTGTTAACTGTGCTGGTGGGAGTTAACAAGGTACATGTTAGAACAGTCGAGAGACGAGAGAAAAAATCAGAGCTTTTAGCATCATCAGCTTTTGATACCATTTTCTTTGGTAGATGAAAATTATGTTACAAAGAAAACAATTAAGAGAAATCTAACCAAGCCATTCAACCAAAAACTGAAGGCAAAATAAAGGCCAAAAAGAATTTGGAAAAATCAGGTATAATTAGAGATTAAAAAAAATATGACATAAAGGAAAAAAAAAAATTGAAAAAAATTGATCAGGAGCTTTCTTCTATAGTATGGAGCTATTCCAACTGGAATAAACTATATACTTCAATATGAATGAGCCTGGTGTAATCTCACATTGCACGACGGTGAATATAAGTTAACACTTTGAAGAAGCAAAATTGTTCCATTTCCCAGGGAGTACCTTGATATTCTGTGGAAATTGCCAGCAACTATATGAAAGAAAAACATGCTTTAAAGGTATTGCTCTTGTATTCTATCTCTGTTCTGTTCCCACCACTGCTTCGCGTTGACCTCCCCAAATTTTTCGCGGCTGCATAGATGAATTAGAAGTCAGAAGAGTCCATTTTGAGTAAGAACTATTGACACTTGATGTTCTAAGCATCTAATATAAACTCCAGAAACTTGTTCTTTACTATGGTTCTTGAATTCAGTAGTCAGAAGTAGGTGCAAAAGAGAGTGAGTTTTAATAGATGACCAGCACCACATCTTATAAGCCAAAATTGTTTACTTATGGAAGAGCAAATAAAATGAATGTCATTTCTCTGCATTAGAAGAGCATGTTACTTCTGGTCTTTTTGATCTTTACTTGATGCACATCTTTATTAGGTAGCCAAAGGACTACAAAAATGGCAGCTCGGTGCCCGAAGAATCCTGTGTTCACGTAGGGTCTGGGGAAAGGTTGCACCCCAATGGGTGTTATGTAGGCCACCTACCCTGATGGAAGCACAAGTGGTTGATTCCACGGCTCGAACCCGTGACGTATGGTAGACCGTAGACAAAGGACTAGTGTCAACTAAATTTCCAGATCAAGTTCTCAACTTTCATCTCTTGTACATTGAACAAATCTAGCACATAAGAACAAGGGAACTAGAAAAGAACAACTACTACTACTACTACACTTCAATCAAGCCAGTTGGGGTCGGCAATATGAATCCTCACTATCCATGCCGCTCCATTTAAACCCGTATTAAAGTCCATAATTGTAGAAAAAATAGTTATTCTAGCACTAGAAGCTCTCTGCATTTCCACTAGCGCAAATATTCATAGCAAACATTCAACCTAAGGTAAATGTACTAACAAGGGAACTAGTGAAGAGTTAAGAATTTGAAATACCTGAATCTTACACGCCGCAGCTCTCTAGTGCCATCAGCTAGTTGTCTGATGGTTATGTATACTCCAGGCTCATCTTCTGCTATCCATTCTGACTCCATATCACCAGCGTTACTCATGGAAATTGAAGCGTCTCTGGAGTCGGTTGTCATCCTTGACGCTTCCATACCAGGGGCATAAGAACTGGTTCCACCGTAGTTGTATTGGCTACTGCTGGACGGTCTATAATTTGTTGGACCCCAATCCTTGCTTTCCCTAGGTGACCCTAGCCTTGTATAATTAGAATCTCTCTGCAGATAAAAGAAAAGGCATGAAATTTAACACCCTAGTTTAAGCTAATGCTTAGTACATCTGAGATTCTTTTTCAGAATTATAAAAAAAAAGGGCATGTAAAGCTACAATAAGGGATCATAATCTTGCAAAATTTGAGTAGCTGAAACTGTATTTCCGGTTTAACTTATCCCTTTAAACCTGAGGTACAAAAGGGTTTAAAGCAAATGCTATAATAAACTAATGAAGCCACTCTCAAGTTGTTCCCATAAGATTTAAGCCATTCAGGTCTGGTTTTTGAGTGTTTTAAACTGTTGAATTTCTCCTATTGTTCAATCTCAGCTGTACTAGAGTTAGCAGTTTGCCTTAGAATAGAGAAGTGGCAAATCAAGAAATAGAGCTAAATTTTAATGGTTGATGTAAATCAAAGCAGCAACAAGCTGGAGATGAGTTCTACACTTATGAAATACGAATAAAAGGCGCGGAGTTCTTACTCCAAGCTCAGACCGCCCGGGAGTGTCAATAGCTTGCTGATGAAATCTCTGGACATTGTAGAGCTCCATAATTCTGTCAAAATTCTCACCCCACCATCTTTGAGCTTGCCATTTATCGAACATGTCCCGACTTCAAGTTAACATGTGAATCTAATGTCAGTACACTTGGGAAATTTATAATTTGTGCAGCTTAAAGAGCAAGTTGGAAAGCTAGAAGCCACGTACACATTCAATCAACTAGGCTAGTAACTCAGATAATATACATACACATCAAAAATGGAAGTACGAATGGTATAGCAGTAAATAAGCAAGAAATTTGACCAGACTAGAACAGGACAAAAGAAAGTAAAACATCGTACATGATCTTTCGTCTGCTCAAACATAATGTCGATATGTAACATAACATATTTGGGTATTTCATGAAATTTTTTCAAACTTAACTAAAATTAGCAAATTACACATCCGCATCAGATATGTACCTGTTCTCGGGTCCATGTAATGTGCTCAACAAGACATTGGAAGAATGAAGAGAAGTACAAACATATATACATATCGAATGCTATTTCAACTGATTAATGACAACTCAAATCCCTACTTTCTAAGAAAACAGAAGAACTAGTGTGCATCAATTCTACATTAAGGAAAGAACTGAATATCCATTGATGAATAGAAGGGACTGAAATAGTCATGCCAATATTTTGAAGGGTGTGAAAGATGAAAATTCTAAAGAAGGTTCAACTATACATGACAATAACCTTCATTTTCTTTGAACTGAAATCTTTAGACAAGAAATCGAATATTTCACACGATCAAGTTTCAAAAGAAGAAGATTCTTGATATGTACCTAAATCGGATTTGTTTAAGATCATTTCCACCACTAGAACTAAACTAGACTTTGGACCAACTTATGAATGAAAGGGACTGAAGAAGGTCATTCATATTTTTGAAGGGTGTGAAGGAAGAAAAGTCTGGAAAAGCTCATTTACAGACTAGTCAATGCTACTACGACAATAACAACCACACTTCAATCCTAGGGTTGGCTATATGAATCCTCACTGACCATGTCGCTCCATTTAAGTTCATCTAATATTATATATAGACAAGAAGTTCAATGTTTCCCACAATGTTTGGGATTTTACACAATATAGCCGCCCCTCAGAATAACAACCGGCAAATGTATATTTTTTTGTATATTAGTGTATAATACACATATTTTATACATAATCATTGCATATGTTTTGTATATTTGGCTAGCGATTGTAAATATTTTTGGCCGATTGGCAAAACGTGTAATGCTTCAAGATAGAAATGTTCTTGATATATACCTAAAGCGGATTCGTTTGAGATCATTTCCACCACTAGGAAGAGAGAGAAATGTGATCTGAACACCAGGCTCCACCTGAGCAATCCACTCTTTTGGCCCCTCCTCATCGGGCAGCACCACCTCACCTGACTGAGAGTAGACAGATTCTCTTTTATCATCATCACCGCCACTATATCCTCCAGCAAATCTTGAATCAGCTCGAGGAGTACGATGATGTCGGGTACTTGTGAAATCCCAACCTGGAGGTGAACTTGAACTTCCTGGTTGATATGGAACGTCCTCTGAAATTGTTTCAAAATCAGGATAAGGTCTGTGACCTCTCCTGTAACTGCTAGTTGGTGTACTGGACTTGCTGCTTTTACCAGAGACCTTTAATGCAATATCCTTTATCTGAAAAAATTTTGTTGATACATTAGTTTTACACGAGACAAGTAGTACAAAATAAGGAAGATGAATTCATTGTTAGAAGATCAACAGAATTATCTTATTTTTGCTTTGTGCGTCCAAATTCACTAACTTGACTAATCCGAATTCGCGTAGCATATATCACACCAAAGGAGGAAGCATCTCTTTACAGTTTTCCCATTCCTAAGACTCGAATATGAAATCTCGAGTTCAATACATTTCACCACACTCTTCGGTGGTTACGGAAGATCTTAGCTTAATAGAGTTCAAGTCCAAAATTTGAGCTTGAACTTCAAGACCTATCCCAAAGAACAAGGTAAAAGATAGGCCAAATGACATTTTAATGTTGGTTTAACAATTAAATTACATATCGAAATCCTCAGGTGATTTAAACCATAGGAAGTGAAGCCAGTTTGCTTTCTGCAGTAGCCATTAGTGCAGTATATGTTATACATCTCTAAACCTAATGTTTTGTCTGTATATACAATATAATTTTTTGACGAAGGGTGATCGATTGACCATGCTTCGGGTAATGTACGTTCGCCCCAGGCTATGGAGTTTGTATACTGTTAAGCTAAATTCAACTATTTTAGACATGAAACAAAAGTATATATGTGAAAAAAATACTAAACTTTTAATAATTGTTAAAACATTTGAAGCCATACTTTTGAAAATTAATGGGTTCAACGGTAAGAATATAAAGATTATACCTATCAAGTTAAAATTCTGAATACCTCGCCACACAATAGACATGCAAAAGAAAATAAAAAGAAAAGGAGGGGTCAAGTTTGATTGTCCAAAAGCAGTGGCATTACTGTTTGGTTGTCCTTTGCAATACTTAAAGTCACCTACTTTCACGAGTTAACTTTCACTGCAGGATTGAGTAAGCAGAAGGCTGGAGAACAGTAGAAAGACAAGAATTCAATGGTGGGTCAGGTAAAAGAAACTTGGACATGTCTTTTCCAGACATATGAGTTGTCTTTTGTCAGAATTTCCCTTACTTTGGATTTTGTAGCATCAAATATTGTTCCCTTCATTTTCTTTAAAAATTATAGGAGGACTCGACCAAAGTATATATTTTAGAAAAAGATGGTAAAGAATAACTGAATCAACTATGTCAGGATCATTAAGATTTTCTAAAGCCTGTTCAAGGAATACCCTAAACGAGACATGACATAAAAGATGATTGTATTCCATCTTCTGTGTTGAATTACATATATTTAAATTCATATTTATATTGTCGTAAAAACAACACAGCCTTACCAAAAGACATAGTCAGGATTTTAAGCTTATGGTTCACAATTCTAATTTTATTACGTTATTGGGTACTAAATTAATAATTTGTACACATTTAATAAAAAATTTAAAATAGATCATTAAATTGAATCAAATCTACTGAGTTACGTCGAATCCGTAAGAGATACTGTGGCTCCGCCTCTGCCCTTGGTTGTATTTTGTAGGAAAAAGAGAAGGAAAGAAAGGTGCAGCATATCTGGCGTTCAAGGACGGAGAGTGATTTAAATTTGAACAGAGACAAAAAAAAAAGAAGTTGAATTTTCGCGTCAAGATAAGTTACTTATATTACACCTCTTGAGAATACGATTTTTCGCGAATACTACACCAAATACGAAATGCTTCGAGCACTATCCGGGAAACACAATCACCATTTTAAAGATATGGGTCATCATATTATATGCTTCTAAGTGCACATGTGAGCTAGTTTCTGATATTATTTAGGTAGGGACACTTTGGTGTACCTCCACTTCCACTTATTTTTAATTATTAGTATTACAAAGTTTCCCTTTGTTCTAATTGGTCCGGCTAATCAACTTACAATTGTTTGTTAATTTATCACACAAAAGCATTCATCCGTTAGAAGCACAAATAATTTGTCACACTTATTTGTGCCTTTTAGACTAATCATGAATGTCTATAATTAAAAAGAAAAAACTCAGACCAGCTTTTACAATTGATTGAGAACCTGTTTGAATTGGCTTAGAAAAAGTGGATATTTAGCAGAAATATATTTAAAGCTAAAAGGTAATAATGTGGGTTGTCTGTTTATTACTTTTGGCTTGTTTTAAGTAGTTTTAAACTTATTTTAATTATTTTTTAACTTTGCCAAACATTAAAAAAAAACTAAGAAGAATCAAATTAGTTCACCTTTCCGAAAGGCAAACAACCTGCTTTGCAAGTAAATATATAGCTCCCGCCCCTTAAAAGTCAATCCAAACATCCTCCTAATATCCGTAAGAATAATTTTCAACGTCTTTTTATCTCGCATAGATTACAAGGAACAGTATGAAATGCTCAATTAGCAACGGCAATCTTATCTAAAATCAAACATGTGAACTATAGTTCAAATTATACTTTTTAAAATCAAACATGTGAACTATAGTTCAAATTATACTTTTTAACCTTAAAAAGATAAACTTCGTAGAATTGAGATAGTTTGGGCTGATGAATATTTTTTAAGAACTACATACATCAAACCAATATCTTTTCGGTGAATAGCTTTACGTCATGAATATTATATACTCCACACCAAAATCGAAAAAGAAAAGAAATTGTGGCCGAAATTAAATAAAGTAGATAAAGACTCTTATAATTGCATGATGATCAAAAAAGAAAAATCAGAAAAAAGTAAAGTTGGAATATCATGGGACCAAAGTTTAGACACATGATCCAAGAAATAGCACCCATTCAACATCTTAACCCCCACCACCCCCCCTCACCCCGAAAAAAGTTAGTACTACAAGCCAAGTTGTAGGGTCAATTAAGTCATTTTGATGACATTATAGTGCCCACAAATAAGTACTATCCTTTACTAATGTTTGGACCCTCAAACAACATTTTGTGGTCCTCCTCCACTCCCCAAGGAACCAAAAAGTTTCATTCAACTCTAACCCCAATTCCAAAAATAGACCAAACCCAATTGAAGATGTGGGCCCAAACAATGAAATATGGACCCCATAAAGATATATGGCTGAATTGACATGTAATACAAAATTGCAAATTTATTAAATTAAAGAATGTGACGAGATAGTTAAGATCTCTTCAACTTAAATAAATTTGGACTTGAATCTTGCGAATAGACAACATCTTGGTATGAAGCATTTTACCGACTTATTAACTTACTAAACTTACATGAATTCGTGCTACTAAACTTCGAATACTAGATGATTAGAAAAAATATAAAGAAATATTAGAATAAGCGAAGGTATAGGATTAGAACCTGGGCCGTCAAGCTTTTGACTGAGTCTTTAGTATTGGGGGTCCCACGTGGACCTTCTTCTCCTCCATCATCATCTATTTTTTGCTTACATGTTATACACGTCAACATCTTCCTTTAATCTCTGTTATACTCTACTTTACTCTCTTTGGTTCCTGCAAAAAAACAAAATTAAATCATTACTTATCAAGATTTATGTATAATAAATAATAATAAAATTATTTGCGTTAAATATTTGCACAAATCATATTTGGTTACTATAATTTAATGATTTGATAAGGTGAAATTATATTTCACTACTAGTTAACTATGGTTTACGAAGAAAGTTTACTAAGGAAGTTACACATTTGGCCGCTTGACCAAAAATATTTATATCTCCTAGCAAATATACATTTACTCTATATTAATCACACACATATATAGGTGTAAATATTCAACGCAGATAGATTTTTACCAAAGTAGGTTGTAGTGGTGTTACATAAACTTGCTAATGATATATATATATATTTTCAAGGCAGATAGATTTTTACCGAAATAGGTTGTAGTGGTGTTACATAAACTTGCTAATGATAAAACGTCCCTTAATAAAAATATGATTTTAAATATTACTATGAGCATTTTAAAGGGGAATAGATGTTGACTTCCACTCACATAAAAAAGAAATGTGAAAGGCTAAATACATATTTTACCCATCCAATTATTCAGGCAGAAAATAATTATTCACGCACTTCATTGGTGGTGTTTCACACGTCCCGGAAGCTGGTAAAAAATAATGTGTAATTGACACATTTTTGAAAGATTTGATGTGTAAAATAAAACCTATGATTAACAAATGTGTAACATGAATTTGATCGTAAATTGTATGAGTAAAATATGTATTTCGCCATATGTGAAATGAATATGACACCTCTTCTAAAGGCTTTAAATGTCTGCTATACATTTTCCAGGAAAATTAAAGAGCCAATAATTTATTCAAGAAAAGAAGTCACCATCCAAAAATCAATAAGGGGAAATATCAACACTATTATAATCAAGAGATGTTTCACTTTCCAAGAGATTGTCCTTTTGTCTCAAAGAAGCATATTTATCAACAAAAAGAAAAGGAGCCAAATATGAAGTAGTATTATTTTTGCATATTCCAATCCAATCCATATATCAACAAACCCCGTTATGCAGTCCTAGCAAACTATGTGAAACAAATAAAAAGGCTTTAATTCAAAAACAAATGACAACTAAAATAATAATATATAAATGTTACGAAACGAGTTTAACTTTTATGCAGTAATATTATAATTACATTAAATACATTGATAAGCATAAATTAGTAAATTAATAAAAATAGTGATTTACCTATTATCAAAAGTTAATAAAGAATCTTTACATTATGTATATAATCTAAATCATTCAATTTGATTTAAAAAATGACTTTGACTCCTACACTTTTCCACCCAAAAAAATATAGTAAGAGTTTAAAAAAAAATCAGTTCAGTGCATAAAGTATTCTGCATTCATGCAGGATTTGAAAAATAAACGCATCACAATGGACTATAATATATGAAGTGTATCTTAATACAAATATCGGTGACTAATTCTAAAATTCGAATATGTAAAATATACTAGGTTATACATAGAGAAAGAAGACTTGGTTCAGAATCCAAGGAAGTAAAATCAAAGGGGAAAAGAAGGAGTTGTTTTTATTGGAAGAAGAGATTCAAAAACAGTGATCACTTGTTGAATTCCAATCCCTAAGTTTCTTCCACTGTGATAATAGAAAAAGCACACAATAAAGAAAAAACGCAACAACATCTTTTATAGAAACGAAGTTTCTAACCCATATTCATCATCAATTCCCTTTATTCTTCTTTATGATCAATCCTTTTCTTCCCAATTCCTCTCTAAAATCGATCAATCTAAAAACATGATATATTGCACGTAAACATTTAATTTTTTTATGTGTATATATATAATTCGATCAAATATAATAGTATTATCTAACTCATAGAATAACAACAAAACAACAATAACTTATCCTATATATTTCCACAATATTGGGTTTGGAAGGATAATATGTACTTTACCCCTATTTAGTAGATGTAGCTTAGTTAACTCATAGATTCGTCCTAAATCTGTAAGTATCAGTGACAAGCCACGAAGTTACTTGAGGTTGTTCAAATTTGAAATAAGTAAAGAAATAAAATCCGATAAAGGGTGTTCAATACTCCTTTCGGTTTATAATAAGTGTCAAATTTATTTTTTTATTTTTGTTCAATATATGTGTCCAATTATGTAATCAAGAAAGAATCTAATTTGTTTTTACAAAATAAAAACATATGTAGATATACCTAAAAAGTTTTCTTACTCCTCACATTAAATATTTAACTAGGGGTAGTTTAGTCATAATAAGTATTTTTGTATAGAATTTAGTATTTTCATAATGGGGTGCTAAAAAAAAATAAGCACTTATTATGAACCAAAAGAAGTATATGTTATTTACTTTTAAAATGTAATATTTTACCTATATAATCAGTATAATTTTCAAATAAAAGGTACTCAATTGACCACCCTAACTATAGGAGTATAATTTTCAAATAAAGGTACTCAATTGACCACCCTAACCATAGGGTGGCTTTGCCCTTGTTACGTACATACAGTATGTATGTACATGACATATATATTAATACATCAACCTATAAATACATATCACTGTTCACTGGTGTGATGAAGCTCAGCGAGCTATGGTGACTCAATTCAAGTACGACCTTGGAAGCTTCGAGAAGAAGAAAAAAGAAACAGAGAAATGAAGTCTGGAAAATATCTGTCTAACTCCCAAAAGGAAAAAAAGAAAAAATTGAGAGAGAAAAGACAATAAATAGTAGAATAGGAGTAGCTGCAGTAATAGCAGTACGAATAGTAGTAGCAGAATAGGAGTTGAAAATTGAAACTGGAAAGAGGAGGCTCTAAAAAATCATTGACTAATCGCTTTTGAAAATTGAACGAGCAATTTCTAGCTGTAAACTCAGCCCATTGAATGTACAAAAAACAGATAAAACTTTAAGTTTTTTCTATATAAAAAAAGCTGTATTCTTCTCCAAAAATGAGAAAATTAATCAAACCGCTCACAATTTAATCAGAAAATTCATACCTGAAATAGTCACCGAAGCTAAAATTCAGCTAAAATCCACTCGAAAATTGATGAATTTACCATCGAAAGAGCTTTTATTTCTCTGCTCTGTTCTTCTCTACTTCTTTGAGTACAAAACCCTAAGTAAGATATCAAATCAAATCAAATGAGCAGTGAGAAATCCCTAGCATTAAGCTACCACTACAGGTACGAAGAATCTTCTGCAAAAAATAGAATATTCGCCGGCGCCGGCAAACTACCCGCCGGCGAATTTTCGGAGATTCTACGGCGTAAAAACCGGAAGTTTCAGATTCTTATATATATACACAGAATCTTCAAAAACATAAAATATCTGTATATAATACACACATTAGTGTGTGTCTGTGTGAGGAGGAAACAAATATAGAATGGAGACAAAGGAGAGAAGGAATCGGGATAAATGTTTGACGTATTTATAGAAGGATGTGACGCCGTCGTTTTTATGGTGTCGTTATCTAACGGAAAACGTGTATTTTTAATATTTGTTCATAGCCTGATTGAACGTTGTGCATAAATGGATATACCACTTAATGTGGAATTGATAATTGGACTAATGGGTGAAGTGGACCAGACGGGCCCACCTGTCTAGTTGAAAAATAATGTTAAAAAATCGAAAACTTATTGAAACGATAATGATAACCAGTTGTACAAATCGATAATCGATAAGTAATTATCGATAAAGGTCAAAATCGAATCGATAAATCGAATGCACACCCCTAATTATTTCATCTACCACATTTAAGGAATGATCATATTTAAAGTTGAAGGGAATGGAGTTCAAATTAATGAAAAATAGAATTAGCAGTGATGATGTATTTTTATTTTTTTTAATACCGTTAGAGTGTTGGTGGCATATATTTGATCACTTACTTTAGTTTTGTTGCATATGTCTATTGACACAATTTTTATGTTATAATTAGTGTGTGTCTGTGTGAGGAGGAAACAAATATAGAATGGAGACAAAGGAGAGAAGGAATCGGGATAAATGTTTGACGTATTTATAGAAGGATGTGACGCCGTCGTTTTTATGGTGTCGTTATCTAACGGAAAACGTGTATTTTTAATATTTGTTCATAGCCTGATTGAACGTTGTGCATAAATGGATATACCACTTAATGTGGAATTGATAATTGGACTAATGGGTGAAGTGGACCAGACGGGCCCACCTGTCTAGTTGAAAAATAATGTTAAAACATGATGACACGTGGCATGAGTTGAGTGGATTAGAACCATTAGGGTGGATCAAAATTGGAAATTTTTATTCCTAGTGTTACCAAATTGGTTGACGATTGGAATCAAATATTCCTTTTAAGAATTTTTATTGTGTTCATATCTGCTCCAAATTAAATAAAAAAGTCATGTTTCCTACTTTCTCAGTTCTAAAATAAGTGATTATTTGGTATTTTTTTTTGTGATCTAAAATAAATAATTTTTTCAAATTTTAAGAATGAATTAATTATTTTTTTTTCTACATTATCCTTGGAGTAAATAGTGTTGGAATATTTGTTATGAGTGTTTATGTGAAATAGTAAAAGTTAATATGGTCAATCCCATTGTTAATTAATGCTAAAAGATGAATTTCTTAATTTGTGTGAAAAAATCCAAAAAATCACTTATTTAAACCAGATGGAGTATTTTTTAAGTGTCAAATTCGGATTTTTGTTTGTAAGTTAAAAATCGTTCAAATCTTGAATTTCTTTTTGGTTTTCGTATATATGATTCAACTCCTAAAAGGAAATTGAAATAATTACCAAATCGCTTAGATAAAATCGATATCTATTTAATAGTAGTTGAACATTCTTTTAAATACGTTTCTATTAGTAGTCATATGGACAAACAACAATAAATTTACCGTAATCAACGAGTGGATTTTGGAAGGATAAAAACTTATCTGTACCGGGTAGTTGCACCAAATTTAATAGATATATGTCATATATTTTGTATATGAACTTCAATCATTTAACCATGGTAAATTATATGCATTCTTATCTAATTAAATTAATTAACCATGATGAATTAATATAGTTTGGTATAAATACCCGATGTGTGTAAGTATTTATCGTCTGGAAAACGTAGTATATATGGAGATCTTATCCTTATCTTGGAAAGATAAAGAGGATATTTTCAATAGACCGTCAACTCTTCAATGAATTTTAAATTTTGAATCCAATTACTAGCACCTGAAACTATTGTCCTAAAATCTCATTGTATGGGGTCGAATCGGATGTAATGCGGGTCGAGCACGTATCCTTATACGGCCGTAGACGTCGAACGATATCCTCTCTCACGTCCATACGACGAAAGGGGTACGCCCCCGACCATAGAGGCGTATCGGCAGACTTGCCCGTACAGACGCCCCGACTTCCCCTCCCCTATGCCGTTATTGTAATAGTAGTAGTTCTGAAATGATGTAATGTGTTGGCGAGGGGACCTTCCTTCTATATAAGGAATGGTCTCCCTCATTTGTAAGGCATGTGTTATTATTCAATAATAATACAACTCTCTCCCTATCTATCATTATCTCTCTATTTCATCTCTCTCTTACTAACTAGTTTTAACACTTCATCAAGATCCCTTACAATTTTATAAGAATAACCTTTATACGAATCTAAAGATCTATCTTTGGATATATTACCATTGATTCCGATTTACCCTCTCATATATTCTTTGATTATTTTTAGCTCTAAAAGTAACCGATAACTTTTGAGTTAAATAATTTGGCGCCGTCTGTGGGGATTTCGAGAATCAAACTCGTAGTATACATCCACAAGATCCGATCATCGGAAAGAAATTTCCGGGTGACATTCCGCTCAAGTAAAAAGTTGGTCGGTTTTTGCCGAATTTCTTGAAGTGTAATCTCACGAGTAGGTTTTGAAAAAGATAGTATATACGTAATTTTACGAACAGAAATGCTGTTTCTGATAGACAAATCCTACAAATTTTGGATTGAATGATAAATTCTTTTACATAGTATTAGAATCGAACATAAGGCTTATCCGGCATTGTACTCTAAAAAATTGTCATCTTCTGCACAGTTATTAGTGTCAATGTAAGTAGTCTTTGTGATAATTTTATATTACTATATGGTGGGAATGAAACTATGGTATTGGTGATGAACCAACCTAGCTAATCCAATTTTTGTTCTGGTTCAATTTGAAATAAAAAAATTTAAGTCAAATATTTCACTTAAATACACAACTTCCCCTCACATATTGTAATAACGGTCGTCCTCCACTTTTTTCAACTTTCATATCCAAATGTCTAGAAGTATTATAAAAAATTCGACCAAAACCAATCGACTTCAATCATTAATGGTTGTATTTTTGTGTTGGAACCCCCAAAGCAAAAGAGGGAATGTCTGGTACTTTATTAATTTCTTGAGGGTTTTGAGGTGATTTATTGTTGTTCATTCTTTACAACGACAAATTTGCCATAATTTTCCTGAATTTGTGAGAATAAGAAAAATGGAGTGTGGATGTAGTTGGATTTGATAGATGGTATACTTACAGTGATGTAGTTGGAGAAGGAGAGATGGTATGGGGTGGGGTGTAGTTAGAGGAGGAAATTAGGGAAAAGTTTATTTTAATTTGAAAAGTTGAAGAAATAATCTCATCTGAATAGTAAAAAGTGGCGGATAAATTGATGAGATTGACATTTTAGTGGGGGAATTTTATAAAACCTGTTGCTTAAGCTTTAAAAGTATTCCTCGAGGAGACTAGATCACCTACGTTTGCATATGAATGCTATTCATGAATTCCTGAAAGAGGTTCTAGATATTATTAGCACATTTCGAGGTAGTATACTTAATTCCTTCCAAAATCAGCCTTCTTTCCTTTGAAATGAAAACTAAACAAGAACATTAACCTGTAAGTCTAAAAATTGCTGTGTCATGATCGTCCATTGTCTACATTTTGTTGAACAGCAAAAGATGAGATAGATTTGATTAACAATCCTAAAAAAAGAAAAAAAGATGAGATAAATTTGACGTGAATTATTTCCCTTCCACCGTAAAATCCCTTTTCCTTTCTCTTATTTTCGATTTGGTTAAAGCAACACAAATTTCTTACTCCTATAAATAGTCTAGTAGTTTGCCTAAAAAACCTTTCTATGTACAACGCTACAATTACTGGCGTTGTACTTCAACAATAAATGCACCGTTAAAATACAACGCCAGAAATTGTGGCATTGAACATGTGAGAGACTATTCAACGCCACAATTAGTGGCGTTGTATTTGTTAATAAAATCCCCCCCCCCCTTCCTCAACCCGTCCGCTTTCATCATTCTCCCCCAATTTTTTAAAAAATTGGTCCCCCCATTCCCCACCATTCTGCTTCGTTTTAAAAAAAAAAAAAAAAATTTGGGTCCCCCGACATATAGTAGTAGTAACACGTGGGTCCCACTCTCGAGTAAAGGTTGTTGGTGTTGTTGATTTACGGGTTTGAAGCGATAATATTCATCTTTTTCATCCGCGAAAAATCGAATTCGAGGTATGTTGCATATTAGTATTATTTGGTTTGTATTTTAGATTGCATATTAGTTTTAATTAGTTTATGTTATTTTTCGAAATTAGTATGTATAATTTATCCCGATTAGTATGTTAATATATGTGCTTTCATGTTAATATTTTATTTATATTATTTGTTAGCTATAAAATGTAGACTTTTTTAGCGTAGTAAAACATAGACTCTTTTAGGCTAGTAAATTTTAGAGTCTTGTAGCGTAGTAATGTGTAGTATTTAGCTTGGATTTTTTATCCTCAAAATTAAGTTGTAAAATTAAGTTATTAAAATTTATCGAGCCCGGGAGCTCAAAAATATCGAGTCCGGGACCCATACATAAGTAATTTGTATAATTAAATTATTTAAAATATAAATTTAAATTATAAAAAAATACATAATGATTAATAATAGTTTGGTGCCGCTGGGCCTCAAAAATATCGAGCCCGGGACCCATATGTTAGTAATTTGTACAATTAAATTATTAAAAATGTAAATTTAAATTACAAAAATACATAACTATTAATAATAGTTTGGTGTTACCGGGCCTCAAAAATATCGAGCCCGTGACCCATATATAAGTAATTTGTACAATTAAATTATTTAAAATATAACTTTAAATTAAAAAAAATACATAACGATTAATAATAGTTTGGTGCCGCTGGGCCTCAACAATATCGAGCTCGGGACCCATATGTAATTAATTTGTACAATTAAATTACTAAAAATATAAATTTAAATTTAAAAAATACATAACAATTAATAATAGCTTGGTGCAGCTGGGCCTCAAAAATATCGAGCCTGGGACCTATATGTTAGTAATTTTTACAATTAAATTATTAAAAAGATAACTTTTAATTATAAAAAAATACATAGCTATTAATGATAATTTGTACAGTTAAGTTATTAAAAATTATAATTTTACAATTGACGACATGGATGCGCCCATACATCCTGGCCCTCGGACCTCGGATCTGTTAGACCTACAGCCCCAGCATCGATCAGAGTATATCTGGGATGGCCAGTTGCTGACACGGACATTCCGGGCTAGGAGAGTGGATGTCTTATGGGAGTTTTAGAGTGAGCGCGATCTACATCCTAGAGTCGTCCATCACCTGGAGGAGATGGGATTTTATAGTATTATTCAGATTGGCCGGATACAGCTTGATTATTCTTTGATCACGGCCATGATTGAGCGGTGGCGATCGGAGATGCACACCTTCCACCTTCCCATTAGCGAGGCCACTATTACACTGCAGGACATAGAGATTTTATATGGAATGTTAGCCGATGGATTGCCTGTCCTATTCCCTGCGAACATGAGACATTATCCGCGCGAGGCATATTGGGATTTGCTTCAAATGCTCACAGGTTTGAGGCCGGAGGACCAGGATCAAGGGTCTGGGGTCAGTCGCATACAGTTAGTCCCTATTAGAGATTGCCTAGTGCAGCTCCACGATACTATCACCGACGAGTCAAAGGAGGTGGATGTGCAGCGATATATGAGGTTGTTGCTGCTCCTTCTATTTGGGGGGGGGGGTCTTGTTCCACAATACTTCGGGGAACCTAGTCAGCCTCCGGTTTCTCCATTACATTACACGCTTCGAGGATACAGCCATATATAGATGGGGTGGTGCTGTCCTCGCATTTTTATACAGGTAGATGTGCCGGGCCTCTATGGGCACACAGAGAGATATTTGTGGCTTCCTGCCTCTTCTACAGGTGAGAACATATTCAATGAAAATATCCATTAGTTACAAATCTACCTAGCTATAGTTTATCTCACAGTATACATCAACTTTCTATATTAGGTTTGGGTATGGGAGTGATTTGTGCAGCTTAGGCCACCTCTGCCACAGCTACCAACTGAAGTCGCCATTCCACACCTGCCTTTAGCTTTTAGGTGGGTCATGCGGCGTGGACTTTCACGGGCGTATGATGCCCGTCATAATCTCCCAAGCATGAGGGATGTGTTAGACTTCCTCGAGGACGCACAAGTGAATATATAACTAAACGTACCGGTTATTGTTTAATTTAGTGTTACACATACTAACAATTTGTGTTGTTATTTGATAGTTCATCTGGATGTCGTATAGCGAGGACCTGATAGATACCCTGCCAGCGTACTGTACGTTAGGCCGGCATATTTGGAGGACTTCTGTCCCCTGGATATCGTGGAGCATCAAGCCTCGGAGCGGGTTTTGCATCAATTTGGCATGCTGCATCCTATACTGCCTCCGCCTGCATGGCATCCTTACATTATGAGAGGGATGATCGTTCCAGGGTGGACGACACCTTTATTGGATGGCTTCACACTCAGCTGGTTATTTGGGATAGACGAGGCGATCTGATCCCACCTCCGCAACACTATCCTATTGATGGGTACATGGCATGGTACCGCACAGTTTCCCATCTTTTTATCGGGAACCTAGTTCATCAGGTAGATGGGGGGTACGTCTCATACGCCGGGAGACACGAGGCTATGGTAAGTTTTATGTTATATTTAATTATATACATATAATGTTGTGAGAAATACCTAGTTTATATTCTTTACTTTTGTGCAGGCTATTGGATTGCATATCGTCTACCATATGGGGCAGCAGATCCACAATCCTGTGGTCATGCAGGATTATGGTCGGCGATTCACGAAAGTTGCTGTCGAGACACTGCAGCGTACCAGATCGGATCAACGCTTGGCACAGGATGCTGATTATATTGATCCAGCCACATACCAGCGAGGTCGTGGTATTCCACGAGCTGCTGGTGCCCGACGACCTGCTCCCTGACGACCAGGTGCTGCCCGGTGACCTCGTGCTGCCCGAGGAGGTGGTGTCCAGCAGGAGTCCGGTGATGCTCCCAATGATGATGTTGCTGCTGCTATGCCAGGTGGCATGCATGAGACGGACATGTCCTCTTACAGCCTTGGTATTTATGACACTGTAGGCCCTTCACAGATGACCCCACCGGGTCAATTGTTTATCACGGGCTCTGATTTCCAAGCAGCGGATTGGGGTGCATATTACCCTGGCCCATCTACCATTGATGAGGGTGGACAGACCCGAGATATATTTAGTGGCCGTCGACTGAGTTATGGGAGCTCTTCACATGCGCAGGTATGAGTTTATTAGCTTTGAATGTGAATTTGTTTTAACTATAACTTATTTTATTTATTACACTATATTAATCTCCTTTTTCAGGCTTCAGTTGACGATGCGACAGATGACTACATTCAGGATCCAAATGCTATTATGGTAAGATAATATAAATTATTATAAATTATTATGTGATTTTCTAATCTAATTTTTATTTTATTATGTAGCCTTCTATGGACCTGACAGCACCATCGTTGCATGTCATCCTGCGCCGCATCCAGCTATAAGGAGAAAATTTGATGATGATGATCCTGATAGCGTACCTAGACGGGCGGGGATACGCCTCAGGCCGACGGCTACATTGAGACACACCGGATGCGGGACTTGACTGGGCGGCCTTCCTTTTTGTGTATTTGTTGTAAATAATTTTTTGCAACAACAATATTTAATTGAATATCTCTATTAATTTTTTTAGTTCTCCATTTATTTTATTGTTTCGTATAACAACACAAGGACTTAAACTTAAATGCCAGTGAAACTTAAAGTAGTACAATACGAACACAAACATAATCTTCCACTTAGACTTAAATTAGTACAACACAAACACAAACATACTCTTCCACTTAAACTTAAACTTAAACTGAAATGCCACTTAAACATGAGTAAATCAGAAAGACAAACATAAAAATGAACTAAACACATAGTAGGAATTGTTTAGTCCCGGCTTCCATTTATTCTGCGTTCTAACCACTTAAATTGTTCTAGCAATTGTTCTTTTTCGTCTTCTAACTCTTTCACTCTCGCATTAAGCTCCGCAATTTCCTATTTATTTTTTTCTTTGTTCCTTCATTGCTGCAAAATTCCATTCTGCTCTCCATTTTTTATCTTTTACCTCCCTCAGCTCCTCCCTCATTTCTTCCATTGTTCTATTGAGTCGGCTTGTTAGATCTGCTTGGCCTAACCACATATTATGAAGATTTAGCATTCGTTCTCTGTAGCATTCTTGGTGACATTGTTCCTCAGCCCATTCATCAAACTCACACATAGGTTCATCCGGATTTTTGTACAACTAGTTCATACACATTCAGTAGTTACGTCCAACATCACGACCTTCCCAACAAGTTTGCAGCGCACAAGCTTTGGCACAGTAACACACTCGTGTACGAGGTTGAGCCATTTACTTTTACTTAAAAAATATCCAAGTTGAAAGAAATATTTGTGTTTACTAAATTTTTGAGCACATTGTAAAAAGACATCACATGCACAATGCCAGGTGTGATGGCGTTGTATTTTACGGTCAGCTTTTTCAGTTTAACAAGACATCACATGCACAACGCCAGGTGTGATGGCGTTGTATTTTACGATCAGCTTTTTCAGTTTAACAAGACATCACATGCACAACGCCAGGTATGATGGCGTTGTATTTTATGTCATTGATAGGTCTACTTTATGTCTACTTTATTCGTCTACTTTATATCATCCGGTCACATTTTTCAATTCGACGAGACAACACACAAATTACTTTAATGAAATTTATATTAAATTTACATACGGAACAAAAGTAAAAGCAAAGAAAATAAAAAAAAAAGGTTAAAAACAAGATTGGTAATTGGCTAGACAATAATGAAACATAATTTTATTTCATAAATCAACCAACATACACATTAAAACTAATTATTACAACTCATAGATTATTAGTTACACTAGAAGAACACCCACCCCGAGCTTGATTACTGTTGCCACCCAAAGGATATTTTCTACGGTCGTGTCCAGTTTGCGAATAGGACTTGTTACACACCATTTTAAATGGTGCAGGAGGCCAATAATGCTCAGCGCCCAGTGGTTGCAACTGACTACTATATGTGTTTACGTACTTAGAAACGCTATATTGTTGATCAACATAGTTTCTTGCACCTAAACCAACATGTTGAAAGCACTTGATTGCATGTGAGCAAGGCATGTGGTAGATGGACTATTTTCCACAAGAGCATAACCTTGCAGCTCCATTCACAGTATGCACATTATTACCCCGATTTTGATGGATAGTAGTGCGAACTTCAAACACATTTCTGTCATTATCATACTGCAAAAATGAATGCCAATGTGCTCGTCGTCTGTATTTCTCAAATCTCGCCATTGGCACAGGCATAAATTCAATACCACTTTCCATCAATGACGTTGCAGCTGCACATCTCTCAACAAACCTCTCTGCCATCTGCTTGAACGACATCCGCACTATGGCTGTGACAGGCAATCCTCTTGCCGACTTCAATAACCCGTTGAAAGACTCTGACACATTTGTAGTCAGAGTTCCCCACCATCTGCCACCATCCACATGCAAAGTCCACTTTTCAGGGTCATGTCGCATTAACCAACGATAGGCTGCCTCGTCTTGTTGCCTGATATATTCCACGTGCCTCCGGAATTTATGTTGTTGGTGATCTGTTGCTGCCAACCACATCAAATCATGCAAATCCTTATTGGGAAATGCCTTCTGGAAATTGGCTTTCAAATGCCTAACACGGTAATGATGGTAGGCATAAGGTTCTTGCTATGCTGGCAAGTTCTCCATAGAACTTAAGATACCGTCGTGCCGATCAAATATTAGACAGATACCAGAACGTTAATTCACAACGTGCTCTTTCAAGTGGTTCGAAAACAGCGTCCACATCTCTTGTCTTTCATTGGCACAAATAGTAAACGCTAGAGGAAATATCTGTCCATTAGCATCTACTGCCACGACTATTAATAGCTTGATATCGTACTTTCCATAGACATGAGTGCCGTCAATGGATATTATAGGGCGACAATGCGAAAAACCATCAATTGCTGGTTTAATCGCCTAGAACACGTAACTGAATATATATTCTGCTATACTTACACTTCGCTGAAGCTTCCACTGAATAACCGTCCCGGGGTTGAAATGCTGCAATGTAGCCATGTATCTAGGCAGATCTGCAAATGACTTATCCCGGTTACCATACACTATTTCAAACGCTCGTTTGCGTCCGAGAAATGCCTTTCTTTTAGTTATGGTATGGCCATATTCTTGCTGGACAGATGTAATGCACTCTTTGATTTTATACCTTATGGACTGTTCAACGTGTGGAATAAGAACAAGAGAAATCAAGTCAATATCTAAGTTAAAGTGATTCCCGTTGAATGTGTCCATTTCGCATGTGTGAGTGGGAATGTATTTACCCACTTTCCACATACATGTCTTCTTCTTTGTCGCACGCAGCATCCAATTACATGGCCAAAACCACCTGCGGCAAATAACCTTGTATACCGTTGGACTTGACTCCGCTACCTGCATCTCATGACAGTCTTTTACGTTGTGCATTTTACAAGCCCTAGTTAGGCGCACTTTATCAGGAAAAAGCATCCCCTTTGCAAGCACCGTTGGTCTAGATTCATCCCACATTGTTGTCCGGATTTCATCAAAATCCCGTGTGAGAGCTTCCACATCCGGCATGGTTGGCAAATTATCAATGTAAGGAATCTCTCTTGAATGAAACGGCACTTCAGACTCATACACTCTTCGTCTATGGGGGTCTCTCTTCAAATCAGGTTCTTCCTCATCATCCTATGCATCACCATCCTCACGATCAAAAGGTGTCTCATCACCGGATTCATCCGCATTATTGTCGTAGTCACTGTTCTCTTCCTCGCTTTGTGCATCTGCCAGGTCCCGATGTAATATATCATTTTCGGGCAATTGTGTGAGTTCAACTTGCTCATCTTCACTGCACAATCAACAAAAATATAAGCTAATAAATTAATAAATGATCTTCCTAATTTACGTAAACCACGTAACTTACAAGTCATAATGTGATGAAATTCCATGTTGGACGTTATCAATTAGGTGATGACTACCAGATGGGCCACTTGTAAAATTCATATCTGGCCGGTACCCCCTATTAAATATGCGAGTGTTACTATTAAATCAATTTAATAAAAATATACATAATTACCACAAATAATAATTAAAATTTACCAGTCGTCTTGTGAGTTATGAAAAGCAGGCGGTGATAAGTTTAAATCGAAGATAACTCTTTCATCCGGAACTTGTCCGGCAAAAACTGTTCCAGAATAACCACCCGATGACTCGGGGTTATCTCTACTACGCACAACCTCATTTTTAGGAACGTCTTCGGCCTTCACGTACATCTCCAACATTGTGATTACAAGAAAATCACGACATTCGTCCGGAGTCCTCAAAAAATCACGCAAAGTTTCATCATCGTCGATGTTAAATTCCGAGTAAAAAGCAACCCCTTGCGGAGTGACGGAATACGGATATCTTCCGGTAACTTTAAGTATGACGGAACGTTTCCTCACACTCATTTTTTTGCATAACAATGATATCAATGTATCGTACTCCATTGTCAATGGAAATTTAACATGACACTTAGCGGGCAAACTGTAGCTGACAGAGTTATTCTCCATCATAACCTCACCACTCCAATATAAAGAAGCTCTTATCCTTCGCTCTTCAGAGATAATGAAAAAATGTTGTAGAATTTCACAATAATAGAGCAACAAGAGTTATAAAAAAATTAGATTGCATTTCTATGCGATTGTAACCTCTTTATATAGAAAACGAAGAGCGGGAAAGATATTTTTTTACATATACAACGCCAAATAAGTTGACGTTATACTTTTTGAATTATTATATACTGCTATTAATGATAGGGTCAGAAATAAAATAATACAACACCAGATTTTTTGGCGTTGAATCTGTTCAACACCAGAAAATCTTGGCGTTGTATATTAACGGTATAGTTACCATCAATATGCAACGCCAGAAATTGTGGCGTTATATATAAATGTTTTTTTTTAAACCTAAAAATGTTCTTTAAGTCCAAATTAGACATATATAGGTTTCGGACTCCATCCATTTTCACTCAGCAGTTTACCTGCTCCTGTCGGTTGTCAGCATTTTGTTTCTTTCCCTTTTTTATTTCGCTAGCCATTTTTGGACCAAGTTGCAAAATCCAATTCAACTTATATATTAGTACACGTTTGTCCCTTAACTATGAGTAACGTTCAGAATAATATTACCCTTAGAATTGAACGTGGATTAATAAGGAGAAGAGGTTTTTAATTGTGCCACGAAGAAAACATGCGTCGAATTTCAGTGCTAATTATCCTTATAAGACATGTATTTAATTTAAAGGAGTCGTTTAGTAAAAAAGGATAGTAATAGAATTTTCGGAAAAGGGCCAAATATATCCCTCTACTTTCAAATATGGTTTACTTGTACCCTTCGTTATACTATTTAAATTCCTGCATTGGAGTACTGATGTTTCAAAAATCATTGTTGGAATTATTGCAATTATACAATCAAGCTTTGGAAGTACAATGTCGAGTTACTTGGGGACGTGAATATCTCAGTTTTAGGTAGATTTATTGTGAATTCCTAGAATTGAACAAAAGAAATAACTTGGATTTTTCAAAGTACTAGACCCCTAGGGATGTATGAAAAACATGTTCCAACATGGAAAAGTAAATTCTCCTAAGACTAATTAAAACTAGCTTAATTTAAACGACAAAATGAAATAAAATGAACTTATTAAGATCTAATGGATATAATTCACATTATGTAAGATTCACGAATTACGGATGAAATAAATATATAACATACAATAACATGTCCAGTGTAATGTCAAAAATAAGATCTGGGGAATATATGCATATTTTAACCCTACCTTGTACAAAGTAGAGTTGTTATTATTAGTAGACCTTCGACATAATGGATAAAACAAACATGAGATAATGAAAAGTGTTTATAAAAGAAGAAAAAAGAGAAGAAATAAAGATTCTTCATTACTCTTTGGTGGACCATCTGTATTGGAAAATATTAAGTATATGGATGAATAATGACATGGCATGACACGTGGGGTTACTTATAGGCTATGACTATGTCAAAAAGTCTAAGTTGATGTGGATAAAAAGAAGTACGAGATAATGGGGTGAAAAAGAGATACGGGAACAGAGGGAAGGTACGAGTAAAAAGGCTCGGAAGACCCGTACCTATTTAAAGCATAATTATGAAGGAGATACGAAAAGACAATGAACCAGGACACATAAGAGAATGAAGATACACGTCATTACAGAAGAAACAAGTACTAGAGCCGTTAAGGAATATTTACATTCAATATAATAATTGTATAACATAGCATTAAATGTCATTAAATATTCATAATGACCTCATTATAGCTTGGATGTAACATACATTTTCAAAGATTCTCCAAAAGACCAATAAAAGGAGAAACATGTAATCAAAGAAAACACAAAGATACTACTGGAATATATTTTTGATTTACAAGCTTCCATATTTGTGCATTTGATAATTTTTTTTCTTTATTCCTCGATTATCAGTAACCCGATTCTTCTAGACTGAAAATTTATTTTTTGGTTAAACAAATTAATTTCGTTACTGGAAATATGATAATCAGCGTTACTTCTATTTGATTTTCTTGTTCAAATCATTCATGTCAAACAACAACGACAACACTACAGGACTTCTAGAAATTCAACCAAATCAACAAATTCAAAGAGATTCTTCTCGAGATTCACCACAACGTTCAAAACAATATTACCTTTGAATTGAACGTGGATTAAATAAGGAGAAGAGGGTTTTAATTGTGCCACGTATAAAACATGCGTCGAATTTCAGTGCTAATTATCCTTATTAGACATGTATTTAATTTAAAAGAGTCGTTAGTAAAAAAGGTTAGTAATAGAATCTTTTGTGAAAATAGCACATGCTGGCCAGTTTTTGTTTAACATTTGCAAAATTATTGAATAATAGTCACTATTTTGCTGCAACACAAAAAATTCCAGCATAATATACTAGATATTAGTGCACCTTTATATTGTATTGGTAAATATTCAATCATTCGGCGAACAGGGGATCAACCCCATCATGACCAATATGTGGTAAATAGTCAACGCGACTGACTTCCGATTATGACAGCTGTCCCTAAAACAAATGAAGGGACATCTACCAAACTCGGTGCCCACTCGTGATGGACAAGAAGAGTTTAAGACTATAAATACCAAAAAAGAAAACCTCTCAAGGGGGCTTCTTATTCGACACAACTCTTATTGCACCAGAGACAAAAAAGATATACTCCACAAGTGGAACAACAAACAAGATCAATGTAAGATCCTGAACCTCTTGAAGGATAGAAAATATCAATGTAAGATACTGAACCTCTTCAAGGAGAGGCAAGTCAAACTACTTCGATGAAAAATTCTGAATATCCCAGAGATAGAAACTTATACTCATCAAGGGAAAAAATAAATAAGTTCAATGTAAGATCCTGAACCAGGGGCTGCCCGCCGTATTTTGGGGCCTAAAACCAAACTTTAATGAGGGGTCTTCATGTTTTTAATTTTTTTTTTAATTATTTAAAGTCAATTTTTCTAGCTTTTTTAGATGCAAAGTTACTAATAATTTTCTTATAATCAATTTCGCCTAATAAGTCTTTCTCAATTGACAATATAGCTAACCCGTTTAATCTCTGTTGAGACATTGTTTATCTTATGCAAGGTTTTATCAATTTTAATTTTGAAAAACTTCTTTCCGCTGAAGCAACGGTAACATGAATTGTTAACATTATTCTATAAGCAATATAGTCATTTGGGAAAGAATCAAGTTTCTTTATTTGATTGAGTATATCGATTAAACTATTATCTTCTACTTGTACTATTTTTCTTAATACTTTCAACTCAGAAAATAAATCTAAACCATCAATATCAGATTGATTATTATGCTTTAAAAAAATTTCAAGATTAAGGCAATGTGTTTTTAAATTTCCATCATCTAATGATCTTAGTTTTTTACCACTAAATAGAAAACCAAAAATATTTAAAATATCTCTCTACTATAGGAAATAGGACGTCAAAGCCCTCCGTTAAAAGTTGGCCCCTTATATTCCCTTACCGTCTAAAAATTGGCTCAAAAATGCCGTTATCCACTAACGGAAGATATGTAAATCCACGTGGAATTATATTAAAACGTAGAAGGACATTTTAGACCCTTTTCGGATTGTACAAGGTCATATACGAGTCGGTTATAGTAGTCGATTCTCAAGCACTTCACACCATATCAGTTTACTCACACACCTATTTTAAACTAACAAACTAATTATCACATCAAGTAACTCAATCACAGACACAAACTAATTATCACAACAAGTAACTCAATCATAGACAGAAATATTCAAATAAATGGGAATGGCTTCATTATATCCTTGCAAAAAAAATTATTACATGATAAAACATAATAATTAAGACACAATAACACTAATATTATATATCATTTCCAGCTAATGCAACTCACATTACATATCATTTCCCGCTAATGCAAAGAGCAAAAGAAAATTCACATCTTCTTTCGACATTTAGCATCACGTAGAGGTGAGTATTCTAAATCAACCACTTTCTTCATTAGAACATTTCTTTCCAATTCCAAGGATTCTATTCCTCCATGATCGACGAGCATCATAACATTCTCAAGATCGGCAACTTTCCTTTGGAGTACTTTCTTTCACGGATTAGAGCTTCCTTATCCTTCTTTAAACTGCATATGAGATTTGAAATTCTAGGAGGAAGCTCATCATCTTGTCATTCCCAATAGGAACATTTTTTATCCTAAAATAAAAAAAAATTACAGTCAAATCGAAATAATTAAAGGAACCCATCAATAAATTTACATACCTCATGCTTAGGGCACTTGAAAAATCTTGTCCCATCAGCATTTAAAGGAGTCCACGCCATGAAATAATTAGCAACAAATCCAAACGACACCTCCTAATCGACACATTTAAGCTACTCGGACTTTGCAACATTGTTTTAGAGAAACATCCAAAACAAACCGATAAAGATGAAAAACAATTAAACCTAAACTAGAACTCAACTCGAAATCGACAAGGCGACCCAATTAATAGGAAAAATCTGACATCAATGAAGGGTCTAAAATAGGTGTGTGAGTAAATTGATATGGAGTGAAATGCTTGAGAATTGACTACTATAACTGACTCGTATATGACCTTGTACAATCCGAAAAGGGTCTAAAATGCCCTTCTAAGTTTTAATGTAATTGCCACGTGGATTTACATATCTTCCGTTAGTGGATAAGGGTATTTTTAGCCCATTTTTAGACGGCAAGGGCATATAAGGGGCCAACTTTTAACGGAGGGCTTTGATGTTCTATTTCCTATAGTAGAGGGGCATTTTAAGTCCTTTTCCGTTAATTAAATATTGCAGTACGCTTCAAATTGTTCAAATATATTTTCGAGATCTTTATTATTCAATAAAAAATTATCAAGAGCACCTTTTTGAGATTGTATTAGATTTTGAATTCTTCTTCTTTTCTTGAGTTTTTCATAACCAGATTCATACTTTTTATTTGACATACTTATCTTCTAATAAATAATCTAGAAATTCACTAAATAGCAAAATAATAAATTTTAGATGAGAAAATAATAAAAAGAAAGAATGATAGCACATGGTTCAAGAACGGATAACTTGATATCAAATTAAATTACTGCTCGTGTATACTTGTTGTAAGACTTGAATTATGAGAATAGAACGAATAAAAAACACTCTACTTTTTTTTGAATCAATACACTGAACTCTGAACCTCCTCAATAATGCTTGATCTTTGTCTATTGTAGAATGGAGGCTTGAATTGAAGAACAAAGTACAAAAATATAATATAAAATAGTGCACACCTTATTGTTTTCACTTTACTTGAGAAGGTTGTGACTTGTGATAGAAAAAATTAAAACTTTAAAGTAAAAGTTGTACTTGTTTATGTACTACAACCAATAAAAATGTATTCCTACCTAATTGATTATTTTCGAAGATATCCTCCTTATAGTGGGCCTCTTTCTATACCCAAAAAGACTCTTTCCATTCCCAAATAGTTAGTAATCTTGGTTACTAGTTGTACTTTCAGATTTTATTTTATTTTAAAAATAAATTATTATGAGTAATATAAATCGGCCCTCCCATTGGCATTCACTATCTCAAACTTATGTTCTCTTTTGTACAAACTTCCCACATATTATTTCACATTATAGTTTTTTTTTAAAATTTATTTATTATATATATATAATTGGTATACCAAAAAATGGGGCCCCCATATATGCGGGGCCTAAAGCGGTTGCTTTACCTGCATTATGGACGGGCTGCCCCTGCTTGAACCTCCTCAAGGAGAGGCAAATCAAGTTATGTTGATAAATAAAATCCCGTTTACATCGTCCCATAATTGATAATTTCTATGTCTCAAGTTTATTTTTTAATTTAGCGATTAATTATAATTGGCTACGATTTACCCCTTGAATTATTTCAATTGATTTACTTGCAAAGTATTCGTTAACTCCAGTATATTATGCTGGAATATTTTTCGGATTTTGAACAATATTTTCATTTAGATTTATCATTACATGAAAAATAGCTAAATTTCGATTACTTTTGAAACTGTAACTATTATTCAATTACCACTTATAAATCTAGCTATTTTTTAATTTCACCCCGAATCTTTTGGTAATGAAATGGATACATATGACCCCAACTATTAGCGGATGAAACAAATACTCCCTTCGTTTTAGTTTATGGACTAAAAAGGAAATAGATTCACATAAATTAAAACGGAAGGAGTATATAATTTCGTATAGTTAAAATGGGCGAGTTTGACAATACTTACTCAAACTTAATGTTTCCACCAAACTAAGTGCTTTGATCATAACAATTACAAATTAAAGTGACAATATATATCAGTTAATTACCATTAAGTAATAAAAGTTTATAAAATATATATCCTAAATTTATTTGCTCAGTGCAAAATAATTTATGCTTCAAAAATATTTTTTTTACTGTCCAAGATAGGAGTAAGATCTGCGTATACTTTTACCTTTCCTTGACCTCACTCACTTGTAACAACTCAGTTGGATGTTGTTGTTGTTGTTGGTGGGGGTAAATAATTTATGCTCATTCACTAAATGGATCTCTGCCACGTGGCAATGAATGGGATACTTTAAGCTTTATTATTGTGAGAGGGTTCATACAAGATCTTCTTGGGGAAGAAAAGCATAGTCAAAAGGTGACAAAGTATATCTCTTTCAGACATCCTTAACTCTTTGTCTGGCAAAAATACCCATTTTGGGTTTGTCTAAATGACTAAATTTTTGTTCCTCTTTTAGTTCAAATCCAACAATGTTTGAATGACAAGAGAGGAAAACACTTTATACTATTTTCAAATTCACATTATCTTTATCAATCTGCTTCTTTGCCTTTGTGCAGATTTTTGGCAGTGTGTGTGACCAATAATGTATGGCAAAGTAAAAACAGTATATTAGTCGTACTATAAATAGTAATATTTGCCTTATGGAAATGGGGCCTAATAAATCTTCCCATGTATATGCCTTTGCAATTGACAAATATACCTTTTATTCAAAACTTGGGTTTTTGGCCAATTATTATTATTAGCATAATCATTAACTAATTATGTGAACTTTTCTAATCAAAGAATATTTCCGCTACAGACAAACACAAGGAAAAGATCAATAACAATAACAATATATCCAGTGCAATCACAATATCACATAAGTGGAGTCATGGGAGACTAACTAGTACGAAAACATTACCTTATAAGGTAGAGAAATTGTCTCTCGATAAATAATCGGCTCAAGCAAACATAAGCACGATAATTTGGAACAAGAGATGCAAAAATCAAAAAGGAAAATATGACAAACCAATAGCAATCTAATTCTTAATACACCAAAACAAAAGTAACATAAGGAAGTAATCGAAATCTAAGAAAAAGAAAGAATAATAATAAAGCTAGTACTCTATGGGAAGAAAAGACTTTCGACTACTAACTCTCTACTCTAATCCTCCACCTCAACATTACGGATCACGTCCTCGATAAGTACTCATCCTCTACCTCAACATTACGGATCATGTCCTCGATAAGCTGGAGATAACTATGTCCTACCTAATCACCTAATACAAAGGAAAGATCATTTTTATTTTAAATTAGTATTTTTTTGGAACTAATCATGCCTATTTGTAAGATTTTTGTAAATCTTATAAGGCCCTGTTTGGCCATAAGTTTTGCCAAAATAAATTTGAGTTTTATTTTCAAAACTCATGTTTGGCCATAAATTTTGCTCATATTTTGGCCAAATCCCAAATAAAAAATTTCAAATTTCAAAATCAGCTATTGAGATGAATTTGGACCAAAATCCCAAAACTTGGGAATTATATACATATTTTTTCAAAATAAAGTTGAAAAATATATTTTGAAACGTATGTCCAAAATATTTTCATCTACAAACCAAACTTTACCCAAATCAGATTTTTCAAAATAAATTTGGGATCTATGGCCAAATACCAGCTAAGATTACTATTATCTGACAAATATACTAACTTCTAAATCAAGAAAATTTGCGCTTTTAAATTTTATTTCTAACTTTTATTAGTGATTATGGTATTCTTTGTTGTTAAAGCTGTGTTCACTGTGCTAGCACATGAACATTATAAAATAAGAGAACTTTGGGATCAACATGTGATTAAGTTTTTCATTTATGCTAGCTCCACTTTTTCCCTTAATTTTTTTTGACCCAAAATACAAGCAAAAGTAAGAGAATATATACCAAAGTGGTATTTTACAATTTTACAAGCAAGTAGTAGATTACCAATATATACAAGGGGTATGACATAACGGTTAATGAAATGAGATGCAAACTATAGAGATCATGGTACAAATTCCAAATGAAGCAAAACACACCAGGTGATTTCTTCCTATATGTCTAACCTTTTGTTGGTAGAATTATGTAGTACGACGGTAGCACACGCCATAAAATAATGGCGTGTGCAAGTTGGCCGCATACTACCGCTATAAAAAAGAAACAAACAAAGAAAAAAAATTGGGAGGGAACCCAATTAACTTACTCTGAAAATGAATAAGAAAAAGGAAGAATCAACAGGTGATTTTGAATAGAAACCTTTCCCTAAACACAAGGTTTCAGCCAACCCAACTAAAAAAAAACAAAGTGCATAAAGGTTAACAAGTGGAATAAGACAGATTAGACTTTCTTCTAACGTTAGGAATGCAATCAAAACAAATAGAAAACAGTATGCAAAGTATGAAAAAGTGATTTATTTGAAAAGCCAATCAGTGATCATCATCTGTAAAGTAAGTATAGAATGAGTTAAAGATTTCCCTTTTAATGGATCTCTCAATCCTCAAGTCCTTTCCCTATTTCCAAGGTTTCTTTGTGTTACTTTGATTATATTCTTAGCTTCTTTTCTGGTTTTCTTTCTGTTTTATGAAAGGTTTTAAAAGAAGAGACCAGGTGCCACTAATTTTATCTTTGTCTCTTTGTTCTTTTAGAAACTACTAGATTTTAAGATCTTGCTAGTTAAGATTGTTCCAACTTTAAGAATGTTTTACTTTGTCTAAACCTGTAAGCTTTTTGGTGTCTGTTCCTAGGTTGATAGGGTTTAAACTAACCAGATCATCAAACTAAAGTCTCTTCAAATTGGTGTAGGCAGGCCTAGCAACTTCCCTTTTCCCGTAACAGTGACATCCGTGCTAGTTGTGCACACCTCAATTATTCTATCCGCTGCTACCTTCACACAGCTAGATATCGAGTAACTTTATCTACCAAAGCTACACAGATAGGAAGATATCACCATTTGTTTTTTGCCTCAATAGGGATTTCAATTATGCTTTCCTATGGGTTTTATCCCCATTTGTCGACCATTTAACCACACAATTAGGTGCAAACTTATGCCTAGTAACTTTGGTACAAACCACCATTAGGTGCAGACTTATGCCTGCCTAGTAACCTTGGTACAAACCATTAACCCTAGGCTTAGTAACTTTATTCATGCTCAAACTTGAATTTTGAATGAAAACATGTATTAAGCACTATTGGTAACTAAAATTGGAGAATGTTATGACTTTTGCCATTTCAAAACTATGAAGCATAGACTTTGATATTTGGATTTATAATCTGGAGAATAATAATATTTGAAGTTAATTAGAACATAGTAATAAAAGATTTCGTTTCTCAGGTAACAAGCGGCAACTCTTCATGTCAGGGAAGAGGATTCTAACATTTACTACCTCATGCCCTACTTCCCTACATTGAAAAAGTTTGTCCTTTAAGGGTATTTACTGGAATTGCCCCATGAATAGTGGAGTTGTCATTTCATATTGAAGATATAAATATATACTCCCTCCGGTCCAAAATAAGTGATGTTTTGGGTGTTTGCACACATATTAAGAAAATCACCTTTTAGCATTTATTAGCAATAGAATTGACCATTTTAACCTTACTATCTCACATAAACACTCCTAACACATATTCCAATACTATTTACTCCAAGGACAATATAGGAAAAACATCATAAAGTCATTCTTGAAATCCGAAAAGATATTCAGATATGTATTCAGATTCAGACGTCTTAATCTTAAAAAAAACAAATGAGGCCTTAGGATTATTTGTCCCTTTCTGAAACTTAATTTCAAAAGACCTTGCAACAAGCAGATGCTAAATCTGGTATATTGTTTCTGATCTGGTTTACTAATAGCATCAGGTACCTAACTTCAACACATTTAGTCAAGAAGCTGTTCATTGACTCACATAACCAAGTGCTTGAAGCTCTTCAGCTACACTCTTGCACTCTGATACTTTAGTCTTAAGAGGCTAAAATCATAACACTATTGTGATTCGATGAGGGCATCAGTCTTTAAAAAGTACCAATTGATACTCCCTCCGGTCCATAATAAGTGTCTCTTTTACTTTTAGCACGCCCATTAAGAAAATACTAAATCCTATACAAAATTACCTAGTATGACTAAACTACCCTTATTAAATATTCGGTACATGGTTATAGTGATATTTATTGCTCTTCTGCACATAAGGGTAAAAGAGTAAAAATAAATTGAATTTTTTCTTGATTACCTAACTAGACACTTATTTTGGACCAAAATCAAAAAGTAAAAGATATTTATTATGAACCGGAGGGGGTATTCAACTCTCTAACAAAACTGATTGTAGCTAACCCCTCAGAACTCATTTGGGATGAAATTCCAAGTGGGATCACCGACAAATTGATCATTGAAATTATTGTCTGAGGAATCAAAACACCTGATAGCCTCTCTGAAACCAAAATTATGGCCTATCAAAGTCTGGTTCTCTAACCAATGGGATTAATACTCCACCATGTTCTTCCTGTAAGCACAGGATTAGAAATGATATCATTCTCCAAGTGGAGGGACGGGATATTCGTCAGGGCTCTCAATCTTTCCTTGCACCAAAATCTCGTCTCATAACTATATATTTTTATTGAGTCTAAGTATGCTCTCTGACCCAAATAGTGTTATACCACCAAAATAGTCAATCAGAGTAAGGTATTTGACACTACTTGACACTGTGCATAATCAGCAATCAATAGTGTTATACCACCAAAATTCCAAGTACAAATTTTTAAATTGAGAAACAAAACAAAAAATGGCGTTGCACAGTCAAATGTTATAAGACTATGGTAACATTTTTCTGGAAAAATTTAATCACATACAGTTCTCAATACTGTCAATATATATCACTTCAACAAACCCCTTACAAAGTTGCATAAGTCACGGGTTGTAATTAACAACTCCGCAAAACCTTCAATAGGTTAACATGAAGTAGGTTCAACAAGGATGCCCATATACTGTAATAACTGGCACAATACTGCAACGTCAGTTAAACAATACTCAAGACCATGAAGGGAGACTAACAAGCACACGGGTATTTGTTGAGGCAAAAAGATAAAAGTAAACATAGACAGATACACACCAAGTGCCAAGATAAGCAGTTCCATAGAAAGGAATGGACCTGCAATTCAAATAGTAGATGGTATATCCTCCTTGCATGAGTCCATTACTACTATTCATCATCATGACGCTTCCTGCTCCTCTTCTCAGAACGTTTTTTGTCCCTGCCAACTCGTGAATCATCAGAGTTGCTGGCATCAGAATCAGATGCTGAGGCTTTCCTCCTGCTCCTACGCTTGTGCCGTGGAGGAGAATCATCACTTGATTCATCAGAACTGTCCGCATGTCTATGACTTCTCCTCCTACTCTTCTCCTTCCTACTTTTTCTCCTCCTCCTACGATCTTCATCCTCATCTGATGAGTCATCCCGTTTCCTCCTCTTTTCTTTTCTCCTCTTCCTGCGATCCTTATCTTCATCATCGTCCTCCGAATCACTGTGTCCCCTCTTCTTCCCACTCCTCCTCCTCTTTGATCTGCCCCTCTTTTTCCTTTTTCCAGAGTCTGACTCATCATCATCATCATCATCTGAATCTTTCTTCTTGTGCTTCCTAGATGACTTCAACTTCCTACTCACCTTCTTCCCATACTTCTCAGCAACTGCCCTCTCCATTTCAGAATCATAATCCGAATCAGAACTCTCACTCTCCTCTTCTTCTTCACTGCTCTCCTCATTTTCTGCTTTTCCCTTCAGCTTAGACCCTTTGATCTTCTCCAATCCAGATAACACGGCAGCCTCAATCGCCTCCGGGTCCTTATCCTTGTTATCATCCTTAACACTCACGAAATTCCTACACTGGAAAGTGAGGTGGCCTACCCGCCCACACCTCTTGCACGCCCCACGAGTTTCATCAGCATTGGATCCCGTGATCCGGGCAAGTGCAAGCAAACCCTGAAAGCTCGCATAAGCATTTTCAGGATCTGCAGCCGACGCCTTCTGGGTAGACTTCTTGTCGTCCTCCTTGCTAGGAGCATATGGATCATAACCAATAGCACTCTGCCAGATGCCGTGTGTCTGTAGGGCTGCACTACTGTGGACCCTGTTGTTCGCAGGCATGCGAACCCTACCTGCTGTGGCCGGCATGTTGACTGTTTATCACCAAGAAGCTGTATACACCTAAAAGAAAGGGTTCAGCAACAAAATTCCAAAAAGCCTAGTTTCCAAAGTTCCAATAAGTAGCTAGGTGGTAGCATTAGAAGTGAAAAAGCCGTATACAAAAATCAAAATGTAAGCATCACACTTCCAAACCCAAGCATCTTTTCAAAGTTCCAATTTCGGAGCTATATAACAGAATAGTAAATAATATGTACACTAAAATCATTATTTTGAACAACAAAACTTGAACCACTAGCTTTTCAATGTTTCAAATTTGTAATAGACAGTACAAAGCTGTGTACACTAATTATCACTGTGCAAGCATCAATTTTCCAAACCCTAGCTGGTTAGATCTTAAAGTTTCAAATTCGGATCTAAAAATCAGAACAATGCTTACACCAAAAATTAATAGTTTAGAACAAAAAGCCAAAGCCCTAGCTTTTAAAAATACCGAATTTGAACCAAATAATATATCAGGTTTCAAATTCAGATAGACTCCAAATTTAACCTGAGAACATGTTCAGTTCCACGAAATATAACTACCCAAAATAGTTGACATCTAATGTAGGGTAACACGATAGCAAAAGCCTCCCAAAAGACCAACAATACAACATTTTAAAGCCCCATCAACGAGATAATGATGTATGCAAACCCGAAAAATACTAAGGATAATTAAAGCTGCAGATTAATATGTGATCAACAAAAGCAAAAAAATAATAATCACGCCTTAATCCCACACTAGATTTCTTTCAGCTATATGAATCCTCCCTATCAATTCAGTTCCATTTGGACCAATTTCATTCCAATACTCAATAATTTTCCTCAAAAGAAGCTATTAGTGATTGAACCACAATCTAAAGTCGCAGAAGTAATAAGCTGTGTACGCCAAAAATTAACAATGATTGGTAAAAACCGAAGCCCTAGCTTTTAAAAAATCCCGAATTTGAACCAAAATAATCAGATCAGCTTTAAACTCTTCATAAATTCTCAATTTAAACGAGCACAGAACTTCAATTTCACTACCCCACTCCACCCCACACCCCCCAAAAAAAGAAGTATATTTTGGTTCTTCTTTATGGATCCTCAATATCAATTCTTTTCCATTTGGACCCGATTCATTCCAATACTCAATAATTTTGTCTTGAATCAAACTATCGGTAATTGCACCACAATGAATTTTAAAAAATAACTAAAAAAAATAAAGCCATAAAAATCGTGCTTTTCTGATTTTCCTCTAGGGTTATTCAACATGACGACTGGAATTTTAAGAAATAGAAGGGAAATTTTGGGATCTGAAAGTTACCTTTGTGTAATGATTATATCACTTGTTCGACGATAATCGGAAACCTATGTTCAATGATTTAGGATGAGCTCCCAATTTCGAAAAAGGCGAATAACGAAATCTTATCGTTAATTAAATAGACTTTACGACCCGTAACGACGTCGTTAAATGCTTAGTCGGTGACTCGCCCCGCTCTCCCTTTGTTTTTTCCTCCTCTGTCAATTTCATATCACTGAAAGGTGGGGTTTTTTTTTTCTCTTTTTCGGGGGGGGGGGGGGGGGGGGGGGGGGGGGGGGGGGGGGGTTAGGTAAATTTTCTAATTAAGAATTTTGAATATTCTCTATGTAAATATTTTTTGTTTTAATCATATAGTAGTTTAAGTTCACTAATCCAAGTAATATAAATTAGTCCTACGTAAAGATTATTAAAGAGAAGTACTCTCTAGCGAAAATTTATTTTTGCATTTCTATGAAATTAAAAGAATAAATTATAAATACAAGTAACAACAAGCTTAGAACATAAAATATTAGTTTACTTAATTACAATCAAATTAGTATTAGTACTAGCGTGATGTGGGAAGAATTCTAAAGAATGTAAATTATATGATGTGATCTAATTTGTTTGACCACATTCTACCATATCGCTTGAATATATTTTAATTATTTTCTTGTTACCCAATAAAACACCAATAAAAAAATCTTAAGAAATTATAAAAAGATTCATATATTCACAAATAGCTTATCAGTTGATTATTTCTTTATTACACAATCTACTACTTACTTAGTATTCATTACGTTTTATTAGTTTGTCACTTTACTTATTTTTTTTTCAGCTGCTCGCACATTAATATAACACAGATGTATATATTTTTCTTACTCCTAATACTTTTCTTGAAACTTTTATTCGATTGTTCATCTTCAAAAGTCAAAAGTTATTAATATTATTCTCAAACTAATTCAAGTTATAAATATCAACAAATATGCAGCACTAACTTATGAATTTGAATGTGTTCTTTACTATTAAATTATATGTTTGAATGATTAATATTTTTATATTATAAATGAAAAAAATTCCAATCTCTTTTATGTTTACATAAAATTTAAACTTTGGCTTTTATATTTAATTTAATTATCTATAAGATAAAATTCACATATTTTATTTATATCTATTCTTCTTCTTGGAAGTCTTTCAGTATTTGATATTTTTTATTTTTTATTTTGTCTGTTAAGATTCACACATGGTATTGTCCATTTTATATTTGACTTTTATCATCATAATTCAAAAAATATTTTTTCACCTCAAATTCAAATAAGTCTTAGCATTCTATATTTTATATTTAATTTTTTAAAACTTTTGTCCTTTTGTTACTTGTTTATTATTATGACATTATTCTTACTTACAATTTTCATATTGCGATGTAATTTTTTAGGAGCTTGGATCTTGATTTAATATTATTGCTTATTATTTTGTTAAATTGTGACGACCCAAAGGGTCATCACTTGTTTTATTAATCATTTCGAGCTTTTGAGGTCTTGAAAACCTCAGCCTTAGAAAGCCTTACTAAGCTTCAAGAAGTTCATTGAATTACTTATAATTGTTATATTGCGATGAAATTAATGAACCTGATTAAATTGAGCACATACAACAGAAAGAAATAGTATTGATTTGCGTTAGCATCTTGAGTAAAACTAAGATGCCCCTGTACACGGTTTTGAAAGATTTCGATTTGATATTTTTGATTTTTGACTTAATACCACTATCATATCGAAATATATTTGTTATGGTTCTGTTTTTCCCTTTTTGATTTCGACATCGAAGCCTTAGAAAGCCTTACTAAGCTTCAAGAAGTTCATTGAATTACTTATAATTGTTATATTGCGATGAAATTTTTATTAGCTTGCCCCGTAACTTCTTGTTATGTATTATTATTTTTTAATATTATATATAGATAAAATAGATTTTTCTTACTACAAAATTTAAATATTCGTGGATTTTATATAATTTAAATTTATCAATAATATTTCGAGTATTATTTTGTTACTTTATTTCATTTTTAAGTCAAGTCAAAGTAGAATATCCTCATACTATTTTTGTCAACCTTCTTGTAATTTTTTGAGATATTTTAATTAGTTTTCCCCATTAGAATTCTTCTATAGTCAAAATAATCTCTTAAAATATTGACTCTATTGCTTATCATATTAAACAATCTCTTAAAATATTGACTCTATTGCTCGTATTCCTATATGGCTTTTCTTATCTGGAATATCTAATCTCAAATTCAAATATATCTTATTCTTCTATTTTTTCAATTGGGCCGCATTTTCAAAATATCATATACTTTCAAACTTAAATTAACAATACTCAATTCAGATGTTAATCGTAAAAAAATTCAAATTGTTGCAACAATGTTTTCACCATCATTTTAATAAAAAATTATCTATGTATAATATATTCATTTTTTTCGATATGCCAACATTAATATAACCTCATTATTCTTGTTATTAAATATATATTTTAATTAATATTTAATTCTATTTCTTATCTTATAAATAATTTTGTGTATTTGATGGAAAAAAAATTGCTACTTGAAAATTTCAAAGTCATCAAATCCTTAATATCTTAAGCAAATTTATTCACATTATTTTTAATTTGCCCGAAAGTATAAATAGTCATCGGTTATCTTAATCAACGTCTCTATATATATTTTTATTATTTTATTACTACGAATTATTAATTAGTTCGAACATTGACATTTTTAACTAATATAAAAGCAAAATCGATGATTGGATCTATAAATGCGATATGATATAGATATAGATATAAATATATATGATCAGATTTGTCTTTTAAATTTTGTCTTAAATGTGTCAAGTGACATTTTTTCAATGTGCCACTTGACCTAACCTCATGCTTCACTACCCTCCTTTAATATAACACTGGATAGATTTTCAGATATGTTATCTTAAAAAATTATAAATGTTAGAATTGCGTTAACTAAAAGATATATTTAATATCCAAGAAAACCTTTTTTGTCTTAGTAAAATTTTGATAGAAATCCTTGGACAACATGAAGCATCTAATGGTGCAGAAGAAAATTGAAAGCCTAGTTTTCTTGCTCAACGAGACTTTTCCACACGAATCCGGATTTCATCGTGTTCAATGCAAATCTCACACACCAAGTGAGAAATTAAAAAAAAATGATTTCTCTTTTTTCCAATTGAAAGGAAGATTGTCGCGTGCAACTTATAGCTCACACATCCAAGTTGTGGAAGCAGCCACTAATATATGCATTAGAATGGACTATCTACATCGTACTCATTTGGTGTGGTCTTTCCCCAAACTATGTGTCAACGCGAAATGTTTGTACACCAAACTGCTCTTTTTTAATTGTGAAAAAAAAGTTTGCTGAATTACGATGATGATCTACTCATATTGGACATTTAAATCTTGGTACACGAGCATGTCAAGGTGTGATCTGATTCAAACACAATATCTTTCGAAATAAATAAAATATTAAAATAGTGATTGAAAAGTTAGTTAAGTAGATAAAGTGCAATATCAAAATTTAAAATTTACGGGGTCGTTTGGTAGGGTGCATAAGAATAATACGAATATAAAAACATATTTCTTATCCATTGTTTCGTTTGGTGCATTAAAGTATTGCACAATTTCTAAAATAATTGTTTGTGTACGAAAATGCCTTCAAAACTTGTCCTAACTCTAACTTTTTAAAAGAAACATATGTTGAGAAATATTTCTATATAAATAATTTTAATTTTTTTTATTTATCTACCTATATTGTAAACTAAATTAAATATTTATTTATGAAAAAGAAAATATGCCAAGTATGTATTTATTTACTAAGGATATAATTTATTTCTCACTATTTGAATTATTTTAAACTTGCATTAATATACTAACTAGCATATTTTAATCAAGCAAAAATATGGAAGCAAAAATATGGAAGGACTTTTATCTTTCACTAAGCTAATGCATGCATTAAAACCCATAGCATTGCTAATATCATTATTTTCTATGCATTAGTTATGCATAGGCCAATACCAAATGGATGTATAACTAATATTTGCACAACTAATGCATGAGTTCAAAATATTTACCAAACAATGTAATATTAATACACAAAGCTAATGCATCCTACCAAACGACCCATAAGTAGTTTAACGAATTTGAATTTCTAAAAGTTATAAACAAGTGTAGGATGCAATGAGATAAGAGTTTCCTTGAGAAAATTGGAAAGTCAGAGATCAAGGGGGCAAGTGCACAGATAGCCATTCTTAGGGATATTAATTAGAAATTAGTGTCCTAAAATTCTAAATTAAAAATCCTAACTTCAGGACAATTCTAGATATTTTTGTCCCAAAATGTGAATCGAAAAACTGAATTCATAATGCACAGGCAGCCCTTTAGAGTGGCTACCTAATGTCATTTCTACGATCCGATACATCCATCAAGTGCACCTGAGCACATGAACTTAACCTGACTTAAGAAGATAATTTCCAACCATAAAATGGGTTGATCTCTCATAGCAAGAAACCACAAACTGATCATCTCACCCAGAAACTAACTTGAATAAATACATTATTTTTTTATGGCACACTTGAGCTGCAGTTGCCTTATAAGTCATCTAGTTTTGCCTAAAAGAGTATCAAATTTGAAGCACAAATACAAACACATGCAAGGACTAAGTGTGCCAGTAATATAAAAAGTGCATGTAACTCATACAAACAGAGGTAATTTAGCACAACGACAACCATTCCTCCGCTCAGCACCTCAGACTCCTTAGAATTAGTCCAGCGCCAGCTTCCTCAAGCATCTGCACGCAACAAAAGCGCACGAGTTATGATAAGCTTGTTGAGGAGCACTTAGTTGCAACTATAATGGAAAAAGAGGTAGCTAAAGATGCTAAAATTGCACCATTTAGGGGAACTTGTACTCGTTGAAGAGAATCCAGAATGAGCATTTGGAATGGATATGGAGAGCTGTGTGGTGGAGAAATTATTTTTGCCGTATTCCTCATCAAGATTGGACCATGATTCGTTGGATGTAGGCCACTCGTCAAAGAACGAGCGCATTGGATGCGGCTCCTGCTTTACTGTATTCGACATCAAAAAAGCCTATTCGTAAAAATATTTGGAAAAGGAAGGGATATTCAATAGCATTAACGGCTTTTTCGTTAGCAAAATTACTAGGTGAACCTATGTCATTGCCAAAGAAGCAATGTTGGGATTGTTGTTTTGCAATAGTTGCATCAATTACAGGCTCAAATGGATGAGGTGAGCTACCCAGCAACTGGGAATCATTTTTCGGATTCACTGAGGGCTTTGACGGAACTTGTGATGGCATTAGACGCCACATGTTGTCTGTGTTAGAACCCATCCCTAGACTTCTCACACTCGCGGAAACTTCTGATGAGTCATCAACATCAGGAGCCATTCCATGGAGATACCTGTGTAGCATTTCATGAAACTGGATTTATGCCATTTACTCCAAAGTCAAGATAAAAATTACACCATATCAGACATATCCACTGGAGCAATAATAAGAAAATATGTGTTCAAATGGTACCCAGCCCCCCGCTACTAAATGTTAAGTGCAAACACCGTCTTACGGACAGTCCTGTAAAAAACTAGATACACTTTTCTCAAATTAATGAGATTTTATTGACAGCCAACTTGAACCTGACAAATATAAAGTAGTCTAACGGTGCTATAGTTGATGAGCTAAAATTGATGAAGCAGATGACGATTTAAGATAATATCATGGTTAGTGATATCCTCTAAGTAATCATGATAGTCACTAGTATTTCAACCTCTATATGTAAGATAATTTGGACCTCAAATATTTTACAAAGGGAAGATGGTAATCAAGTATAAGAGAGAAGAACATATCCGCTATCTGACAGTTTTAAGTTTGAAATAACTGGGAAACGAGGAGTGACAGTCACCCGTGTCCTATTTAGCATCCTTTCAAATGTAAAAGATTTGAGCCAGCAAATCTATCATCAGCAATAGAAAACAACAGAACATAGGAGCAGAACTTACCACTAGAAGACAGTATTAAACAGCTATGCTGCAAAACAACGAGATTCAATGCATCTAAAGAGAACAGGAACCATAGAGGAAGAAGGGACGTACCTGTACTCCTTGTTATTTATCCCATAAGAGACGGGCTCCATCTGCAGCTTTGTTGCAGTGCTTCCATAACTAAGTCCATCTGAAGTAGCAACGGAATATAATGGCATGTTTTGGAAGCTACCGCTGCTATTACTTAGGAAACTTCCAGTCCTATTGCTGCTCCCAGTAGTAATATGTGATATAGTAGTCGACAAGGACTGGGAAGTAGATTGAGATTCCACAGGCTTTCTTGAACGGTTACGGCCTCGATGCATGTGCCGCTCACAATATTTTGAGTCAGGATGTGCATCTTTGGAGCACCTCCATTTCTTTCCATCAGTTCTTCTACATCTTCCTGGCTCAGGGTCAAACTTCTTCCCATAATAAGAACAATAACTCACTGCACATGTGAAATACAATGAGCTACATATTTGCCTAACAAGCCCCTCAACCACCAAATGAAAAAGAAAGACCTTTCTCTAGCCAAAAAAAAAAGTTTTACTAGATTTGAACGGCTACACTGCAGTCTAAACTCCATGAGACTGGAATTATGGTAATAGGGATTGACATTTAGGCACAATCTCAATAGGAGTCCTTGAGAGAGACATCAAAATTTTATACAGCTGTACACCTTAGAATATGTGTAAAACCAAAAAGCAAACACTGGATAAGCCTCTGGAAAGGCAAAAAACATGCCAACCTTAGCTGTATTGTCAAAAGGAAGCACAAAGATATAGCCCATTAGATGCAAATATGGCTGGATCAATGTTTAAGCAAGCCGTTCGGCCGTAAATAAGCAAGCCGTTCGGCCGTAAAAAATTAACTATTTATATAAATGATTGAATTTAGTATAATGAAAGGCTATTATCCATTCGGCTAAAATCGTAGGTTCAAATCACAAAATCCAGGGCACTATTTGTCCTTCATTTTAAAAGAGAATGCAATTTGCCCAATTTTCTCAAAAAGAGACAACGTGTTCGAGGAATACGGTGTTGCTTTTTGAATTTGATGTACTCTATATAAATTAGCTATTTTTTTATCATTTAATTGGAAGGACAGTCTTGAGCAACGATAAAGTTGTCTAGCGTGACTTATATAAGCCATTGATACTTGCATTAGGGTAGCTTGTATGCTGCCTACATCACACCCTAAGGGTGTCTTCTTGCAACAGGCTATCCCCTTTTTTTTAGGTTATTTATATAAATTGTAAAAATATTTATGTACTGTTTTTAACAAAAATAAGAAGTTGAAAACTGATGAAGAAAAACATGAAAAATAAAATTATTTAGTAGAAGGCGGAAGAGTAGTTGCTTCTCTGCTCACCGCGTGGCTACATCATGACAATTAAATTTTTGAAAGATTATAATTTAATTTATGAATAGTTCAAACTTCAAAATAAATTACCATTTATATACTGCCTCCCTTCCAATTTATGTGAACCTGTTTGAATGGGTACATAGTTTAAGAAAATATGAAGATTTTTGGAATTTGTGGTCCTAAACAAGTCAAATAGGGGCCAAGAGAATTTGTATGGTTATAAAAGCGTCTCATTAAGGGTAGAATTGTAAGTTTAAGCTAAATTGTTAAAAATTTAGAAAGGGATCATTTTTTTTGAAACGGACCAAAAAGTAAATAGGTTCACATAAACTGGAACGGACGGAGTAATAATTATTATAACTCTGCGTGTGTGAGCTTTGCTCACATTGCCCGTCCCAAGCCCGAATAAAGGAGGAGGGGTAGGCTGGCAGCTATGGTAAAAGTTGCCAATTTACTATCAATACTCAAAAGAAATTAATTAGTATAGTGACATGGCAAAAGGTGAATATATATATATGATAGAGAAAAGTTGAGGCTCAACAAACCTGGCAAGTTATGATGCTGGGTAGCACTCATGTATTTTCGAATAAATATATTTGTTAAGTTAATCATATGTTGAGTTGAGTATATTTAACTAGAATTAAATTTGTAAATTGCTCAGCTTAAATGCAACATCTATCGACTCTCTTTACTTTTGTTGTTTTCTTGTCACAGATCGTTGACCCCCTTGCGCGGAGTCCCTGCCTCCTAGGCACATCACCAAATTGCATCCTCGGTTAGATTACACTACAGACTAGATCAAAGTCATGGATCCTTGACTCCCTTGCGCAAACAAGCTTTTGTAAAAGAAAAATGATTACTTACTTCTTCAAGGACTAATCCGTTACAGAATAAGAAATAAATTTTAAAAGATGAATGGGTAATATACTTCCAACAAAGATTTTAGAATCAAACACAAGCTTGGTTGTTCATGATTATACAGCCGTAACAAGTAAATGTTTTTTTCCCACCCAAATGACGAAAAGGAAAGCGATGACAAACAATGTTCCTAGATCCACATACACCCATATAACCATCAAAGTTTGGCATGCCTCCCATTCATTAATGCAAACACTATAAAATGACCAACTACACTAAGTTAACCTAATTACCCACCGACAAATGTAACATCTCTTGGCTCTTTCTACTTTGTTGCTTGCTTACCGTTGATCATTGACCCCCTAATGAAATGTCCTAGGTCTGACACGAATTGCATCCTCAGCTAGATTACACTAGACATTAGAGTAATTCAAAACTCGAACCCATTCATCCTACTCAAAAGAAATCTTCTTTTAACAAAGAGGATGACAACTTCTTCTAGGACTAATCCATTATAAAAGGGAAAAGGGTCAAAAATGTCCTTGAACTATGCGAAATGGTTTAACTTTGCTCTCTATTAAAACTTGGTCTCCAAGCTATCCATGTTGTTGCCAAATTGGGCCTATATTGCCCTTTTTGGCTGATGAACTTGGTTTTATATATAATTAACATTTTTAGCACATTTTGATGCGGTCACTAAATAAAACCCACCCACCTCTTGTTCCTAGCCCCCTCCCACCCCAACCCCCAAGCCCAAATCATATTTTCTCCTTTGCTATTTCACCCTCTTCTCCCATTATCTCCTCTCATCCTCTTACACTCTACCACAATGGCTTCCACATTATCCACAATTTCCCTTCTATATTCGTCTCACACTTCTCCCTCCACCACTAACTCCACACACGCCTCAATCCCTTTCATACTTCCAAACTCCTCCGGCATTGAGCCACCCCACTCCAACTCGCGTTGCCGTCAAAACACCTGTGAGACATTGCTATGGAGTACTCATCATAGCCTTTTGAGGGTGGTAAAATTCTAGTTAAACTCAACGACCCTTTAATTTTTTTCCATCTGGCTTGTTCACGTTGTGTTGATTTGACTTGAAATTTAGCCGTAAGTTTCAATCTTAAATACTTTATGGCAAACCCATTGTGTTAATTTGAGAAAAAATATAGTCAAAGACTCAAAGTATCAATCTGGAAGACGTTTTTGGCTAATTTTCTCATCTGGGTTTTGTCAAGAACTCAACAATGGCATCATCTAATCGCTGGTCGGCTAAAAATACTCATAGGGGTACACCAGTGGTAGTGAAAATGAAAAATCCCCAACGACTAGTCTATGGTTGAACTTGAAGGTGGCACGGGGTTTTTAATTAGGCTCCCCCGACATTAAAATGGACTAAAAATGGTAATTATATACAAAATTAACACAAAACCAAGTCCGCTAGTTGAAAAGTGCAATATTAGGCCCAATTTGGTAACGACGGGAATAGCTTTGAGGCCATGTTTTTACAGATGGAAAAGTTAAACCATTTTGTTTAGTTTAGCGGCACTTTTACCCTTTACCCATTACAAAATAAGAAATAAATTCAAAAACTGAATGGATAATATACTTCCAACAAAAATTTTAGAATCAAACAGTCTTGGCTATTCATGATTCTACTCCCTTAACAACAAGCAAGGTCTCTTTTTTCCTTTTTCCTAAAGTCTCAGCCAACTAGCTCGCAGCTCTAGTATTCTAAAGCATTCCTGCTATCCCCACTACCACTACTTAATTTGGTTAACTATTGTAGTTGAGAGCATATTGAAGTGTTTGCATTGAGATTATCATAATTTGATGGTGAAAATGGTAGCAAGCAGATCTAGGAACATTGCTTCTCAAATAACTACAAATAACTACAAGAACTACTCCTCAATCCCACCAAGTGCAACAAGTTGAGGTCCGTTATATGCATACTCAAACAAACAAAAAAAAACAGTTAAAACACTGAACAAAGAGAACAAAGAGAGGAACATACAACTAGGATGATTAAAGAACCTGGCAGAGATAGCATCAAAACTCCTTCTAATTGGAACTACAAGGTCCAGTGGCACGGCCATCCCTGCCACTAAATACTTGTATATCATTGCTTGATGCTCCAACTCCTGCCACTGCACCGCCGTAAATGGTGGCCGGAATCCATAGTCATATCCCACCACCGCCACCTCCCCACCACCTCCCCCCACCCCAACCCCCAATGATGTTGATGTCCCACTCATTTTACACCCTTTTCCCTTCACAAAAAGCTGCACCCAAAAAAGAACGCAATAGCAGTTAATATACAAATAAATTTATATTTATACGCCAAAATTAAAAAAAGATTGGAAAAACAAGTCTTTTTTGTGCAACTGTATGTTTTTGGTATAGCTGTATGTAACAGTGTGTTTTTGGTGTAGCTGTGTGTTCTTGGTGTAACTGTGTGAGTGGTGTGTTGTGTATAGAGCAGATGTTGATGGGGTTACCTAAAAGATAAGTCTTTTGGTGTAACTGTGTGTTTTTGGTGTAACTGGTGTGTTGTGTAGAGAGCAGACGTTGATGGGGTTACCAAAAAGACCAGTCTTTTTTGTGCAACTGTGTGATTTAGATATAACTCTCAGTGTGTGTGTGTGTGTTGGTAGAGAGCAGATGTAGTTGGGGTTACCTAAAAGGGGGACAGATCTAGGGTTTGGATAAAACCTGCAAGAAGTACAGAGAGAAAAGTTATTGAGGAAAGTAAGTGAAGGAGACTGATAGTGTACTCTGTTAAGGGGAAAAAGGAGTTTGATTACTTGGGTAGTTAGAACTTAGAACTAGTCAAATGGAGATTTTGAGGTTGACATTGTGTTTTTAGCAGAGAAAAACACAAGTGGAGGGGGATTTTGGGGAAGTTAATGAAGAGCTTTTATGAGTATTGGGAGTGTTGAGGTTAAGGGAAGCATTGGGAGATGGGAATAAAGGATGATGTTGGAAGGGTGGGGGGGACCTTAGGGTATGGGGGGTCATGTCTTATTATGGTCCAATTGATGTAGTAGTTCTTCTCTATCGTTTAAATGTTCATATGATTATATTTTATTTTATAGTTGTTCGTGGTTAATTTCTATCACCAGTATCCTCCTCAGATCCTAGTCCTCGGATATCCTTCTCAGATCCTAGTCGGGATTCCACTTTGTTGTTGTTGTATCTTTTTTGTGTTTTCTTCTGTTTATTTGCCCGTTTCATAACTGATTTCAAAATACGATTGTTAAAGTTATCCACAGTTCAATTAAAATAAACTTTCAGAAAATCAAACTAATGGTAATACATTAAATGACATATACAAAAGTCCCCACATACAGTCTTCTATACATTCAAAATATAACAAAAATACATTTGATATATAACTCAGATATTTTTTGTAAAATCTGTTTTTTTAGAAAACTGGATTTTTTAAAACTTTTTTTTTAAAACTGTTTTAAACTTTTAAAAAATCCAGTTTTCTAAAAAAACAGATTTTACAAAAAATATCCAGTTTTCTAAAAATCTGTTTTTACAAAAAAAAATCCAGTTTAAAAAAAAGTTTAAAATAGTTTTTTTTTAAATAAATAAAAAATCTAGTTTTTTACTAAAATAAGATTTTTTTCCAGTTTTTACAAAAACAAAAAAAAATAGATTTTGTTAATAAACTTTTGTAAGTATTTTAGAAAATTTTTATTTATTTTTCAGGTATGAATAATGTGTCTTTTTAATTAATTATGAAATATTTAGAATGCGCCAATAAGAGGATGACACGTGTCCTTCCGTTAACTCAAAGGGCATTTGTGAGCCAAAAACATTAACAGAAGGGCATATTTGGCCCAATAGGTGGATGGAGGGCATTTTTAGACCAAATCTGATAGTTGAAAGGGTTCATATGATTATATTTTATTTTATAGTTGTTCGTGGTTAATTTCTATCACCAGTATCCTCCTCAGATCCTAGTCCTCGGATATCCTTCTCAGATCCTAGTCGGGATTCCACTTTGTTGTTGTTGTATCTTTTTTGTGTTTTCTTCTGTTTATTTGCCCGTTTCATAACTGATTTCAAAATACGATTGTTAAAGTTATCCACAGTTCAATTAAAATAAACTTTCAGAAAATCAAACTAATGGTAATACATTAAATGACATATACA